>BLFK01000040.1:205354-229432 GCA_014634185.1 Astreopora myriophthalma | reverse complement strand
GTCAAACGAGGAGACGAGGAGGGGTCAAACGAGGAGAACTGCCCTATTATGTGACAAACCTTTTAGTTTAAAATCACTCACTTAGCCAATTTCTCCTCCATTTTTTCTCGTCTTCTCTCATCAGCCAATTGTTTTGCTTCCTGTAATTCTCGCCTAATGTAAAGAACATCATAAAGGACAATAAATAAATAAACTAATGAGCATACAGTTAGTTAGTTAATTAATTAATTAATTAATTAATTAATTAAAACAAGAAGTCAAACTCAAAAAACTGTGAACACCTGAAATTATTTCTGGAATGTTGATTGTGCAATGACCAATCACAGTTCAGGTTATGCAAGTAAACTTCAAAACCACAAACTATTTGAAACTAATTACTGTTGCTGTTCACAGTTTTCTCAAGCCTGATTGGCTCAACAACATTCCAAAAATATCTCTTAAATTAAAGTTTTCTGAGTTTCACAGTAATTCCCTCAAATTTAAAGCATACTTTTGTTTTATAATTGTCAATTCCTGTCCCGTCTTTCGTCGTAGTTTTTCCCGTTGTAAAGATTCCTGGAAGTGAAACAATAAACAATAAACCTGCATCGTTTGTTTCTGCACTCTTCCACTGCTGCTTTTTGTGCTCATCAATGTCGCAAGCCTTCCAGTGCTTTTAGCAAGAAAAACGAAAGCTGCTCATACAAAGACCAACCTTTTTTTCAGTTTCAAGCCTTTGTTCTCTTCTTTCTTTAAGTTTTTGCTGCACCCTGCAAAACCAGATTCACAAATTAACCCATTAATGCCCAAGAGTGCCACTTATAGATTTTACTCTGTCTAACAGCAGAAGATTTTACTCGTCACTGGGGCGGCCCTTGGGCAGGAAAGGGTTTTAAACAACATTTAGACATTATACAAGAATTTTTCCACCTTAGCCCCTGAACTCCATACTTCTTCCCTTAATTAAAAATGGTAGAAAAGCAAGTCAGGTCTCGTTACTTTTCACGTTGTTGTTTCTTCTCTTCTTCAGTAAGAGGTTTAATTTCTTCTGTGGACTCTGAAAAGTTGGAATGGCCAGTCCTTCCTGCATGGAGCTGGGGACAGAAAAGACAAACTTGTACTGATAAGACTGGCAATAGAGTATTTTAAAACAATTACTGCTCGCCAAATGCAAACTAATGTGGTACCATGAACATTGAGGTCAAATGAGCAATGCCAAGTTAGGTCCACCAAGATAATGATTGACTTTACTGAAAACATAACATGAAGAAAGGATCCTCACATTTACATAAGCAATTGCTACTAAAGAAACCTTAAAAAATTCAGGACTTTGACAGGATTTGAACTCAAGACCTCCATGTGCAGGTGTTCATGACACTTAAGTAATTCAATGAATGATATAGTGATCAAATACCTATAACATATAATACACCCTGTTATCTTTGGCAAACATGCCATTGAGAACTTGTTTTGACATTTTCTGCCATCCACACAGGAACTAGTCTTGAAACTAAAGATACTAAGTAGAAGGAAAAAGTAGGAAAGAAAAATTAACCTGAACATCATTTTCACTCCGTAATCTCTTTCCACATCTAGAGAGATAAAAAGAAAATATTTAACAAAAGAACACAACGAGATGCAAAGTGTTGTGTCAGTCCAAAGTAATTACAGGTAATAGTAATTACAGGCATTAACTCCTAGACAGGTAGGCTTTATTTTCACATGATAATAAATTAAAGCTGTCCAGCTTGCGGGTCATGCAAACACTGACAAAATGCTCCTTGCTCACAAAATTTGTATGGGGAAATACATGGCATGCCCATCTGTAATTCTCCTAATGGTTCTTTTTTGGAATCTTATTGCTGCCCCAAGCTTGATCTCTTCTTTCTAGCATAAAGATTGTGACATGATAATCTTCCAAACAACGTAAAACTGTATGTTAGAGATGTTGATGTCCTAAAATTTCAATTTTAATATTTCATGAAAGCTTTTATTTCCTCCTTACTCATCACACACAAGAGACAGAGCTTGTTGGGGTTCACTTGAGCCAGAAACATCAGATGTCACTTCAGCATTTTCAACAGAAGCCTTTTCACTCGCTTCTGCAGTTTCCAGAGGTGCTGACTCACCTACAGACAAACAAGATTGCATATTGCTTTAGAGCATTTGTACTAGGGGCTGGGTGTGAGCAACACTCAGGGTCTTAATAAAATAATCTGAAAAGAAAGTGCTGCCTATGGTAATGAAACTGCAAATGCTTAAAGACCCAGTATTGCCCATTATGCACTGCGCACTGTGATCACTCGAAAAACAATAGACGCCTCGCTCGCGTGAAAACCAACACAACAACAGAGGCGCGTGAAGCATAATGGACAATACTGGGGCTTTAAGGCATGATAAGACTTTCGATTCCAGACTCCTTGGATATGTAGGATACTGAAGGCCCCAGCAAACAACCACTGTTCATAAACTCTGTGGAGTATGAAATACTGACAAAAGAAGTTTAGCAGGATGTTTGTCACTATCTCTTGTTCATTAAAATAGAGTGGAAAAGTGCACCATGAAGTCATGCTGGCTGTAACAAAGAATACAGGGCACTAAATTGGCCAGTCACAGCTTATGTAGTATGTGATATACATTAAAAACTTGTACTGAAGTTACTGACATAAACAAACTCACTTTCTCCTAAAACATGTCCAACAGGTGGTTTGTAAGGTTCATCTATGTCAGGATCTTCAGAGTGAGCAAAAAGCCTTAGGAAAACAACGTTTCAGGGTTAACATAAGGCACTGTAGTAGATTCATTAAATTAAAATACATTTGAGAGCTTAACAGTAGAATACTTGGCCACTTATTTGCATGATTAAAGTTTATTGCTGTTAAGTGTTTCAATCTTATTGAAAGGTTCTTTCTGCATGTAACAGAGCACCGGTGATGTAAAACAAAAGAAACAAAATACAGAAAACAAAACAACTCCAAATAAAGACTTATCCCAGCCAAGTGAACAAGATACAATACTTTCTGGTACATGCAGAAAGACCCCACAGAAAGGATTCTGTAAAAGGGAGACAAGAGTGGTCAGAAGCGACTTTTTAGAAAAAATTTGGTCAAACTCCCCACCATGCTGCCAGTTATTACTACCCTGCTAACAGAGGTTTCTTTCTGGTAAGTCTTTTAGCATGCGCCAAGTAGTTCACGTCTCTTGTATTTCGCGCAGTCCTCTTGTTTACTTCCCAGAACAAGCTGACTACGTGAAATACAAGAGATGCGAACGACTTTGTACATGTTAAAAGACTTGCCAGAGAGAAAACTCTCCTAGAAGGGTACTTATTACGGTCAATTACAGTCAAATACCTCCAGCTTGTTGCCCTTCTCGATAGTCAGATATCCTCCAGCTTGTCGCCCTTCTTGATAGTCAAATGCCCACCCAGGCGGGCTTCATCTTGCATCAAATTCCCCACCATACGGGGCCAAACTAGCATCAAACGCCCCGGCTTTGCCTGGAAGGGGGGGGGGGCATGGATGGGTGCTCACATTACTCCCATTACTCAGTTGAGTCAGTGAAATATATATGCATTATTGACCAAGCTTTTTTGGTCAAGATGGCTGGATATTGGCCAAGTTCTTTTTTTGCGTTTTTATGGACCTCAACTTTGTCTCGGTCCATAAAAACGCAAAAAAAGAACTTGGCCAATATCCAGACATCTTGACCGAAAAAGCTTGGTCAATAAAGGATTTATTATATGGCTTTCGGGGAAATTTTTCGCGCGGGACACAGCGGGTGGTCCCGAGCGGGCAAGATAGCTCCATCTTGCCCGCTCAAGTGGCCAATCACAGCGCACGATTTGGTTCACCTTGCCCGCTCACGGAGCTAGCCATATAATAATAAAACATAATGACAGTCTCCTTCCATGTCTATGTTCTACGTTTTACCACTCGCGGAAAATATGTTACTCACCATTCCATAGCAGCTTCTAAGCCTTTGTTACTGGTCACAGCCAGTGCTTTTTCCCTGTCAATTTAAGTTAAATTCATGATGTGATGATGGTCGTCAAATTAATAAGCTTGGAGTGATCGGACTGAATCGCAAATTCCACTTGACAACGGCACCAAATCAATTTTCCGCGAAAGTTCAAAATATACATACGCTCTGTTTCGTGGGAAACCCATTTCCAAAAGTGTGTCTATTTCAGACGACATGTTGCTGTATTTTCACAGTCAGTGGGAAGGATATCACCGCAAAAATCTGAACCTCATGCAAGATCCAACAGGCATTCAAATGAAAGCGAGGCTGCCAAGCAATTTCTCAATGGACCGCGCAGGGATTGGAAGCCAACTCAACAAACAGCAACCTTTAGTAGTACTTCTATCTGTCTAAAACACACTAACTTCCACCCGCAGGTTGAAAATTCTAATCGAGGCGGGATATACCAGTACCAACTGACGTAAATTGTAACTAATCCACCCCAGTGGGATTTGCAGAAAACACTTTGCATCTCATTAAATAACAAAAGAGCCCATCGCATTGACTCCTTCAACTTTAAAAAAACTGACTTAATTTTCCGCATACTTTTACTAGAAGGTCTAATTTGCGGCCAAGGCTGAACCAAAATGCCCTAGTGTGACTTGTGAAAGCTCATTATTAGCTGGTCATTCTGTTATTAAACACCTGGTGCGTACGCGTATTGGCAAGGTAATAGAAATATATAAAGAAAAGAGCTGAAAAAAACAACAACAACAACAACACAAAAACAAAGAACTAGAGAGAGGTCTCGATGATCATTATACTGCTGGCTACTTGGTCAAGATTAGCTACGATTACGTGACAAACGAACCCGTTTCCCAGCCCATCCCCCAACATACAGCCCACACCTCGCTACGGCCCTTAGTGCCCAGCCTCCGGCGAAAGAGTAGAGTGGGCAGACAACTGATCAAATAAGCCATTTCCGAATTCGCTTAAGCCTCTTCTTCAAAGTGAGTCTAAGTGCGAAGTCTTTCTTATGAAAATGAGTTTTTATTCACATGCAAAGTAAAACTTATTACCATCACACAACTTTCGCACTTAGACTCGCTTTGAAAAAGAGGTTAACGTGAATTCGGAAATGACCTATTGACAAGTCTCGCATTCAATAGTTGGGCAAATTAGCATTTCCGCTGTAAGTCGCACGAGGGAATGTAGATTTGCAAGCGTCTGTGGATTAAGATGAACGTGAACATGTACTTCCCGTCTTCCCAAACGATCCTACAAAATCCCATTGGTACCAGTCTCTTAAGTTTCTGGAGTGGGGAATTACCATCCCAGAAACTTGACTCCGCTTTGAAATAGAGCTTACAGTGAACTCTCAAATGGCCTATTATTCAATATAGTCTTAAAAAGGGAGAAACACAATGTAACGATTTTCAAGTTAATAAAAGTCTTCGTCATAAATGAAATGGTGTTCACCATAATTTATTTCTCTTTTATAACGTTTAATAATTCCCACGCTATTTCTTGATATATTTTACGAATACAAGTAATATCAAATTAAGAAAAAAATACTAATATAAATATACTATGATAGATGTCGTGTTGTTTTCCAAGTATTTACAAGTTGCAACATCGAGAATAGGGCACGTTTAGATGAGCAAGGAAACTTTTTGATGTAACAGAGTTAAAAAGTTTCATTTGGAACTAGCCAACGTCTCGTTATTAATCTGTTTCTTAATCTTCGTCAATTTTTCTGTTACAGCTTAATATCTGCTGAAGATGGGCTGAACTGCCCTTTGCACATCAGACATTTAGATTTAGATTCTACCAAAGCCTTCAAAAGAACACTCAAGGATTCAGATAAAACTTAATCTGGCCTCGAAATAACAATAATTTCGAAATGCCCACGTTCAATATATCATTCTCCTTACAAGATATTTGATCTCGTTCCTACAAGAACTTATGACGAGTCATAACGGCAGCGATGTGCTTTGTTTGAACAAACCAACATGGCCGCCGGTCACGTGACGAAATACGTTCCCATAGTTATAGGTAAGGGACTGAAGAATTTTGTCGAAATAAGTTGAAGTTTTGTAAAGAAAGCTCTCGCGTGCGTTTCTCGAAAGCTCCTAAACTTTTCAGGTTCATTTCGGGAACCATATTTCCCTCCGTATCTTAAAAAAGCGAAGACGTTTCTGGGTGTGAAATCTTACGACAACTTTCCCCTTTCTTATCTTTATGTTGAAAGACCAGATTTTTATAATGAGCGGATCGCAGTTTTACAAGTGGCTTGTCGGCGTTGAAACGTTTTCGGCACTTTCCAGAAGCGGGCCCGTGGAGCGATGTTAGAAGATTGATATATCGGATCGCGGCATTTCTTCCCTCGATATCTCAACGGTGACAAGAAATATGAAATTTCAACTTTGTTTTTGCTCCTTATTAACGCCGTCAGACTTGGCTTCCTTACTTTGTCCTTTCTAGCAACGAAAGTTCCGCCTTAAACAAAAAGTAAGACAAGTCATTAGAGTGGAATGAGAAACTGCTCTTACACTAACGGTACGCCTGTTCGGTATCAAATGCCAGAATAAGAATTTTGAAATATTTTTCCGGCTATTCTGCCGCCAGAAATGGAAATCCAAGTATTCCGCGATGAGAGGTGATATTGATTGAGTACCAATTGAGTGCGGTAAAGCCAAGACTAAAATAATTACTTTAGCCAATCACAACATAGGCAGACAACCAAATAAGCCAATCATATTCAGTAGCGCAAAGTAAAAACGTGCAGCCGGCGCTAACCGACGAAAAAAGCGCGTGAGCAAGTCACAACGGCTTTTGCTTTAGACTTTGATTGGTTGAAAATTTCTGCCATCCAATCACTAAGCATAGTAATGGAAAAACACGCGCAATCGCGCAATCGCGGTATTACTTCCGACACAATTGAAAACCGCTCTGTTTCGCAAGAAGTCCAGTATCTCACCTCATTCCGTGTTCTGCCGACAACCTTCATGTAAATGATGACTAAAGTTTCGGGGAGAAGCACTTTGCTTACGTAATCAAAATACTGCAAAAAATGAGCATAACCTCAAACGGACGACAAAACCACGAGTGACCCCTCCGCCCAAGGACAAGCCAAGGAAACAAAGAGCTTCACATGCAAGGCGTATTTAGAGGGTGTGCCAAAACGGGGAAACGTCTTTTTACCAAATTCGTAGCTAAACTTAAACTGAATTGACTTTCATCGAAACATGGTCTTTCAAGAAAAGGAAACATGCCATATTTTCTACATAATTATAGAATCATTGTAAAATCATAGAATCCTGGGACGTTGAGGATTGAAAATTCAAGCTGGCACTTGGTGGAACTTTTTGCTAGCAACCATACACACAAAAAAAGAGGGACTTGAGGACATAAAAAGTTATGAAAACACCTATTATACAATTTTCGTTTCCTTTTGTGAGTTCGTTTTGTGAGCATAATCTTCTGAGGTGTCGCGATTGTTCTAACCGAATATGTCGCATTGAGGTTCTTGTGCAAATGTCTTTTGAAAGTGACTACTGTGGTAAGCAGTGTGTCTTTTCAAAGCCCGCCGGGAGCGCCAGAGAAAAGCTTATCGTAAACTGATGAGTTACCTTGCTATGTTTGTAGCAAAACATGGAAGTGAGCACTTCCACAATAACGTCTCGTTGTTCCTCTGAAAACTGGCCAAATTGGACTTGGAATGCTAAGTCTCCTACAGTAAAAGGCAAGTGAAAATTGCACAGTTAAATTCCTTCCAGAGTTAACCATACGGTCAACATTTAACAAATTATTTCGAACCAGGCACCTAGCGAGCTAAGAACAATCAGAAAAATGAGCCGTACAATGGTAAATTAGACTTAACGTTTCAACAAGAAAGCACAAGAAGTCTACCAAACCTTTGATACGGCCACCTCTCTTGTAATCTTCATGACGCCGGCAATATTTCTGTATATTAATACGCACAATAATAATCAGTTTTTATCAGAAACGTTATTCAAAAAGTACTCTATCAAATAGTGCTCGCAGTTATTGGCGTAAGCTACTGTGAGAACCCCGCCTCGTGTCTGTATGAATGGCCACTGAGTGTTTTGTCACAGGATACAGTGAGTACAGCGAAGATAATAAAAAAATAGCTAAGACTTGTGTGGATTCAGACGCTAAGAAATATCTATTAGACTGGAACGTTTGTTAGTGGTGTAGTGGTAAGGGGCAGGTTTGTAAGCAAGAGGTCGAAGTTGCCTGGTAGTTTTTCCTTTTTTACTCCCATAAGCAATCTTGTATTGATCATTCTCGGCCAGAGGATGTGTTGTAACGGCGTTCAAGTTAAGGACGAAAAATGAAAATATTTATTAACTTTTCTCAAGTTCTCTACAAAATCTTCAATTTGGTCAAGTCCAACGATGTTGGGACGCTTTTAAAAGAACAAATATCACGATGTCGTAGCGCTGAACGTCAACGTTAAAAGTTGCAGCGACAAATTGAAATACAATGTTTTGTTTCAGTATTGATCGCTGTTTACATCCACCAGACCCCGATATCAAGGTGAATTTTGAAAAGTCGAATTAAGTCTATTCGAAACAAGACGATAAAATAAGTATCGACGTTAATTTGCAGTAGAATAAAAGAGTACCTTGCCCTCGAATATTTCCCTTAGTTCCCTCGCGTGCTGCCACACTAGTTGCTCTGTTTGTTCTAAAGTAAGATCCTCAATCGTACTACGAGAGAAATCAACGAACAATGTTATCATTTGCAGTAGGGTACATGAGGCCCTCCAAGGAGGGTTCTGGTGTCACTTTGTCGCTTGTTTTAGAGCGAGCCCGTCACCAGTTTTGTTATGGACTGTCGCTGTAACAAAATGTCGCCTTTATTCTGTCAGTTCCTGTCGGTTGTCGGCGTTTTGGAAAAAGATTGTCGCCACATTTTGAGGTCACGTCGGCCGTCGGCAAAACCCCTTGGAATGCCTCGTGCAAATCTAAAACAGGCTTTCAGAGGAATTTCAAGACACAATATGCACCAAGAATTTTGGCGTGGGTCGCTGTGTTTAGTGTTTAGACAGATCTAAGTACGCAGAGTGAGCATTAGGAACATGAAGCCACACAAGCTCTAGATTTATTTTAACGACACTGGGAAAATTTCACGAAGTTAATTTAGAAGCATAAACCAGACCCACCTGACATTTATGGCAACAGGTGGCTTGTCTTCAATTGCAATTGGTTCTGATGGACTCGATCCAGGCTCTTCATCAAGACCTGTATTTAAAAACAGTTTAACACCAGGGGGAAGGGGTGGGGGAAGACCACTTAAAGTAATTTCTCGTTTGATCCTAATACGTGTACCTCTGGCTTGAAAGTGCAATTTTAAAACATAACTTATAGGGACTTGAGTCTTGGTGGTAATCCAAAAATGTCCAATAGGCCAATTTTGATATATTAAAATTCACGGCTGAATTGAAGAAATGATCCTCACACTTTCTGGACAATTTAAGCAATTGTCTCATATATGCACTTGAAAAATTCAACTGACTTCAACGGAATTCGAACCCACGACCGCTGCGATGCCGGTGCAGTGCTCCTACCAACTGAGCTATGAAGCCACGCAGTTGAGAGCAGGTCAATTTGTTGGGCTAATGCATCTTTTCCCGTGAAAGGAATGATGAATGAAAGAAATCATCGTAGAGGTCGTGGGTTCGAATCCCGTTGAAGTCACTTGAATTTTTCAAGTGCATGTAGGACTATTGCTTAAATTGTCCAGAAAGTGTGAGGATCATTTCTTCAATTCATTTCTAACCCGCACTTCACAATCATTTCATTTAAAATTCACTCTTTGACAAAAGTCATCATCTTCAGGCTCCAGGGAGTAAATTCATAGAAATCCTTAATTTATTCCCCAGAGCCTCGAAGTCATCTTTATTGATTGAAGCTGAATTTTAAAATATCGAAATTGGTCTGTTACTCAGTTTGAAGGAGAAAGTACTTCACAATAAAGGAAATGTAAAATCACTGAAATAAACGCGAATATTAAAGGCCAGTATCACCCTTGACACCTTGCAGTCGTTTATTTTTGTTTTGAAACGACAAGCTTGTTCTGGATTGGCTGTTTCTTCAGATCAGGTAATTCTTGACTACTTGATTTTGTTGACCTCGGCGCGCAATGCATCCAGGGCGATACTGGACCACAGTTTGTCTCTTATGTCAGAACCGGGAACCAGAAAACTATAGTAAGGGATTATAAACAATTATTGGTAGTAATTGCAAAATTAGGGTTAGGGTCAGGGTTAGGCTAAGAATTCTGTAATTTCGTTAGGTTTTTCGCGGGGCGTCCGTCAATTTTACCGCGATAAAAATTTAAGATTGAAACACAGTGAGGCAAAAAGAGAAAGCTCTTCTTTCCACCAGTGTTGTACAATCTCTAGATGGCGCACAGATCGCTGGTACGGTGATTTAGGATGAATGGGGCTAAGAGAAATAACGGGGCCTGAGAGGGTAGATTTTGACTGAATACCCTCACTTCATTGTGACCTACGTCACTCACCTTCCAAAATATCAGTTGCTGTCTTTCTGGTAGACCTCAATCGCCGTTTAATGATCTTCTTCTTTTCAGGTATTCTCGTCTTCCTTCTCGAAGAACCTGCTGTCGTACTGCTTGCTTTTCTTGTCTGGGAACAAAAGCTTTCTGTCGCGTCAGAATTCACCGCCGTTTCGTTTGATATGGATACACACGGGAGTAGACGATCTGTAAGATCAGAGCCTTTTCGCTTCTCTACATTTCGTCTTGCTTTCGGCGACTCAAAATCCCAGTCGTCATCAATATTCACGCTATCAGAATTCACCTCTTTCCTCGAGTCTCCATTTCCGTTCGCACGCACGGTGTTTTGTTTCTTAAGGCAGCTTTTCTTCGCCAATCGATTGCGTAACGAAGGTCCGGAGTCGGTATCGCTAAATTCAGATTCAGAATTAGATCTTGCGCGCTTTAACTTTACCACGCCAGACATCTTCATATTGTTTTGTTTGCCTGTAACATCAGCTTTATTGCTCTTCATTCGCTTCAAATTGTCATCTTCTTTAGCAACGGTGGCTTTTAAGTTCGCTCGTCTAGATGAAGTCTGAGAGTTAGCAGTTCTGCGAACATTAGCAGAACCACTTGCAGCATTCTCTATTCTATCTCCGTTTCCTAACACAATGCTCTTAGCACATTCCTTATTCTTCTCCCCTGGACTAAAATCTTTCAAATTGTCCGCAGGGACTCCTTTGTTACCAATCTCTTCAACACATGAAGTTTTGTCACAGGTTGGGCTGTTATCTTCCAATTTTTCAGCGCAAGCATCTTTATCTCTAACATTAGAAGTGCACTCTGCCTCTTCCTTTACTTCCCTTGAGTTCAAACTTTCTTCATATGGTACATGTAGGTTTTCTTGTTTGTCATCAAGCTGGTCTGACCAGTAAATTTGTTCATCTTCGCCTTTGATTCCGACGACCACTTCCTCATGCTTTAGTTTTGAACTCGATCCATCACTGATGCATGATGCAGTAGTGCTGAGATGGGAATCAACCCTTTTCTGTGCCTCATTTTTCTTATTCCTGATGAACATGAAGCATACATGAAAAGAAGCGTTCTTAAGGTATAACTGAGTGAAATATTCCAGACGAGTGACCTTTTCAGTGACCTTTCTTTTACCGTTAAAGTGATTTCAATTAATCGCAACAATTTCCCATTGGGTATAAACCTTACATTTTTCTTGCGTTTTTTGTTGGATTGTGGCATCTTGAAACTCCTCTCTTGCTGTCACAACTGAGAAAGCCGCTCTTGCTCTAAGCTCTTCACTTACAATCAGACCAGATGCATCTATTCGTCCAATTTGTACTTCACTTTAGCCACAACTAAATGGTACAGTGAACTGGCCAAGAGTGTGCTCTTCAACCCAATACAAACTACGTTTGGAAGACGAGAATAACTTTTATCTTCTGGTTGGGATGTACTTACATGTTTTGCAGAACTACTCTTTTCTTCTGAGTTGAATGTGAAATATCAGCACTATCTTGGTTGAAGTATTTGCTTACAGTTGAATGCAAACGTTTGTCTTCTTCACTCCTGTGAATTACCTGTAGATTACATTGAAAAAGAAAATGAACAATTACATGGTACTACATGAGGCCAGCAGCCAACCAAGTTCCCTACAGATTTACACCTTGCATGTTGCAATCACTCCTCGATATACTGTTATCTTTGTAGTTAATCATAATGTTTTCGAAACTTAATCGGGAGCTTAAGCAAAGGCGTTTTTGAGCCACGTACGTCAACCGGAAATGTAGCGTTTTCCCAAACTGCATTGACGCTACCACATTTGTACTGCTCGGCCTCTTTACTTTTGTAGAGACGATTTGCTAGAAAATCTGGTTGAAACCTCTACCCAACAATACGAAACGTCCACTTCCGGTTGACGTACATGGCTCAAAAACGCCTTTGCTCAAGCTCCCTAATTACTATCAAAAACGCCCCTCAAGCTCAAAAATAACCAAATGCAAGTTACATGCATAGTATTTTCCACACTTAAGTGTACATACCCTTGATGCTGAGCACATAGGATTCTGATCCAGAGATGCCTGCCTCACTGAAACTTCAAGCTTCTCAGTGAAGAAGACCAGCCGTTGATAACCACCACCTGAAAATTTCAGTCAGTACTTGAAAATCAATAAGTAATATATCAAACATGAAAAAGAGAGTCTCATCACATAATTATCCAAACACCGCGAAGTGAGTTGAAAAACGAGGCAGAAGGCTGAGTTTGTTTTAAACCAAATTCGAGGTGTTTGGATGGAGGATGAAACACTCTTTAGAGTGTCTGATATTCCTTCTCAAAGGAATCAGTATTTTATTTAAGAGAAATTTGAGTTTAAAGTTGCTGAAATTTTATGCTCATTAAGATCACAAACCCAAACTTCCTTCATGGCAGTGATTTCTTTTGTTCTGGTCTTATGAATTATTAATGAGTTTGAGAAGACTAAACACAAGCTGTAATAATATTAAGGGGCTGTATGGAAAACTGTCAAAAGTGACTTTTTATTGCACATTTCAGTTATTTCATCAAATTGCAGCCAAAATTTTGAGCAGTACCTGCCTTCTACATTTAACAAATCTGCAATTTATTAACTGTTGAAAGTCAGAAGCAAAAAATGAAGGCAGACTTACCTGAATATTCAGGCTCTTTAGAATTTTTCCTTTCCAGCTGTGTGCATGTTTCCTACAAGAGACAAACAATAAAAGATCAAAGTTAGAATGGAAGTAACTCTAATCCAAGTTTTTTATTTTTCAAAGATACTGGACCCCACAATACAGAAAACAAAACAACAAAGAGAAAATGACATAGAGGGCCTTGCAAGCACAACCCCTGCAAACCATGTCTAATAAACCTGGCTTGTCACGGTTTTCTCTGACTGTAGCTAAATGGAGAGAGCATGAAGCTGGAGGCAGATGGTCATAGGCTTTAAACTTGCTACTTCTATTTGTGTGAGTGGAAAGGGGGACAGGATGGTTACATGTTGCATTGGTTTGGACACAAATGCCAAGCCAAGTTGACATGTTAGTGTTTTTCTTTCAAAGTAGCTGAATTTGTGCATATACTATTACGAGTCTAACTTGACAAAAATAAAGGCCAATCCGCGCTAACTTGACAAAAATAAAGGCTAACCTGTGCAGGTTGTGTAACAATAAGTCAATGGATTAGCTCACTAAATTGACCTCGCTCCCAATGTGTGGCTTCATAGCTCAGTTGGTAGAGCATCGCACCGGTATCGCGGAGGTCACGGGTTCGAATCCCTTTGAAGCCCTGATTTTTTCAGGCTTCTCCTTCCAATTGCTCAAATTGGAAAATTAACTGTGATGATCATTCTTCACTTTCATCTGCAACCGCAGTTCATATATGAATTATTTCATATGTACTTCACATCAAGATATTATAAGCTTCCAAAAAGGGACTTAAAAGAGAAATGCTTGTAGATAATTATATATAAATAATAAAAATAATACAGTCGAACCTCCACTAACGGCCACCTCTCCACAACAGCCACCTCTCTGCAACGGCCACTAATTTTTTGCCCCAGCAGACTGTCCACATATTCACTCTTGTTTTAGCCTCCCCACAACAGCCACCTCTCTACAATGGCAACGGCCAGTAAAGTGCGTGCCAACTGCACAAATACCCTCTCAATAACGGCCAGTTGAATCAACAACTCATGAAATTTTATCCTTTTTAGAGTTAAAGTTCATGAAACTTGATCTGTACGGAACATAGACAATAATTTTATTCGGCTACATGTTTTAATTCACAACTGTTGTTTCCATAAATTATCATAAATTATACAAACAGCTGGTAAGACTGATTAATAATGCATAGATTACAGTAATATCATTCACATAATTAACTTGGATTGTTAAGTTTGTGGCACAATACCACACATCAAAATTGGACTTGATGGCCACAATTTTCCAGTTTGGTCTGAAGAAATACATGAGCTCTTATCACCAGAAAATTGGTAAGCATGAACATACCACCAGAAAGAATAAACATGTTGTAACCTGGAAAAGGAAAAGGTGTCATAAGGCACCCCTACCTCCCCACAATGGCCACTTTCCTCTGTCCCCAAGGTGGCTGTTGTGGAGAGGCTCAACTGTAGTAACTTATTAACAACGACTAGATGAGCCAACAACCATATCAGTGATGTGAACAAAAGTATAATTAAATGTAAGTTGTAAACAGAATGAACAATTTCAATTGCCAACTTGACTTGAAGATATGCATTGAATTTAAGTAAATTTATTACTATTTTAGATGCAAGGTTATTTTACATAATTATCATCCAAAGAATATAAATGTGTGTTTTTCACTGCCAAAATAAGCATTGTTTCGTGTAGTGCATTGAAAGACATCAGCAACAAGTAACTTTTAATTTACTGCCTTCAGTAAGTTAAAGGTGTCTTTTAGTGACAAGTGTTTTCATGCTCTCACCTGTTTTGATCGAACTAAGACAAACTGCTTGTATTTCCTTCTTTTTGCAAACTGGTACTTTATGAGAAGTTCAGGATCTAAAGTTGTAAATTATATTGCATTAACTGTTGTTTGTAGCTTCACCAACAGAGTGCAAGAGGGGAACTTGGGAAGAATATTAGCAATTAAGTCGCACAGATTTATGGTCACTTTAGGAGCACGAGCGTGACCACTTTCAGTTTTTTAACTGCAAAGTGAAAAATGTAGTCACAAATGTGATGAGTTGTTTGCTAATTTTGAGCCCTGTTGGCTGCGGTTTCCCTCTGTGCATTACTTTTTGGCAAAGAGGAACAATAGCCAGAAATACAAATCTTTGTTGGCAGCTGGCTATGTGTATAATTAGGGACTTTAAGATCTACGACTGCAACATCAGCGAGAACGCCACCACATAATAGACTTTAATGAACAAAACAATGGCTCTGCACGTGTGTTTTGAACTTTGGTACATTTCTTTCCTGTTCTCTGCCAATCCACAACGTCAAATGACCAAATCTCAAGTTTTAAGGAAAACGCACGCACGACGGAGAATTTTGATTTTCTTTCTTAGTTTGAACACTGTTTGTCCCAATTCAGTTCCTGGATAGTTCGGATAGTTTGTAGAAGTCGAACGAACTGGAATAATCACAAAAAAGTTTGCAAAACGTAAACTAGCAATTTTAAATGACGTTTTCATGGACGTCGCCATCGTAGATCTTAAAGTCCCTACTAAACGAAAATGACTTCAACAGCCACCCACTAATAATAAAATTAAACCATGCAATGCCTTAACTCTTTCAAACTCTCTAAATTATATACATTGGCCCAAGATCTCTTTGTGGGATACAGGCATGAAAGAAATCCATGTCTCTCTTACCAGGTAATACTTCCACACCATCCCAACGTGATGCCCTTCCTGTCTTCTTTTTACTGTTTTCAGGCGGAGCCAAAACTTTCGCAAGAATAACATCCTCAAGCTTTGAAGTTAGCCTCTGTAGATAGTTCGGTTTAATGTTTAGTGTTTGTTACTGCAGTTACTTATTGTTGTTAGCAGGTTTATAACAAGTGGAGACCCAATATAATGCCAGCACTTCATGTGGCCTGAATATCCTGTTGCAAAAGTTGCTCAAAGTAACAGCTACTTTTTTACAATGCTCAAAACTTCTCCATTTTGATGGGAACCCAAATGAGCCCAGAAAGTTTCAGGTTACCAACAAACATGTCTGATGTGAGTTGGGTGTAGACAAACGATCTAAGTTTTCTCAAAAAGAAGATTGTCAACTTACAGAAAAGCACTGCTCTGTGAACCACCAGTAGCTGTTGGTTTTGTTCTCCTTTGACGCTTGCTTCAAATGATCAGGATGTACACAAATTTCCACTATCACGACAGTTCTTCCTGACACCTTAAGAATACATGATCTCAATAGCAGTGGATGTAAATATTCCCTGATAGGGAACATGGTAGGTCAGCAAAATCCCCAGGATACCCCCCCCCCCCTTTCAAGGGAGAAAAGACATTGATAAGTGTATAACTCTACTGTTGTTGTCATAATAATAATAATAATGATAATGACAATAATAATACTAATAAAAACAACAACAATAACAATAATGCTTGATTCAAATACCTATAGGCATTAAATTATACATTGTACTTTATACCATGCCATAGAAAATTCAGCCAATCAGAACACAGGAAAGCTATCGTGTATTCAACAGTATTACACCCAACTTTCCCATCGCACACTGCGATCCTATTCCTGCCAAAATTTAGCAAGCAGAGGACTAAGAATTTTAGAAAATTATTTTATTTTAGAATTTTTTTAGCAGACTAGGAATCAGTTAGTAAACATTTTAAAAGAGTTTTAAAAACATCAACATCATAGACAAAAGAAAGCCAGTTGCAAGGCACTGAAAATGAAGTCTACGTGCGTGTGTCATTGATTGTGTTGGCCACTGTATTTTCTATGGCATGGTGTATAAAATAGTTATACAACACTTTCCCGCGGTATACCATGGAATGTCCCACTTGTCACTTGTATTTTCTTGGTATACACACAAGCCCTTAGACTGGTGGGATTTCCATGTTATACCACGCAAAAGCAATGTATAACTAGTATGTACTTGTAATAGGTTGCGTAATAATTACTGAGTGTAATAAACAGCTATGACCAGATCGGACTACTGTTGAGAATGTGATGTTGAATGAATGAAAATGTATTTTCCGTCGCCTATTTCTACATTTTTTTTGGGGGGGGGGGTGGGGGTGGGGTGCATACCTTATTTTTAGCTTATGGCAAAACTAGAGCAAAGAAAGGGAGATTGGCAAAATTACATAACTGAATATTAAGTAAGCCTTATTTAAGATTGACTGAAACTAATGCCCAAAGATAATTTCTTGAGCTGGAACAGATACCATGCCCTCACCCTCTCGCGTAAATGCTTCAGACGGCATGCGAAATTTGCTTGCAGTGCCGTGGGAAACAACATTGACAACAGAGGAGGCACTGGAATTACAGTTTGCGGATGTCTCTAATGCATTGCAAAGAGATAAGTTCCCCGATCAATGATCACGGACTTAAAGAAATCGACAGCGAAATTGACAACGAAACAGACCAGTAGAAATTGCGCCTACACAGACCAGAGATCGATGCCAGAAAAACACAAATAACGATTTTACCTTTGCAAATAAAGTTTTCTTCTTCATATTCTTTACCACCGTGGGCAACAAGAAGAAATCCTATAAAAATAATCGTCGTTGTTGTCTTTCAATGACCTCCGTCTTGGAAAACCAGCGGGAGTTCCTCAGTTGAAGTAGATTGGGAACTAATCAGTAAGACAAAAAGGACTGGGTCCTAACAAATTCAAAAATGGCGCCCAAGAAGATTCGATTTCGTCTGCACGAAGGAAGTTTATATTAGCATTTTTGGATCATGAATATTTCATTTCAAGTTGCCTAGCATACCAACTTGCGGACGGAGTCGCGCTCCTGTGCATGGTTGATTGGCCGTATAATTAAATACCGGAATATGGCGAAAAGCTACGATTACTTGTTCAAAATTTTACTGATAGGCGATTCAGGCGTTGGGAAGACGTGCATCCTCTGTCGATTTGCAAACAACGAATTTAACAGATCGCACATATCAACGATAGGTAAGGAAATCTTCGTTTTTTTAATCATTGTTGACATACAGCGGTATGCCTCATACCTGCCTCTTTAGACGTTTAAACAAATTATGCTTAAATTGTCCTTAATTCACAGGAATCGATTTTAAAATGAAGACAATTGTTGTTGAAGGGAAAAGGATCCGAATTCAGATGTGGTAAGCCGTCTTTTTTTGGCGAACAACTCTTTTGTTGTAGTTGCAGACTGGTTTCCGGTCGGTCGTCTTGATGATTTTCACATACGAATCTAGATCTAGAGTAAAGTTTTCCGCGTAATTTTAACTTACCAATTTTAAGCCGGAAAATGGACCACTAAGCGTAATTCGAAAGTGGAGCTTTGTTGTCAAGCTCTTGGTTAGAGAGGCACAGGATCGAAAACTGTCGGTACACTGTATGTAAACGTACCCCCAGGGGAAGTATTCTGTTTCTCGCTTTCTCCATGTATCGATCCTCGCGGTCGGTGAAAAAAATCTTTATAATTGATTTCTTGATTCTGTAGATTGTGTCAAGAACTAAAACTAATTGATCTATTTACAAAATCTCAGGGACTTTTTATTTTTGTTTTTATTCTCTTGACCATAAAGTCAATATCTTACTTAGCAATATATTTTGCGTGACCTTGGTGAATTTTTGGCAGCTTCAAAGAAAGTACAAGTGTCGCGTGTCGCAGTTTAATATACGCTAACAGTTTAGCAAGTTACTTACAAGTTCTCCTTGATCTCCCCGAGTACAAAAGTAACCTCTTTTCGTACCCTGAGCCGAAAGCACACTTGCCTCTCGTCTCCAAAAGCGATCGAGCGATAAGGTCGACTTTTGAAATTATTTATATTTAATGCTCTCTTCTGAAGGCAAAGACCCTACTACTCGATATTACCAATTAAACGTTACTTAATAGTAGTTTGACAGAACTAGTCACTTTGGTACTGTAATGTTACAGTTACTTTACTAAGAAGCGTGTTCAATTTTTTTCCCAGTAATGTTATGTTGAATTCACATGATACGATCAAGCTGCATATTTTCATGCTTTATAAAGGTATCATTTTATCGTCTTCCGTCTCTGTTTTTACCCCTTTATTCTTCCGCAAAGGATACCCAAATTAGCACTGTTTTACCATCTCAAAAAAAAAAGTGAAATAAGCTTAAGCTCAGCTGAAATGTCCTTTGACATAAGTGCATCGGTTCAGACCACTTAACATTGATGCAGTGACCTTGAGGAAGTCATAAGCCACACACATAAACATTATCACAGGAGATAATATAAATTCTCCAATCTTATTTTTCATGTTTTGAAGTCCGTTTCCACTGGTTGGCGATTTGTTTTTCCATCTTGCTGGAAATACCATGTTTAAACCGAAATTATACTACTAAATAATACATATTATTTAATATTAATAATAATATTAATAATAGTAATGATACTGATAATGATAATAAAAATAATCGTGTGGAGTAAATTATTCTAATTAATTCACACAGACAGGGAAATAGCAGTCAATTCAACAAACCTGACATTATAATTAAAGACCACAAAAATAAGATATGCTAAATTGCTGACATGGCAGTACCATCTGACAAAAACACCTCAGTAAGGGTAGCAGAGAAACTTTCAAAGTATAAGTATTTTGAAGAGACACTAAAAAAAATTCTTTTCTTTCCCTGACAACACACCCCTCATGCCCCTCAAAATGACAACCCTCTGGCACCCAGGGTGATCTGGAAACTACAGTGTTGCAGCAGTGAGAAAACAAGTATCCGCTTGCTACCGAAATATTTAATTTTTAAAACAGCTTTCATCGGTATAAATGGTCACATTATTTGGATGTCATCCTAAGACTTAAAAGTTTGAAACGTCATTTAACAACAGCCTGAAAATTGCCAGAAGTTGACTGCTCAGAGGAAGCTTAAGTTTGAATGGTCCCATTTGAGGCTTACATGGTGTATGTTTTGAAGAAAGGTCATGAATCTAATGCATGGTAAAGTTTGAGTTAACACATCTTCTGAGATATGTGTTAAGGAATTCAGGCTAAAGAATGGCAAAGGTTCAAAGGGTTCAGTTTTTTTTCTCATTATTGGAATACAGGTATCAATAAAATAAAGATGTCACTGTTTTTGTAAAATAATATCAACCTCTCAACCTAGACATCACTAGGGTGGATGACTGAAAGATTGTGGGAAAAGGTTTATTAATAACTCATGTTGACTGACATTTGATTGCCTCAGGGATACAGCTGGACAGGAAAGATATGAAACGATCACCACACAGTACTACAGACGAGCACATGTAAGTATGCACACATTGCAGTAGCACTTGTAAGGAGCCTGGAATTTGTCTGTTGTAACTGAGAAAATGATGAAAAATGACTGAAAAATGGCCAAAAATGACTCTTGCCATTTTAAATGTTAAGGTACATTGTAAATTCAGGTCATTTTTCAATGATTCAAGTACATCACTAGTTTTAAAAGAAAGACTTTTTTTGTCTACATCTGGAGTGAATTAATTTTGCAGACTGAAGAGAATTTTATGTACACTAGATAATCACATGATTTCAGTGGAATTCAGAATAAACATTCCAGTATCAAATTATTTTTCAGACTAACAAAATTACATGGTTACTGTAGGAGTTCTTATTTACTCCAAATTGCATGAAAGAAAATGATGTGATTACTTTTTTAATAATCATACACTCATGAAGAGTGTATGCTCAGGGGAGGCAAAGATCTTATTGCAAACAGGAAGTGAGCATTTGAAGCATATTTGACACTTATTCGCTGGTGGACTGATTAAGATCAGTTGATAATACTATGCAGTCAAAGCAGTTCATTTCAACCATATCAAAGATTGATCCTTTTAAATAGATTGAGAGAACACCCCTTTTATATATGGACCCTGTGGGCAGTTGTAAATGGCTGCATACTGATCCGCTTTCATTACTAGCTAGGATATGCTGATAAGCTACTGCTCCCCTCAAAATGGGATCAAGGCACCCCTTATCTGTGTGGGCATGAGGGGGGAACTTCACAGAGGGGGATTTACTGGGCTCAGAAGATTGTAAAATTCCATCTCATAATGATCCCCAAAATACAAATGACATCAAGTCCCATAGCACACGCACCGTACCTATCAATTTCCACTAGCAATTTCCACTAGCGAGGGGGAAACCTTTGTTATTCCTGTCTATCTTGAGTGTTGCCCTTTTCCTGTTGACATACTTTTCATGTATTTGGGGCTGTATAATGGGACAACTTTGCTTCCTTTGGCAGGGAATAATTTTAGTGTATGATATCACAAGACAGGAGACGTTCAATAACATTCGAAAATGGCTCAGATATGTCGATGAGGTGAGCAGTTCCAGCAGAGGATAATAAATCTCTTTATGTATCCAATATCAGAATTCAACCATAATGAAGCCCTCCAGCTAAAAAATAGAAATAAATCAAATTTTGTCATAACAAGAGTGAGCCTCTAGGCAAACATTTGGCGATTTTTTAGCACTTTTTCTTTCCAAGGAAACTTGTGACGTATGCCCTTTTTCCTCCATTAAGCCCCTCAATCTATAGTGATGTTCAGCAGAAGGGTTTATAAGATAGTGCAGTCTTGCTATTTTTATTTGTTAGTACCAATATGCTGAAGATGCACCATAACACCCAGTATAATATTAAATGACAGTCGTTATGATATTAAATGAAGTTACATGAAATTTAACACAGTTAACAACAAAGAGCGCCGTCAGGTTTGCCGGTCAGTGGTCAGTTTTCATGGCTCAGGCGCAGTTTTGCCTTGCTTGCGTCAGCTCCGTGTGCTTCGTACCACATTCATGGCAGCCATTGGGCTTGGCTTAGCCTTTGGAACTTGCATTCACTCCCATTCCTCCTTCCCTCTTTTCTTGTTATCTTCCCTTTTTATATTATAATTATCATTTTCTGTATTTATAATTTATTTTTTTCTCCACTGCTTAGTCAGTGTGATGGGTGCCCAGTTCTGTTGGTGTGGAGGCTCATGGCTGGGAGACCGGGATTTACCAGCCTTGGGGCGTAACTCTGTCTAGGGGCTGGCTGTGCCAAAAGTGGAAGCCCCTGAACATCCCAGATACCCAACCTCCACTGAGCGATGCAGTTGTTAAATACCATAGATGGTACATTTTAAGAATTTTAACAAACATTAGGACCATAATAATGAAGTTATCTTAAGTGGACAGCTGTACTTACAGATGCCAAGGAAAAAAAAAATTCTGTCAAGAACTTCCATACAAACTCAGTAGATATAACTTTGAATTCTTGTATAACCCAATGGATTCAGAAAGAAAGAGGTTCCTGAGAGACATTGGACTGTATGCAGTTTGTATTAGTCATTAATAGCATATTATTTTTAAATTCAGCATGCAAACAACGATGTTCAAAGATTACTGCTAGCAAACAAATGTGACGCTGAAGACGAAAGAACAGTATGGAAAGATCAAGGCACCAGGGTTGGTATCATTAGCTGAGGCATTCAAATTTGTTGCATTTTTCGAACAGTTTGCTCATCTGAAATGTTTTAGCCCTTGGTGAAAAACCTTGCAGGGTCTTTGACGATCCTTAAAGATCTCCAGGGACCTGCTAAAGATTCTTAAGGATAAGGATCTTTGAAAGATCTTTGAAGGATCTTCAGTTGCTAAACAATGTGCAAAGATCCTTAAGGACATTTTAAGGATCTTGTGAGGACCTTACAAAGATCCTTGTAAATTAAACAAAACAAATACAAGGATCTTAGCAAAGATCGTGTGAGGACCTTTAAGGATCTTTAGAGCAATTTTGAAAAGATCTTTATCAGGATCCCTTAAAGATCTTTAAGGAACTTGGCAAGAATGTTGGAGATCCTTAAGAATCTTGGGCAAGATTCTCAAGGATCCTTGAAGATTCTGCCAAGATTTCTGAGGACCCTTGTTAAGATCTTTATCACGATCCTCAAAGATCTTTGAAGAGCCTTAAAAGATTTTCACCCGGGGCTGCTGGCTTGTTCTTATTTCTTGGTAGAAATAGTTGTTGTCCCAGATCGAGGAGGCCCGTAAAGCACTTTTACTTGTGTATTTATAAAAAGTAAAGAACGTTTCTTTATACACGGTTATATTTCAAACTTAAAGCTTGTGGGGTCTCGTATAGAAAGTAACAATTCAATAAAGAGAACAACATTAAGAATCCCAACTGGAAGGTGGCAACCACTTGGCTATTTACAAAGTGTGGTGGAGTTGAATTTGGGAGCACTGAAGACAAGTCTATTTAGTGGTCGGAGCGGGATTTGAACCCAGAACATCTGTGTGCAAATCCAGCGCCCTAACCACTGGGCCATGCCACTTCCTCATAAAGATTTCTTCTGCTTGTCAGTCCATGCCAGAATCAAAGAAACCTTCATTTTTTGTAATAATCATTCAACATGGCCATTATTGCTGCCAAAGCTCACTACCAGGAAGACATTTGTTGAATATATCATTTCCATTTTTGGACACTAGTCAAAAGTGAAAGATTATAGTGGATGTAGCTGTCTAAGACAAATTATTAATCTTTTCAGATCTTAGTTAACTTTAAACAGAAACTCACTCTGGACCTGAAAAAAGCAATCATTGAAATGATATTTCAGAAACTAAATGCAATTTTTGAAGCAACCAAAACTGCCTGTTTTCTGTTGGTTGTTGTTGAATTGTAATCTATTGTTTACTCAATCTTTTTCTTTCAGTTAGCAGCAGAGAAGAACATCAAATTCTTTGAGACAAGTGCCCAGTCAAATATTAATATAGATGAGGTGAGGGAATAATTGAAATAACTTGAAATGTCTTATACACTTGTTACCTTTGACTGCAATCTGCTTTTGTCTAAAAAGCTAGTCTTTTATTACTGTAACTGTCATGACTAGAAAAGGCAAAGTTATTATTGCAAGATTTAACTTGAAACATCTCATA
>BLFK01000040.1:190354-200354 GCA_014634185.1 Astreopora myriophthalma | reverse complement strand
CGTCGTTAGCAGAAAAGGTTGGTACGTGGCTTATATTCTGTGAGGGTTTCGTCGTCATTTGTAAATTCAAAAATTAGCGAGAAGAAACGACTAAAAAAATCTTCTCTTATTTGTAAAATCACTGGATTTTTATTCGCCTTCACAGGCTTTTCATAGGAAACCCAAAACACCGAAGCATCGGCAGAGTACGAAAGTGGCTTATCCGATCAATCCAGACAGGCTTAAACAGATTGAGGACTCTCCAAGTGGATGGGTTCCTCCTGCTACTGGTATAGTGTGGACTGAGAGTTTGTTCTCAACTTTTATCCTCAGTTAAATGCCTAAATTATGGAAATTTAGTGCAAAAATGGATTGACAGCTTGTCCAGGATTCTCACAGGGAAGGGTGGGCAGTTGTCGGTTTTGTAAAATCAACCCTGATGGGAGTACTTTATTTGACAATGTTTGCTCTTGTAACATCGACATCAAAATTCTTTCATCTGAACTAGTGCCCACTCCACTAGTACTGCCATCAAATATCAGCCCCACCTTTATTGGGAGCTGGGAGAGGGACTGGGGATTGACCATTTGGGTGTTGGGGGTTTTGACTGTGACAGATAAACTCATTCTGAATCTTGTCTATTTTTGTTCTTCCTGCAGAACCACCAGACTTGCCTTTCTTTATCAAACGATCTAAATTCAACAACCTGCCAGTTTACACAGACTACAAACGAGGTGGAAATTACAAACTCACTGTGATAAGAAAAATCAAAGGAGATCTTCAGGTAAGAGAAGAGACCAAGGCTCCAGGGATGGTGGGGAGGTGTTACCTTGCTTCAGCTCCATATAGGACACCCCCCCCCCCCGCCCCCCCTTCGTGCCTCTCTATTTGGGCAAGGTATACCCCCTACCCCTGACTACAGCTGACACATTTACTCTTACCAGCCTTGTATTACTCTCCTAACCGATTTTCATTTCTATCTTCAGGCACTTGATGGATGCTTGAGACATCACCTTGGAAAAGATATTCACTGTCAAATAAATGAACTTACAAGTCAATTGAAGTTAAAAGGAATTCACAAGGATGCTGTGGTTACTGTCTTGAAACAGCTTGGATTCTAGACTACATGCTTTTGTAAATAAATACTTAATTAGGAGGAGTACTGTAAAATAAAGGAAAGAACGGTGAAATGCATCTGGGAAGTGATTTATCAACAACAGTTTGACACAGAAATTTATGGTGTTGGGAATTGGTTGAAATTTCATTTAACCAACCATCGGAGATAATTGGATTGCCCCACTAGAGTAGACATGAAACAACTGTTGAGCCTCATTTTACAGCCATGAGTTAAAGTTTTGGAAATATTTCTAAGATTGATAAGGCCCTTATTTTTAAATACTGTAAGAATCATTATCAAGCATGAAATGCCTTTAAGAAATTTTTTCAAATCATGAAAGGAAAATATTACAGGTCCATTAAAGTGCAACTATGATGAAAAAAATCAGTTCTCAGTTTCCTTCACATTTCGAAAATACTTGTGTTGAATGCTCAGCAGGTGATTTTTTTGGCAGTAATTTCGAGAGGAAGACTCTTTATTTGAACTGCATTTTTTTATTGAACGATCCGCCATTAGTTGGTGCACTTTTGACCGACATGCCCCCAGAGAGGTGGATCAAGGAGAAAGTGATGTCATTTACTAGCTTAAAAATGGAGTGTGTGATTGCAGCTTGTTTAGTATGCAGCACAGGAGTTTTCTGCATACTAATTAAGCCCCATTCCCACACTCCATATTTAAGTGAGTGAGTAAATCACATCACTTTCAATCCAGTTCTCTGAGGGTTATCAGTTGGAACCGCATAAAGTAATGTCAAAATAAATAACCTTCCTCTCGAAATAATTGGATAAAATCTCTTATCCTGAGTATTCAGCGCAAGTACTTTCAAAATGTGAAGAAAAATGAAGAGTGATTTTTGATCGTAATAGCACTTTAAAGAGAGACAACATACAGTGATGTAACACTATTGCTTTGTGTCGGCAATATTTTTTACTACATTAGTGTAACAGTGTTTTAGCCATGATCTCTCTTCTTCCCATTCCCTGGAGACCCTATTTGCGAGACCTTGTAGGATTGGTTGAAAAAACAGCAGACAAAGAACGAAAACAGTATAACCTAGCCATAGAACAATAGAGGTGCAGCCTATGAATAGAGTTTTTAAAGAGGGGCAGTCCAACTGTTCCTGGGTCAGAGTGAGGTTCCCTTGGAATGTGGTTGGATGGCGGTTACAGTGAAAGTATTGTCGTGAGGACCTTTCATAATAAATGAAGATCATAGTGGACAAACCTCCCAAGTGACTTTTGCATTGTTGTTGTTGTTGTTGTCATGTTGCAAGATCCCTGCCAATTTCCACTGAACCAACTGCACTAAAATTAAGGAGAGAACTGTCCCATGCCGTTTGCAAAAAATTAGGGCAGTGGTATGAAAGTAAACTTCCCCATTTTTTCCCCTGTGTCAATCCCCTTACCCCTAATTTCTGTTATTTTCTGTTTAACCTTGGGATATCCATAACTCTAGGGCGGTTTGTTATGAATAGAACTGCAGGAAGAGTGAAGCCTGGGTCAAAACTAGAACAGATGGACATCTCGCGGCAATTTACACAACAAACCAAATGACAACTGTTTCTTTTGGTTGTTCTGTTGCGAAGGTAGTTCGTCAACTTTTTTCCTTCGGAAAAGAGGTTAAAAAGTTAAAAGTCGTGCAGAAGACATGGTCTGCGATAAATGTAGGATGAGTTTTCTCTTTCTTTACTAATAATTTAACTGATGTCTCGTTTGGGTGGGATGATCGCTTCAAAGGCGACTTCTGTCGTGCCACACTTCTTCTTTTCTGATTTCATACGTGTAGGTCAAAAGAAGCTCGGGAAAGTAATTTGCCCGGACCCGTGGAAAGCTGGAGCAAGGAATACAACAGGTAGGAGCAAATACAGAGAACAAACAACAAGAGACGCAGCAGTAAACAGAGAATCCGCTTAACTCGGAATACAAAGAATATGCATTCTTTTGGGGAGATTCTGGCACGAAAATCATGCGTGCCACCGAAAAGTCAGTCTTTGTCATGTGCAGGCACCCCAGTCGTGTTAGTCCTCATGGCTCTTGAGAGACTTTTTCATGCTTAGTTGATAAATTATGCGTGAATTTTTTATATGAACAATACTCAAATGCAGTTGCTTCAGAACACAAGGTTGGTCTTTCATAAGGGTTTTGTTTTGTTTAGAAGGTGGAGGGAGGAGAGTTAATGAGAACAAGCTTCTAACACAGAAAAAGAACAGGTAAAAGGCTTAATCATTTTCCGTGTTAATGAAACTGCTACTGCTCTTCTTGTTGTTGTCATCATTGTTGCCATGGGCATAGCCAGGCTCTCAATTTGTAGGCCTGGGCTTGCTATTTTGTTCTGCCCTCTTGACATTTTAGATGTGGCTCTTACAAGGGTTGAAACAAAAAACTGTTTGATGATGCACAACCTTTGGAGCTTAGAAAAGCCAGAAAGATCCTGGTTGCTATCATGGTGTGCAACTGCACTTCACTTGATAAGTTAGGATTAAGTGCATTCCCTTATTTGGGTCAGATATAGTCTTAAGTCTTGTCCAGATGGAGATGGGGTTGTGTGCCTCCGGGGAGGGGAGGGTCACCCTCTTAGAAGAGACAAAAGATTGCCCCCCCTCCTTTACATGCAGAGCCAACAGCAAGGGACCTCAAGTCAGTGGTTTCGACATGGCCTGCAAAGACACTATTGACCCCACCCGACATAACCCTCCTAAGAGGGTGACCCTACCTTGAGCATTTTACATGGCTTAAATGGACAAAACGTTATCCCTACCAGGAAGTTTATCCAAGTAACCTGATAGGGTAACCTTCCTCTAGGGTGACCCTGGCTGGCAGTTAAACAGAACTAACAAAACTTCAACAGAGAGGGATACCTAACCCTTCCGAGAGAGTGACTCTCCCAGTTGGGTAACTCTATAGGACTGGTATGGATAGCTGGGGATTTTAGCAGCTCTTCCCTGGGCAGAGTATAAACTTTTCAACCAGTCAGTCCGGTTTTGTTGTATAGGCATGCTGATTAATTTGTATTGTGAGTCGTTAACCATTTCTTATGGATGATTGTATTAGTTTCATTCTGGTGTTGTGGTCTTTCGTTGTTGTTGTTAGATTCAATCCTTACTCAACCTTTAACAAGTGCAGAATCTGTAAGCAGACTGTTCACCAGCCTCATTCACACTACTGCCAAGGTAACCAATATTATTATTGTTATTATTACAAACTGTTGGTATGCATTTGCGAACTGGAAAATACACATCTCACATTATTTTATGTGATCACGCGTCTTTGCTTAAGTAAATCTTCTTTACTTTTCTTTTTAATTTTCTGTTAGGTTGTGCATACAAGAAAGGTTTGTCTTCCATCCTTTCCACTTTGTAGATTTTGTGACACATTGAAGGACCATTGTCTGATTTTTGCAGCATTTGTCCCACCCACAGTGCCAGAAAAAGAAGTTGATCTCGATAAAATTGTATCCCTTCTAGGTATCTGTGCCATGTGTGGAAAGCAAGTTTTGGACACAACAAACTACAGACAAACTTCAGTGTAGATGCTGTGTAGAGTACTTTTCAATTAACACAGTGTAAAGACATACCATTCAGTTGAGTCAGCAATGGGGTGTTTTTGGAAGCCTCTTTTTATTGCAGCTCATACTGTAATTTCTTCCTGTCAGCAACCTCACTGTATGCAATGTAATGCCAGCTCGAATATAGAATTTTTCCAGCATTTGCTGAATTCTCTGTCAATCCTGTACATTACTTAGTTTTCAGTTATACATTGCACAAAGAATTTTTCATACAAGGAACGTAGAAGGGATTGGGTGTGGCCTTCGTGAAAATAAAATAAATGAAGTGATGCAAAACTCTTTTAATCTTTATTTGATGTAATTACAGTGAAGGTTTTGAGTATGGTTTCCTTTGTATTACTGTACATGTACATTAAATTTATGCATCGTGAAATAGAAGTGGCTTCCATTTCGTTCTTTGTGGTTGTGACATAACCTTACATAGTTCTGTGAGTGATCAAGGGCGGTTTTATTTTGGCAAAGAATTGGGGTGCAACCTGCCGATTTGCGAGGAAAATGAGCAATTATTACTTCGAAAAGGAAATTTTTCTCTTTTGATTTCTGAAGGTAGCGCGCATCCACGAAAAAATGGCGGAAATTTTCCCGTCATTTTCAATGATTTTCAGCCGCTGAGCCTCACTCAGTCTGCCACGCGAGCATTTACAGTTGGAACTGTCTTTATGTCTTCAACTTTTCTCGGTGTTCAAAATGGGTACAGAAGGGAGTTATGAGTCAAAAATTGCCTTTTGGCAACAGCAGGCCACATGACGCACTGGTATGAGGAGATGGAAGGTGCCAGGAGGCCAAGTTATCTCGGTAGCGACTCAAAAGAACCGCTGAAAGTAAGCCTAGGTAAGACTATGTGAACCTTTTTATTTAGATAGCCCTTCGCCCGAATCGAAAGGTCCTTTTGCGACTTTTGTCACTGAAAATTTTTTTGATGTAAAGCTTCTCCGGTGTAAAGCTTCCAAGATCAGCTGACAGCAAGTTGGGAGAAAAACAAAGTCGGGTATACTACGTGTGGCCGTTTCGAAGAGATATGCCGTCGCATGGTTGGGTACATTCAGTGGCTGGAGTAAAGCAGTTGGTGTGGAAAGCACCACGTCACGAGATTGAGGTCATATGAGCCCGGTTGACCGGGCTGGTTTGGTTTCACGACTAAAACCTTTGTAAGAATCTCGATGTGTTCATATGAAAAGGCGGGCTGTGGATTAATATCCTATCTGGTATTGGGGAGACGGATTGGCGTCGTTATCAAGCCAAGCTTCAAGGGCGTGGTGCCGAGGCAGGGTTGGCGAGTTGTTGGGAGCGGTCGCCTATCTTAAAAAACCAATGTGTCCCGGGTTTGGTTCTCAGCCGGACTCTACGTCATATGTGGGTTGCGTGAGCTTGTTGATTATCTACGCTATTCTTTCCGTTGTCGTAAATCCTCGTCTTGCCAGGAAGAAGAGAACGTCTACTTTACAAGTTCAAGAACTACGCTCAACTGACAAACACCAAAGTTTGGTCACAACGCTCTTAACAATTTGCCTTACTTCTGTGATCTTCCAACAGTAAAGAACCGGGTTTAATGACGAATTCAAGAAAACCAAAGTAGTTGTTATTCTACTGAGCTGAACAAGAGTTGAGGAAAGCGAAGTTTCCGTCGACAAAAATATCACTATGCCACTGGGCAGGTAACAAATTACCAATGCCACCTGCAACCACAGGCAGCTGAATACTGCCTTTTTGTACCGTGTCACGTTAAGTTGACTCGATTCGCCGCCGGATTCCGCATGATGGACAACCTGAACTTGATTTCTACGCTGCCGGAGCTTAATAAAAATCGTTGTGTAGGAGATGGTTGAGGTTGTTAGACAAAGCGTAGTGATTATGTGAATGTAGATGAGGGCAACTCGATGATATTTCACGTAACTCGTTGAGAAGATAATAGACACCGCCCAAAAGGCAATTAACAGAGTGAAAGTTCGCCTTTTTGTAACAACTTGTCGGTATCTCAACCCCAGTGACAAGGCGAGAAGTCGGTCCACGCTCATTGCGGTCATAGTCAACAAGGACATTCCACACAAAATATAGCCCGCCACGACGTTTGAAACAAAAACATAGCGACAAATATCCGCCGGGTCGTTGATCAAAGACATCCAATAAATAACAGCGAGAGGCTCGGAAACAATACCAACACAGAGATCAGTTGTTGCCAGACAGCGAAACAAGAGTTTGGACGGCGGATGAAGGGAAGAAGTTTTGTGGAGAGCGATTAGAATCAGAGTATTCCCAAGAACAGCAGTAATGGACAGAAAAATGTTGATCGAAACTACAAGGATTATTGAAAAATTGTCACCTTTTAAATGTGCCGAGCAAAATAATTCTTCATACTTCGTTTCTTTTTCGTGCCAGGGCCCGCTTGTGTTTTCAATTGCCATATCCCTTACCACGGCATGAATATGGTTATTGATGATTTCAAATACAGTCCCCAGTTTTCTGTCATTTCACCTTACCCTCAACTCACGTAGTGTTCCAATTTTGATGAGAGAATAAAATTATATGAAATATATGTTTGAACAAACTTACATCAAAACATGTGCCAATCTCATTTGGAATTTGTTTTCAACACTAAATTAAGACTAAGAAGATAATGCTGATTATTAAAGCTGATTGAGATAAGACATTGCGAAAATTTCGTCTTCCCATTATACCGAATTTTTCATAATTGCAAAGCGTTAAAAAGAGAAATCTCTCCCTCTGCCCTCTCCCCACAGAAAAGGTCTTTCGGTATTGTATACACGTCCACCGATGTAGTCAATGTATTTTCGCGGTAAAGGTCGAACGGGTGGAAGTCATTACTTGTTTAGGCTGAGAAGAAAAAAACCTTTTTTTCTTCTCCTTTACTGCTTTTTTTTTAAATTTTTTTATTAATCAGGAAACAATTTTGATGAGAGAAAAAAATTATATGAAATATATGTTTGAACAAATTTACATCAAAACATGTGCCAATCTCATTTGGAATTTGTTTTCAACACTAAATTAAGACTAAGAAGATAATGCTGATTATTAAAGCTGATTGAGAGAAGACATTGCGAAAATTTCGTCTTCCCATTATACCGAATTTTTCATAATTGCAAAGCGTTAAAAAGAGAAATCTCTCCCCCTGCCCTCTCCCCACAGAAAGGTCGCTCGGTATTGTATACATGTCCACCGATGTAGTCAATGTATTTTCGCGGTAAAAGGTCGACCGGGTAGAAGTCATTACTTGTTTAGGCTGAGAAGAAAAAAATCTGTTTTTCGTCTCCTTTACTGCTTTTTAAAATTTTTTTTATTAATCAGGAAACAATTTATCAACCCTCTGTCCCTTTCACGTCGGAAATAATTGTAAGTAAACGCGTTAAATTTATAGCCACGCCAACACACCTGCAAGGTGGCTACACTCCGGGAGGGGGGGAGGGGGAGATTACTTGACCCATGTTTGATGTTTGAGTACAGGAGTACCGCCGAGGGTTTGAAATCCTGAACTTGTTTAGGACAAATTACTCTAAAAAGCCTATCCGGCGTAGGACAACACCTTCTATTTTAAGACCCTGTTTAGGACAAGACACAAAATACACACTCTCCTTTTACAGGAATTTAAACTGCTTAATAATCTATTCCAATCAGAGAAATCACGTTTGATGAGTCTAAAACCCAGTTATTGCGTCTCTACGCTTGAAACTAGACCTACCGGTACGATCTATTCTGTCAACGCGCGCTTGTTATAATACTGATAAGTGGAAAAAAAAAATTAAATTAAACGGATACCGACAACAATAGCATTCTTGTCCAGAAAATGATTCGATGTTGATTGATGCGTGTAATGGCTCGTAATACCATACCCTGTTTAAGACAGGTTCTGACCTTGTTTAGTAAAATTGTATACCCTGTTCAGGACAGCGAGGCCCAAAAAACCATACCCTGTCCAGCGGCACGTCCCCGTATAGCCCAAATACGGGAGTACCCCCCCCCCCGACCACCCCGGAGCTAAACTAAGAGATTTTGCCTTTCTGTCAGGTTGTTTGTTTACGGCCTAAACTCAGTAGCCTAAAATCGTTTTAAGTCAAGAATCTGTTTTCTGAAAACCATGATGCGTTGTGTCGTGTAATTCAAAGTGGCGTGCATGCAGTGTTTTAATATATCCTTTCGATCACGTTGTGTTGAAAACCCTTTAAATTACCTATTTCTTTTGTTGTTCATTTTCAAAGATCCACCTCAAATATTTCTTCTATAGTTAAAATATATGCCATCTCACATATTTTCTATAATATTTGTTCAGCTTAATGTTGCCGAGGGCTATCAAGTTTTGTACACAATTAGCCTGTGTTGGTTGGGACCGAAACCGGAAAGCACGTTTTGTCGCGATTTTTTTATTATTTACATATACATGTTTTGTAATCCCCATTTAAACTTAATTTTATAGCTCTGGGCCCACAGTTATTAGCTTTATGCTGTTGTGGTCGACCTGCCATTATTATTATTATTATTATTATTATTATTATTATTAATAACACTATTTATTTATATAGCGTTATTTCTACCAAGAAACCAATAACGCTTTACAATGATAATACATGAAATATACAAAAGTCTATAATATAAATAACCATTCTATATACATATTTACAAGGAAAATAATTCAATAATAATAATAATAATTATTATTATTATTTTCTGTAATTTATTGTGCCTGTAATTTATTGTGTACGACATGGAAAAGCTAATAAAATAAATAAAATAAAATAATTTCGGGTTGCTCATCTGTCCGCAAGCATAGGGGGTCTGGATGGGGTCAACTGAGAACAGACAATTGGCCTAAATCTTAAGTGACACAACTGACAAAAAGCCTAAAATTTTACTGACAACTGACATTTGCAAGCGGATCAACTGCAATTGAGAACGACTCTGTTGTTATAGTAATAGTACTTGGGCGGAGGAGCCCAAGCTATATGGTTCCTGCAGGGCTATGACCATATGTGGTTGGCCTGAAATTAGCAATTGGGGTCTAATGCACATGGGTAACTCTGAAAATGACACCGGGCAAGACGGGGCATGCACAGAAAAGTAGAGTAAACCTGGAGGTGAACGCGACAAAAGTGCGACGAAACACAAAGGCAGTGAAATTGGCTATTTTTGGCCATTTTAATAAGGGCTTAACCTTACCATTTAGCCCAAAATGAGCAAAAAGGTTACCACAGTTCAAGAGTGTAAAATTCCATGAAAACGAGGTCGATTAGCCCTGTAATGAACTTTTCTCAAACGGTTAATTTGCAAGAGCGTCAGAGTAAAAGTTTTGGCCATAAACGCAAAGGCAGAGAAATCGGGGGGGGGGGGGGG
>BLFK01000040.1:173723-184116 GCA_014634185.1 Astreopora myriophthalma | reverse complement strand
AAAAAAAAAAGAAAAGAATAATGTCATGGGACATGCTACATGTTAGGCATGTGCTCAAATTAAGGCTAATTCATGGTAACACACTGTCTCTGTTTTAGTAAGAAAACAAAGTTAATATGAATATTATTAGCATGTGCTGGGAGTAGTTTCTATGTATTTCCCTGGTGATTATTTCATGATGAGTTCTTTTGGTGTTTTAAATTTTGCACGTAGGTGTTGCTGGACTGTTTTAGCCTATGGTTTTTGTGCTGTTAAAATTTCCACATCACAGTTCCATGAACCACTTTCATTTCTGTTTTTACTTTACATTTAAACTGTCCAAATGGTGTTCATATTTATTTACAGATAGACAGCTCTCAAAATTGAGAACTTTTGAGATAAAAGTCTCATGCAACTGATGGGGGTTGCCCTTCCTTCTCCTTTCAAGCCTCCAAGGCTTGATAAAAAAGGAAGGATGCCAGTTGTCAAGGTAACATTAATGCGTAATCCTTTTTACATTCTCATAGATGCAGAACAGGAACAGGGTCTATGGTAGCCCTTAACACAAAGTTAACGTCTTTTTTTCGACATGTCACAGTGTGTGTGGAAGAACTGGGTTAAATTACTTAGTAGACTTGGTTAATAACGGTTAATATGTCCCTAATCTGCTAATAATTACTAAATGAAATACATGATACCAGTATCCCAGTCATGAACTGTGTACTTCCAGTTAAGTTTTAGCAGCAAGTTTCTGGTCATTGTTTATTGAAAACAAGAATTGTGTCTTTGTTTACTTGAAGAAAGACCCTGTAGGAAAATTATTCAGGTTTCACTTAATACAAGCTGAGCTCTCCATTTTTGGTACACTTATTTCAAAACTCATCCCCTAAGTGGTAGCTTGTATCTCACCGGAGAGCCTCAAAACTTCAGATGTTGTCAGAGCTGCCAGTAGCTCTGTTTGAATAAATTATGTCTGTATCTTTCAGAGTGGACTCCATAATGCTGCTTGAAAACAACTTCAAAGTGACAAGCACAGATGCCAGTGACAAAATGCTAAAGCAGGCATGGAAGATTCGCTGGAAGCGCCGCAAAGAGGAAGCTTTTGACAACTGGGGTAAGTCAACCAAAAATATAACACCCTCATTGTGATTTGTCAGTGCTAGTTAAGTACAGTAAAGCAACTGGGTCCCTTATCAAAGTTATGGTGAAGTATCAGTTATATCATAAAGAATGAAGAGTTTCATTGGATAAACAACTGCATCATACATTGATAAACTCTGATTTGTTCATGAGGACTTTCAAATAACCAAAAGCTCTCTGATCAGCCTATTTTCACTTTGAAAACAAGTCTTCTCTTGAATTTTTCTTCCAGTAATTGAGGAAGGCAACTGGCTTTCCTTGCATGAAGCCAACATTGATGTTCCTGATGAAGGGTTTGATGCGGTTATCTGTCTTGGCAATTCATTTGCTCACTTGCCAGATTTCCATGGAGACCTTCAAAATCAGAAACTGGCAATCCAAAACTTCAAAGACATGCTGAGACCAGGAGGGGTGCTGTTTATTGACCACCGCAATTATGATTCTATTCTTGATTCAGGCAAAGCTCCATCACGCAATTTGTACTACAATGTAAGTTGTTCCTTGGTCTTCTGAATAACTATGACAATTTGCAGGATTTGATGAAAACTGGAAAAGTTGGGGGGAAGCTGAGGGAGGGGTTTTGGGAGGTAATTAGGCAGAGGTGCCGGGGAGCAGTGGTTTTGTTGTTGTTGTTGTTTTTTTTTGGGGGGGGGGGGGGGGGGAGCATAGGCCTAGGGAGAAGTCTTCTTATGAAAAGTATTAATGAGGTTTTATTTATATGCAAAGTAAAACTTTCGAACTTTGATTCAATTTGAAAAAGAGGCTTACGTGAGCTCCAATTAGCGCCTATTAATTAAGTGAGTGCCTATTAATTGAAGGTAGTGGCAAGACTTCTGTAGCAATAATAATTTATTATTACAGTAACTACATTGGTCATTGTGCTCAAATCAATTGATTGTATTTAATTAATAAGTTTATAAAATAGATTCCAAGATTTGTAACCAGATGGGTAACCCTTTAGGATGGCACGGACTACTTTCTCTTCAGTGTGTATATATTCCGCCAAGATTTTTGGGTCTAAAATTTGTTCACCTCTCTCTTCACTGCATGGAATAATCACAAATAATGCTAATGCATATTTTTGGCAGAGTGACTGTATTCAAAGCATCAAAACTTCAGTATTGTATGTTGATGGTAAGGAAAATATGATTACATTGGACTACACTGTGGACCCTTCTAAGGCATCAGATGATTTCATGGAAGAAGGAGAAGAACCGACGGCAAAGAAGAGGAAGTCCTCTGGAGGGGAACTCAGGTATCTCAAAGTTTTTGAATAATGGCCACATCAGAGTTTGAGCTAATGAGCTAACCAATTGATCCACCATAACTGAACAACATTAGTGTATACAGTAAACAGGGACTGCGGAGCAAGGTGAAAAGTGGGAGGGTTGACAATTGAAAATAATTTTTTCATATTGAAAATCGAAAAATTTTAGTTATTTTTCTTTTTAGCGCAAAAAGTGGGGGCTGCGGGCACAAAAAAGTGGTACCGCAGCAGCCCCACCAGCCCCTCCCCCTCCGCGGTCCCTTGTAACTTCATGACGAGGGGGAAGTGACAAGACAGCTCTCAAAGGCTTTCTCCATCATCAGACACACTGGAGAGAGGGCTTTTGGAGAGGTTTTAACAGTGTAGTCTGATGGTGAATTACCCCTATTCTGTTATTTGGTGGTTTCTTCCAGTTCAAAATAATCCACTAGGTCTTAAAGTAGTCTTGAGAAGGGCGTGCTAGCAAGAACTGCCGATGTTTTCGACAAAGCAGAGTATGCCTGCTGATCTGGACTGGTGTCGTGGTGCTGTACCAAGTTATCTGAAAACGTTATGGCAAGAACTTAATAAAGATAATATTAGAACATTGCAATTTCATATTGGCGACACAATTTTCGATTGAGCCCAAAGTTTATGGCCTTATTATAACCAATAAGGTGACAGAGTGTAGAGGTTTTGCAAAGCTGAAATCCAAATTTTCTATTGATGATGAAGAAACAAGAAAAGCATTCTCGTTAATAAGATGTTATCTACCGGTATGAAACATTTGTGCAATGTTTTCAATTTAAACTTTTGAATGACATTTTATTTACAAACTCCTGCTTAGCTAAAATTGGCTTACTTCAAAGTGATCTATGCACTTTTTGTAAGACTTCTCGAGAAACAACTGACCACTCTTTTTTTTCACTGTCTTTACTCTTGCACAATCTCATTGGTTATTATTAACAGAAGACTAAAGGAAACTTGAATTGAAAACTATTGTAATTGGTGTCACAGATACCAAATACAATTTGTTTAATTATTTAATTGTCGGGGAAATTACATTTATGGAGCTGTCGTAAAAATAACACCTCCTCTCTTCTCCTCCCATAAAAAAAATAGTGGAAAGAAAATATAGAACTGAACACTCGATTGCAGCAAAGTGTAATAATTTGATGTTTTGGGCTAAGTGCAAACTTTTTTCAAACTGTAATTTTTAGAATATGTATGCCATGCCCTCCCCTTCCCCCTCCAACCTCCCCCCCCCCCCCCCTTAGGCACAACCCACCAGACAGGCGTGAGAACACTTATGTCAAGAATTTTTATTGGTCAAACGGAGATCCAATCAAACAATCGCTTATATGGCCGTGACAACAAACGATTAAAGAAAGCCTTTTTGTTCAGTTTTTTCAACATACATGTGTTTTGAAAGTCAGAGATCCAGAAATGGACTAAGAAACAGAAGAGAATAAAAAATCGAAATTCCTTTAATTTGGGATTTGGGGATGCGATTTGAGTCTACAGTGGAGCAGAGTCTTTAAAAGGTTCAAAGTCGTTTTTATCCGGGAGATTTGATTATTCGTACGGGAAACAGGGAGATTCGTTTCGTATCCGGGACACTCCCGGATAATTCGGGAGAGTTAGCATAAGTGCTTTTGCCTGCGCTATTTTGGGGACAATTTTTCTGGCAAATGTCACAATTTTCAACATGAAAAAAATGGCTTTGCTAAATTTTAGAAACCGTACAATTCCATGCTTTTTTTGTAGCAATAAAAGAGGCCAAAACATAAAAGAATTCGTCTTGTACACTTTTTTTTATTGTTTTGACACTAATGTATTTTGATTGAACTTTCAGCCAATTCCGCCTTTCATACTGCCCATTGCGGCTCAGCACCTTCAGCAGCCTCCTTAAGGGTATTTTTGGTGAGGATGCCAGGCATGAAGTGTTTGCCGACTTTGAGCCACTTGGAAAGGTTGAATTACCAGCATACTATGTTCACATGGTGTGGAAGAAAGCAGATGAGAATGGTGTGGCAGAAAACTGAAGGGAAATGACAACCATCAGCTTTGAGGATTCTCATTAAACTGGTTGATCGAAGAACACTAAGCAGCTTGAGATAAATAACAATAACAATAATAGATGTTCATACGAGCTAGCAAACAAAATCAAATCAGTTATCGTGACCCAGGCCCTTAATCTGAACAGTCATTTAAAAAAAAACTTGTAAGTACAGCAAATAGACAAATGAACCAATACAAAATTAGCGCAAAAATCTGTGTACCGTTGTTTTGCAGGGCTTGGCTGGGTAAAACTGTATGATCAGGCATTGTAGTGCCAGGCAAAGTAACAACAAACTTCCACTTTAAACTGAAACCTGCTCTACCTTGACCAATAGGGATTTCACATGCCTAAGGTTTCAAACAGTGTGTAATAATCATGCTCATCTTTCTGAAAAAAAAAAAAAAAACCGTGAAACTCAAGAGAGCCTACTTGTCTATGATTAGACAAGAAAGAGCTTGAGAAATAAAAAAACGATACCTTCAAGAGGAAGAACAAAGCAAATCTCGTTGTGTGTTTTACACTTGATAAGCCAAAATGTTGTACAACATTACCAGTAATTTTCTATTTACAAACATGTTCATTGAGGAAAAGCACGGTCCGTTTCATTTTGGAGTAAAGTGGCATGTAATAATACACCAGGAGGAGCTAACAAATTGGTATTTGTGCATTCAGTCTTTAATGTTGGTACCAGGGAAAATCCAGTCATGAACTTAAGTTACAAGCTACATGGTTCACCATACTGTATGGGAAATGGGGGTTTTGCAGAGTGTAAAGTTAATAAAGAATGATTCCTGTGCGAGCTATTACAAACACACCAGTTATGCTATAACGTTTTATTCAAAAACAATAATGTTACAACAGCTCTTCAACTTTAAACTGTTCAAGTCACTACCAATGGGTACAACTTCAGCTTTTTTCTACCACAAAAATTGGTTTCTCTAAGTTGAACACCGGGGTCCTTTTGTTCAAGAGCTGATTTGCACTAACAGGTCTGCAACAAAAGGGTTATCCAAGGTTTTACTTTTGCCTTCTGAAAATGCTTCCAAAAAGTAACTGAATAAAGGTCAAGAAGGGTGGAAGTCACTACTGAGGGGGAAAAACTGGGAAAACCTTTCTTGACTGGTAATCAGACTTTGGACAACTGGGCCAAGAAGAATCATCCAAAGAAGGAACTGTTTTACAAGGAAGAAGACTTGAGTAGAGGGAACAATAATTGCCTGCACAACAACTAGAATCACATGATCCAGAGAAAAATCACATTATGACTGGCTGACAAAGCGAGGGTATTTAGTGTGGAATTGCATTCCTGAGAAGTAACATTGCACCCTGTACACTGTTAATGGCAATAATGAAACACCTTGATGATTTCGTTGTTTTTCTCCGAGTTGTCGGATTCAAGAAAAACTCATTAACCCAATAATTCACTAACTTGTGAATTCCACGTTAAATTTCACTCAAAGAACCTGCATTGCACTCATTCCTATGTGATTGATGGACCCATTTTTTCTCATGAAAATCAGTTATCAAGCAACAAGTTTTTGCTACTGAATACACAGACCAGGCCATACCAGTGTGACAAAAGCAAGCCACTGGTTTGTTGTTTTGAATGTGACTACACAACTGTTGATATTTACAAATAAGTTTACATGGATTGAAACACGATAATTAAATTGTACAAGGTTGAATAACTATACTTGAATAGAGTTGCCCAAACGAAATCACACAATGATCTTGGGTGTACAATGAAATAGGTTGAGCCTGAATTGCCTGTTCCTTCATTCCAATAGAGAATGGGGATGCATTTTTTCAATTGGTTGAGTTTCGCAACAAAAAAGACCATCAATTTCTCACCTTGCCAAAGAGTGAGGTTGTTTTAGTTAAATTGCAAGCCTCTAGTGGAAAAAAAAAAACAATACAAAACAAAAATTGGAGACTTGATAAAGGTTTGTTAACTTAACAAACGAGATGTTCGTATGGAATATGGACTACATTTGACTGATAACAGGTTAACCCAAGCTGTATAGTCTTTTAGGTGATATTTCAACTGGCAGGGTTACTTTATAACATGTCACTGGAACAATGTGCAAACTAGTGCCAACTCCATTTGGAATGCTGGAAAAGGGAAATCTAAAGGTAAAGTTTGTCTCTTCGTAACACTAAGTGCAACTTCGAAATCACTTTCCAACAGTGTTGGTTCACAGGACAACTAAACAACCACTGTGCCTTCTCACAGTCAGAGGACAGGCGTGTTATGTCAGGTGAACAGTGCCTCCCTTTCTACTGTTGGTGTGGGTGACCATATGCTGCACCATACTGTTGATACCACTGATTGTAATTATTGTAGGCATTCTAGAAGAAAGACAAAACAGAGTTTCAAACAACTAAATTTCAAAAGGATTCTTTTTTGTTTAGAGTTCTGCCCCATGCCATAGTCCTTGGACATTTTCATCTGGTTTTGACCTTGTTAGTCTCCGCTAGTCCTCCGTTAGTCTCCAGTGAAAGTGAAACAAACAAACAAACAACAAACACTTAATTAACCACCCACCCCCTGCCCCCCTTCAGGGGCTTTTCAGAGTTCATAACCGAACTTGAAGGGAAGCTGGAATAGCTAGTTGGCGATTTACAAGTCAGTGGCTAAGAAGTTAAACCATGGTCACAGCGAGAATTGGACCCAGGAACTCCAGATTACAAGTCTAGCAGACTAAACACTCTGCCACTGCCTCCTTTCGTACTCCAAGATTGAATAACCTTACCGGGTGTGCTGCAGAGTAAGCCGAGTATGCAGCCCACTGGTTTTGTGAAGGTGTGGCATAGCTGTAAGCTGAAATACCCGCAGAGTAAGCAGCGGCTGAAGAGTAGGATGTATCGTACGCCTCGGCACCTGTCAGAGGAGTACTGGTGACTTGCTGGCTGCTGTCAGCTGCTACTTCATCACTTTTGGCTACCTTAGATTTGATGTCTGAGCTGGAATTGCACAAGAGAAGTTATCAATATTGGATGTGTTAAAACCACAGGATCTAAACCTAGCAGATGTTTTGCCAGAGGCTCCATCTTTGAGCTTGTCTGCTGTAGTCTGTGTGGCAAAGACTAGATCAGCCTAAAGCCTGGTTTCTATATCGTTGTATCTGTCGTATAATGAAAAAAATTCATACGACAGATACAACTATATGGAAACCTCCCGTACAACCGCTCAATACGACAGAAACGACAGATACAACTTGTTGTATGAGATAGAATCCATTCTATCTTGTACAGCAAGTTGTATCTGTCGTTTCTGTAGTATTGAGCGGTTGTACGGGAGGTTTCCATATAGTTGTATCTGTCGTATGAATTTTTTTCATTATACGACAGATACAACGATATGGAAACCAGGCTTAAAGGGGCTGTGTCATGGCAGTGCAGTCCATTTTTTTAGTTTTGCAAATTACTCGCCCTTACTCGCTATTCAACTTACTGTGACCCAAGAAGTTACAATTAAACAACAAAATCAAAGCTTCGTGACAAGAAAAAAATGTCTCCCATCATACAAAAGAAAAGTTACAAACAACAAAGATAAACTTTGAAAAACTGTTGGGCTGAACAGTTTTCAAAAATCCCAATTGCAATCCATTTTAATCTCCTTCAAATTTGCCCATCCCAGTCTCCTTTTGTATTTTCTCTTTTATTCAAACCTTCCTTCAATGTTTTAAGCAGTTATTTTCATTTTTCACTTGATTTTTGGCAGTTCCATCGATGAATGATTTCATGACACAGCCCCTTTAAGCAGATGTGCAAGATTGAAAAACAATTTTCTTTGCCCACAAACAATCTTCAAAAGATCAACATACTCTCTCCTCAAACTTACAGATATCCAAAAGTCAAGTAACTAACTTAGAGGTCAGATTCTTCTGCATAAATTTGAAATTTACTGCCTCTTCTATTCTCCTAATTTCCTAAGAGCATGGTGACTCAACAGTTGGGATTCCATTCTAGTACTTGAATAAGATGGGGTTCTCCACTTTCAAAATTATAGCAGTTTGCAAATCTTGTCCAAGCAATAGACTGCAAGAACTAGAATACATGTATTTGCAAAATGCAATTTCTGTAGGCAACAGGGAACGAGTGAAGCATCACTGAAACAGACACCTTCACTAGCAAGGTTGCCTGGAAGGTAATAATAATTCAAAGCCCCCTTGCTTTGTGGCGGTTTTCTTTTTTTTGTTGTTTGTTTTGTTCTTGAGGCCCCCATTATGCCATAACCCTTGAGACATCACACCAAGCCTGTCACTTTGCTGGGGATAATTATACAGTGTGCCAAGACCATGACACTGGGCACTGCATCCCCTACTCTTTATAAGCAGTGATCTTTGAGTTGTGACAGTATCAAACTACATGTTGCTGTTGTAGTAATAGTGACTTATTTCAGTGTCATTGGATTTACCTATAAAGAACTAATCAGAGACACTACAGAATTCATTTCAACTCAGACGAAACCAAGAATAAGTATTTGAGCAGAGGGGACAACCAAAGTAACTGCATGATGTCACGTCTGAAAATCAATCCATGGAAACATTGCCGTATTTCAGGCCAAGTGCTCTCAGCGCTACACCAACCTTTCTTCCTGGCGTCTGATTTACAGTGGACCCATGATAACCAAAAACTGCCCAGGGAGTGTAAAACACTGTATTCAACTTAACGGATTTACATCCACTGCATGTATCCCTGAAAAGTCATACCTATCTCCTTCTTGTGACCTCTTTCTACCAGTCAGTGGGACCAAAGTGGACTTTCCTTTGTATAACTTGGTATGGTTCTCCTGAGCCAGCATTATTTTTGTGACATCAGCACTGAAATCTTCCAGAAATTCAACTCTTCTCTGTGAGAAGCCCTGTTTGGCATCTGAGTCCAATTCACTCTCTCTTACTAAGTCAAAAACCTCTTCTACTCTCTCTTCACTGACTGGATATGCACCAAGTTCCAGGTCCAGCAATTGAAGGTACAACCTCTTATTATCCTATTAACCAATGAAAAGAAACAGACTAAATAATCAGGGTTCAAACACCTTTTGAAACCAAACATTCAAGGACCTTTCAAGGGATAGCTTCCAAAGGCTCTATTTTCAAAATTCAAGGACTTGTTTTTTATAATAAGAGTTTGTCCCACCAAGCAAAATACCAGTATTTGCAGCCAAAAGCTTGACACTAACTTTTTTGGATACTAGGCAGTGGGCTAGTAAGCAAAATAAAATCGCTAGCCCACAAGGACAGGCCACTAGTCCAAAACAAGGCCAGAAAAAATACACCTAAGGAATTAATTTAACAATGTAAATCTGCCTCAGGAGTGTTGGCAGGTAAGGTAATGTGTTAAAAGAAGCCAGAAATCCGTCACGTGTAAAAAGTCCAAGATGGAAGGATTATCGTAGCTCTCACCCAGGTCCCTTTTGAGTGACATGGAAGGGAGGACCTACAGCCTTTTCAATGATGACATTGTTTTGGGATTCGATTGTATGATACCCCTAGTGCATGTTCACCAGCCCAGCAGGAAGTGTTACTGGTCCTGGACTAGTGGACTAGTGTTAGTGTCGAGCACTGAAGAGCACACTTAGAATAAAAAAAAAAGATAGAAAGTGTTTTCGACCACGATTGTCATAAGCATTTCAAGATATTTTTGTTGTGTGGTTTAAAAGAGCATTTGCTCCCACTACTGTAAACTTAAAGAATTAAAAGGCCTTGATCTTTTCAGATTTAGTTCAGTGAAAAGTTAAGGACTTTCACTTTCAAGGACCAAAAACCTATTTTAGTTACTTTCACGGCCTTGAAATTAAGACCCTAAAATTCAAGGGTTTACAAAAATATATACAAACCCTGTACACTTGTTGTATCAAGTAGGACAAAACTACAGCTGCAGAGGCATTTTATCCAAGACTACCATTAAGGGACTCTTTGGGTAAAATTTATCATTTTGCCCGAAATGCAGGTAGCTAAATC
>BLFK01000040.1:140380-158779 GCA_014634185.1 Astreopora myriophthalma | reverse complement strand
CACTTGCACATGAAAGGACCAGGATTACTTGTAGGAAATTTCTAATTGAACCCCTAAAGGAGACCAATCTGACCTAAGCTTTTTTTGACCCCTAAAAGAGTCCACTTTAAACTGGCTTTCATTGCCACCCAAATTGTGTTTATATTAAAGAGATATTTATTTCTATATTTCTTCATGTGCAACCCTAATCAAGAGCCTCACAGGTAAATATAATAGCGATTTGCCCAGAACACCCTAAGTCAGACCAAAATCTGAAATTTACACCCCTAAGCAAGACGACGAGCCCCCCTTTCATATGCGAGTCCCTCCCTCCCTGGGATTTATATATGATAAATATGATATGTGATATATGATATATATACTTATTAAAAACTGAATCATGATTGGATAATGCAATTCAAGACTTTTCATTGGCTTAGTGGCCATGGTATATGAGCTAATATACCATATAACCTCCAAATATGGTAAGTATATGCATCAGCTTAAATTTTTTTCCCTGAGGAAACAATGGTGGCCGGCGAAAATCGCTTCGCGCCGGAGTTAAATGAAAAAGAAGTCCTTGAACTGTTACAAAACGCAACACCAGGGAGCACAAAGAGAGCCACAAAGTATGGCATGAAAATATTTCAAGGTAGCAACTTCTAAACTTTATTTTGACAATTTAAGCATCTGTGTTTATAGTTTAATAATGGGAAGAAAAACAAAGCAAGCTGAAATTCGGGGATTTGTTCTTGAAATTTGTTGTTGAAAGTTGAAATTCGGGAAGATTTGTCTAATCTTGGGGGCGTTTTTAATAAAACAATTATTCCACTCGTGCTTGTTGGATATGAGATGATTATAGCCAACTCGGCCCTATGCACCTCGTTGGCTATCTATCATCTCATATCCAATGCGCGTTCATGGAATAATTGTTAAATATACATATACATATATATAATTATATATCATATATGATATATATGATTCCTGAAAGTAGGAGCTCAGCTTGAGCCGTCATGTGCTTGACTGGAGTCCTGTGTGCATTTGCATACGATGAAACATGCACAAAATACACATCAAACCACAGACTGACCAAGAGCATATCTGTTAAGGAAGACACCAAAAAAACACAAATTTAAACTACATGCAGAAAGAAGGCAAATTTTGAATTACAAAACAGCATTTAGGTACCACATTCATCACAACCTGGGTCTTAAATCTTAGTGGTTCACACAGGCATAACCAGGTTCACTCCTGAGACATAAACATATGAAAGCAGCTAGGATATAATATTGTTGTTGCCGTTGTTGTCTATCAGAAGAGGAATCGTTCAAAATAATAGTTAATGGTAGTCTGCCAAATTTCTGTAGGACTAACAGGCAGGAGACAATTTTTAAAATAGTAAAATTAAAATTAGACTTTTTTTAACAGTAAGCATGTTTTGGATGAACTTCATCCATCATCAGTACACTATAGTTGTGACAGAATCAACTATATTGGGTGTGGTATAAATGGAAAAGAATATAAAGAAGTGGACAATAAAGCTAATACACTGTGAGTAACTAAGGAATGTGAACTTTATAATTAATTACAATGTGATTATGAACAAAACAAATAAAAACTAAACAGCTAGTGAGAGACTAATAATTGATGTATTTGCTTACTACTAATAAATTAAAGTGAGGGTCGTTTCCCAGATAGTAGTTTTCAGTTACCTTTGAATATTCTAGTATAGCATAGACATCATTACAATGATGAGCATACTTCGGAGTAAATTTTCTCCAATCCATTGATTTGATATGTGAATGAGAACATCTGTAACAGAATAAAGTCAGTAATAATAATTTATTATTATTATTGTCTATTCCCCTTGAGGTGCAGCTCTCTGATGCAATAATAGATGTAATTTTAACACAGATTCTAAAACACTAGTAAGAGTAGACTGGAAAATAATGCAGTCACCAGGAAAAAACACTGAAACTGTTAAAAGTATTGTAACTCTTAAAGTATGCATATGCAAGGATGAAACTTGGATTAGTCAGGAAATATCTCTGATCCTTAGCCACTACCTCTTTGACATCACTGATTTTTTTGTCTCTGATCACAATATTGTTGTCACATTAACACACCTCGGAGCAGCAAGATCTCCTAACAGGTAACTCATAAGGGTGAAGCTCAACTTATGACTGCCTTCATACGATGTTTTGGTGTTTTTAATACCCAGTGGTGGTATTTTTATTTTTTGCATTAACAACATTTAATATTATGATTCTTGTAAACAGGTGATGTCCCTTTTATTGCCAGCAACTGTTTAGAATCATTCCTGCAAGTGCCTGGCTCCAGTTGTGGATACTTCTTTTTCTTCCTGAGCGTGTCTATAGCATTCCAAAAGCTTTGACTGTACTTGACAGGAAGACAAATTAACATTATGCACAGAATAATTCTAATGGTTGGTCAGTTGAGTCTCAAAAGTAATTTCGTGACTGCTTTGAGTTTGCATTGCTGCTTTCAGCAACCTGAAAGTCTCCCGGCATATGCCACATTCTCAGCCAATATCTTATTTAGGTTTTCATTAATTTTTGAGGCAGAAGGGTACCTGATGTTAAGTACATAGGTACTTCATGTGAATTGACACTGATCTTAATCTGTCGCGCAAAAGCAATACCAACTGTGTCTTGTTCCCAAGAGTTTCCTGTGGTTAGTGACCATTGAATGTATTTTCATTGCAATTAAATTGGCTCATTTGATTTTCTGCATCAGCAGTTCTGTCCTGATTGGCCAAAATAACTGCTTAACTGGCTTTGCTTCCATGCAGTTTTGCAACACCTGATTAAAAATTGCTCAATATATATAATATTGTAGAAAATACCTACCGGTTGATGACAAAAGAGGCACAAAATTTTTGAAATCCAAGGGAGATTATTGCTGAAGCAATAAATGTCAGAAATGCAGAAACTGTCAAAAAGCCAAGAGCTTTGCAACAACTGGTACAAGACCTAAAAGTAGTTACAAAAGACCAAGTGTCAACATTGCATGGAAGCCAACCAAGAGTGTCAAGCCCCTTAAAATAATAACGAACCGATATGATGTGCAATATTCATACAAATGATTCAAAATAATTAAGCAACATAGATTTCTGTAGTTCAATAGGCTCCCTGGTGAATTCTGTGGGATGATGGAAGAACATGATATGCCTTAGAAAAGTGACAAGCTATAGGGAACTGACTTCTGTGTGATTTTTAGGTCCTTTCACAAAATCGCGGCCAATTTCCACCAAATCAACTGCACTAAAATTATGGGGTGAGCATCCCCATGCTGTATGCCAAAAATTACGGCAATCCGATGAAAAGAAGCAAAAACAAGATTTTTACCTGTGTTTTCATAGTTTCTTGCTCTTGTGACTCCACCCACCCCCCTCCCCTTTTCCCATGGCCCAGAAAATGTTTCTTCTTTTCCTTTGTTATTTTGTTCACATCACTTAGGACAGGTAATTCCGTAACTTAACTTCCGTGTATTGCACGAAATTTGGCTGCAATTTCGCAAAATGACCAAACGCACTAAAAACGTCAGTTAGGACAGTTTTGCTCTGAGCCCTTCAATTGGCATTTGCCTCAATCTTAGCCAACCCAGTGAATCACTACTTTATTAAGATTATTGCAGACACTTAATAATGTAGTAGGACTCCTTGTGTGCTAATTTTTACATTGGCTGACTTTAAACAAAAAAAGTCTGGAAATTTCAGTCGAAGGTCAAATGGAGAAGGCAAATTACAGAACAGTCCCTTGGAAATGGCATCCAGAGCACCCCCACAGGTGCTCCTGATTTTCCGTAGGCAACAGAATTTCAGAAATTCCTGCACCGATGTACCTTTTTCATGATATCGGCAGCCACCGTCAATTCATTGGTTCTGAAAAATGTATTATGAGATGCCCGGGGGGCAAATTCACACATATTTGTGGGTATAACTTTGGTTTCGCCATTCAAAATTTTCAAAAACCAAATCAAGTTTTGTATTTCCTTTCTCTCAGGTTAGTTATAGTGTGAAACAAAGGTTGTAAAAACAAAACTGGCTTGAAACTTTCCAAAGGAAAACCAAATTTATACTTACAATATGTGTCCAATTGCCCCCCCCGGCCCCGGCCATCCCACACTGCCTTTCGCAGAACAATGGGATTCAAGATGGCCACCGTATTGGTAAAAAGGTCTATTGACCAATTCTTCTGTTTCCAGGCCCTTTCTAATGACCTCTGCGTGGTGTCATACTTTGAAAATTGAATAATATAATGGTAAGCACAATTATTTTGTCCACTTGATGGTGCATTTGGCAAATTACTTGCCATTTTTCAACAGTATAAAACGGCCACTCCATTCAGAATTTCCCAACAAATTGCAAACATCCTTTGCACAGGGTTTTCATTAATTTTTGAGGTAGAGGGGTACCTGATGTTAAGCAGCCAGGTACCACATGTGAATTGATGCTGATATTTTTCAATTTTTTACTTAAAAGAAGCCGGGTACTCCCTTTAAAGTAGACGGATGCCGGTACCTGGGTCCCGGCTTCAAATACAAACCCTGTTTGCATATTTCAATACTTCAGTGGCAAGATCTGAACCCTCTGGAGTAAAAGCAGGGAAGAGAGCGGAGGGAGGGGGGCAGACTTTACACTCTATAATGCCTGTGGAAAAATGTCCTTCCGTGGATACCCACACAGATTTTCAATCTTTCCCACGGGGGACATGAGGCCGACAATGATACATGTCAGAAATGGACCATTTACCAGGCCTTTAAAGGGGCACTGTCATGCTAAATTTGCTGTTTTTAAGTGAAAACAGGGTAAAAATCTAATTTAGTGGTTTAGCTCGCACGTACAACATTCCAGACAACCCACTGACAAGATCTGAAATATATTTATGGCACAAAGAGCTATTCGTATTTAACTTTTGACAACTTTCTGAAGACACCGTCTACAAACTTGAAAAAACTGGCCAGTTTGTTCAAGTTTCAATCCATTTCCATCCTCTCCATCCTTTGATGCAGACAACAAAGAATATCTTCAGTGCACTTCAATGGTTATTGGAAATAAAAGTACAGCATTATTTTTTGGTCTTCATTGACGCAAAGACGTGTTTTACTGTTCTGAAGTTTGACGAAAATAGCGTGACACTGCCCCTTTAAATAAAAGTTAGGCTGGAGTTGACCTTGTTTTTATACAAATCTCACTGCTTTTCTTATGTAAATAGAACCAGTTAGCATAAGAACAGCATGATTTATGTATCAAAACAAGCCTCACTTTATTCAAAGGCCTAGTAACTGGGCACAGAACCGTAAAATGGTCTATTGAACTCGACTATTACACTCACCCAAATTTTCCTCTCCTCTCACAAGTCTTAACCCTGATCACAAACAACAAGCATATAACAGCAACACCGTTCATTACAACTGGCAAAACGCACCAGCTAATGTTGCCTCCTTCAAGGATACGTTTTCGCTCAAATATTTTGCCAAAAAGCAAACACTGTCCTGCGCATAGGTAGTAGCTCGTGGACAGCAAAACACACGACGCTATTGCCAAGGTTATTGAGAGGATCAGTGCACACAATTCAATGAATCGGTGAAGCTGTGGACAACGAAGACACGTGCTGGAAAATTTCCACATTTTGGATTCTTGCATTGAGAGAGACTGGATTCCGGTTGTGCCTATTGACCATGCGCATCCCTAATTTTCAGTCAGGCGCAATTTTCGAACTTTTTCTCTCGTTGTTGTTTATACGGCGAAAAGTGTGTTTTACGGAGAGAGTAGAATGGGGTAAATCTTCCCTTTTGCAGCGCTAAATAGCGGCCTATAAACGAAGAAATGCCACCGATAAAAAAGAAAAAAAGGGTTAAAGCCTTAAAAAACTGTCAAGAACATGGTAAGCTTATATGCATCAACATCAGCTGTTTTGAAACTTTCGTGGTTGATAAACTGTTCCACAAGAACGTATTGGTTTCTTGTGGCAAATTAACGGTCGTACGTACGTAGTAAACTTTCTATATTACGTCTGTAAAGTTTAACGAAAATGTCAGGCATAGAACTGTAAATAACTGACGTTTGTTGGCCCTGTATTAAATTGCACAGAGGATACAGAGTCGTCTGAGTCGGGTAAATTGAGTGAAACTCATGAAGTAGCTCAGCACCTATCAAGGACAAGATTGGTAAGTTATACCAAAAACTGAGAAGAAAATGTATACCATAAAGTTATGCTGCCAGAATCTTTGACCGCCAATGCATGTACAGATGGTTGCACGCGGTACGGATTTATTAATTACTGTTGGTTTATTTCACTTGCTGCTACGTACAGTGTATGCTTAACAAATAGAGTCTGTGTTGCCGTGCGTCTGTTAAGTTATAGGGGGGGGGGGGGAACCTTTAGATTGTAGTACGGGTTTTCCCTAGTGAGCATGTGCACTTGGAAAAACTTCCACCCTGAAACCTGATGTGTGTGCTCAGTACAGAAAACTTGTACTCCTACTGCAATCCGAAGGTCACTATTAGATTAGATGAAGTCAAAATGTGGTAAGAACAAAACTGATGTTCTTACTAGATGGAATCTATTTGTTTGATATAAAAATGAGACAAAATATACAAAAGACAAAACATAAACACATTCAAATGACATCATGCATGAGTCTATCCTCTAATAGATCATAAGTCAGAACTAATCAGAACAAGCATAGAATTGAGTGTATTATTAATATAATTCACAATGAAGCATATTTGCATCAACAAAGTGTTTTATGCAAAGTTAATGTTCGTAGCTGAAACATACCCTCACAAAGTACAACTTCACCCACTTCCTGAATTTATTGAATGCAAAAATTAACTAAAGGTAATTTTTGGTTTTAGTTTTCTGTAATCACTGTGATGGCTGACCAAATTAATATTGTTAGTTTGGAAAGGTTGACTATGGGGACAATATGAAGGGTGCAAAGGCTGGAACCTCTCTTCCATCCTTCTTCCTTCACCGTGTCCCCTGTGGACTTTCATTTCCTTCTCCCCAGCTTCCCTGCACTTTCTTTTCTCCTCTCCCTCAGCCCATGAGATTGCCTGTGAGATTAAAAAGACCTCTGCATAGGAGAGAGAACTACTCTGGTTTTTAGAATTGACTTGATTTTGAGTTTTGTTAGTTTGATGTGGTTCCTGGTGTATTTATTAAGCACAGTTCAGATTATCTCTACATGTAGAGTTGCAGTCCATAAATCTTCAATATCATCATCCTTAATTAACGAAGATCACAGAGTGACACCTTTGTACTATTTTGTCACCCAGGATAAAGAAAATAGTTCAAGAAAGGCAAAGAGTTTGGACAAAAGAAAAGGAAGACTTTTGGGAGATCCATACGATGCAGATTCTGAGCCGGAACCTGTGGCTCCACTTGCATCAATGTTGATTGATCAAAATATTCCGTTGCAGAGTCAGCCTTATCATCTTAACCTTCCATCAATTCATGCCGAACACTCCACTCCTAACTACCCAGCTGGTAATCACAATATTTCAGACTGTTTCGGATTTGACAATATGGCCACTACACTGCCATATTCTCCAGTTGTAGGAGAACCTATGGTGTCCTCGCATTATGTGTTACACTCTCCTGGATCTGCCTCTGTGGCATCATCTATCGCTTCAATATCACCTGGAAAGAGAAAGGCTGACCCCAGAGTGTTTGATGTGCCAATCGAAAAACCCATCAAGAAGATAAAGAAGAAGAAAACAAATAGACTGCTGGTGAGTCATGAATTGAGTACAGTTTGATTGGAAAAGGAACGGGTCAGTATGCAGCTGTTACTAGATTCAAATGGGATTAATATGAACAAACAGTTGAAACAAAGGGCCCTTAAATGCCCAAAACATGGGGCTGCATCTTATTATAATAATAATAATAATAATAATAATAGTTTATTGATATCCCTCTCGCAGCCTAAAGGCTGAATTACAAGGATGGTCAGTGACAATAACAGACATACAATACAAAGACAGTCAAATAGATAATTATATAAATATGATTAAAAGCACAACTGATCTTGATACTTAATGGTGCAGAAACCTGATACAATGTATATACCGCTGCTTCACCTTGTGTTCAGACTGCCTTAAGAATGAAATGACGTCAAATGCTTCTCTGGTTCTTTTCTAGGATGTACAGATAGAAGACCAACACTGGGTCACAGAGATGAAGTCACAATTTGAAGAAATAGAGATGGTAGATCTAGTTATCGACTAGATTTGCAACATAATTTTCTTATCTTCCTTAATTTATACTTATCTCTGTTGCCAACCAAGCAGAGGATAAAAATTATTTGAACACTGCATGTGCAATACTTTTGGTCAAAGGAACAAGTTACCCTGAAAGTGGGTATAGTTTCATGGCATAAATGCCTGAAGAACAATTAAGTATAAGACCAACTTTTATCTGACAATGCAGAATTGTAGGATATGGCAATAAAGATTTACTGATGCCATTAGGACAAATTTTTGGGTGTCTATTTTTCTTTGTAAGATCCATTTCTGATACAATGGGGGCAATAGATATCCTCACTCTCAAGAAGATACATTTTTTTTTTACTTCACATCTTTATTCCGATGTTAATAACTATTTACAGACACAAAATTAAAAGTACATGTGTGGTGTCAAAACTTTTATTCTTTCCGAAAATGTCACAGCTACATTACAGTAGTGCATGGTTAATTATTCATAGGATGGGTTTGATCGCAATCCAATAAACATTTTCATTTTTGTGCTGAAAATGTCATACTGTTATTGAGCTTTGCAAGCTGCTGTTTATTTCATTTTATAAACAAGCCAATATAGGGCACGAAATTTAAAAAAAAGAAATGCTTAGTCGCCTAAGAAGTGAAAAATAGTCACCAGTATAAATTGGATTTACTACGTTTGACATGAAGTACTTCAACTTCAGCGTCCGTGGTAAAGAGGAGAAACGACAAAAAGCATTCGCAGAAATTTATGTCAAAAGATAGAACAGACAGACTTTGTTTATATAAATTTACTCTTTGTTTTTCTCAAGACGAAAGTAATATTAAACGACCTAACATACTTTTGGACTTGACCCGTTTAATTTTTAATGTAAAGCATACAAAAAATCTAGTCGCCAAGGTGGCGACTAGACCGGACTTTTTGGTCGCCAACGAGAAAATGTTAGGCGCATTGGCGCCCGTATCGGTCGCAATCTCAAGCCCTGCGAATAATAGTCCATTTCCGAGTTGCCTTTTGCCTCTGGTTGAAACCGAGTCTCGGTGCTAAACCATTCAAATGATAATGAGTTTGATTTGCATGAAAATGCCCAACTCATTTCCATTTGAATGGTTGTGCACCAAGACTCGCTTTCAACCAGAGGCAAACAGCAACTCGGAAATCGTCTATTAACAACTTGCTGTTCGGCAGAATGATGCAGCTGAAAAATCCTGTCTGCATTCTGATCGTTATTTCTGACAAAACCGCGGGAGTAGTAGTTGGTGTAAGACCTCACTATTATGTCCCGGACCTCACCCAAGTCATATTGTAGCAGCTATTTTTAGTAGTAGGAGTGGTAGTCGTGGTCGTGGAAAATAGAATACTTCGACAATCGATTAAATACAGGCGGTTGGATTGAGAGATGTTTCGTGAAATTCTTTGGAAGTGTAATGACTACTTGTGATTGAGTCTATTTGAGACCCTTCACGGGTCCCGGGCATTTCCCCCCTCTAACTGAAAATAGACCGCAAATTTCCGGTTGAATTCATGTTAACTAAAGGACATTACGTTCGGCGTCATCTTGTAGCCGTTATCAAATGCAAAATTTAATTCCAAAGTCTTGAACAGAATTTTTCACAGTTTAAGTGTGAGAAAACATATTAACATCGATTGTATCAGGCTATGAACATTCTATAAGACGATTGGAGATAACAGAAAATCTTAGCCTAACACTGATTGAAAAGAACGAAGTATTGTTGCATTTAATTTAGCTGTTGATGTATCGAGAAGTTGCCTCATATCCTTTCGTTAACATTTCTTTTAAAATGTATTCTCGTTAAGAAATTCCCTGTTCGAAAACTCAAGTTCCAAGTCTTAAACTTTAATCTAACGAGCCGTGAAAACGCCGTTGTCAAAATTGCCACGATTTAGCAGTAGTTGAAAAAGTCTCGGTTAAAAACCGCACATCCGAAGATTTAAATTTCAAACGTTCATTGAGGGCGGGGGGTATAGACCACCCCATCCCCAGACATTTTCGCCTCCACTTGCCATTCCCTCGGAATCATTCAGCTAACTACGTTGTCACTACACTATCCCTGGAACAAAAAATTAAGATTAAGTTTAAAATGAGAATTGCTTTCTACACTATATTTTGTAGTAGATTATTAAAAGCATTGGCCGTCATAAACTGGCTCAACATGTTGTACTTTCAGATCGGCATTGTGTGTCACACTGGAGCCGGCAAATCGACGCTGACCTTAGCTTTATTTCGGCTCCTGGAGAGAGCCGGAGGAAGGATTCTTATCAATGGCATTGATATCGCAAAGATTGAACTCCACTATCTGCGACTAAAGTGAAAATGTTTGGTAAACGCTGTTTTCTGTTTTCGCAGACAAAAACGGAAATTTTCGAGATCGATGTCACGTGACCGGTAAGACAGTGCAGTGGCGGATCCAGTATTTTAGAAGGTGACAAGGATATCGGAATATCAGTAATATAATATATAATAATAATTTCCTGAATATACACCGAAAACTCTCAAGATGCCTCAATTTGACTAATCTAACGATTGTTTGTTTGTTTCTTTAATGCTTTCGTTCCCTTTTTAAACGACCTCAAAAGAGGGCGGGGAACCACCCCCCCTCCCCTCCGAGTCAGTATGACACATTACTAGAAGCGCACTTGGATGTAAAAAGCCGAAGAAAACGAGGTGGCTACGAACCGATAGTTTTATTTCTCCTAGATGAAAAAGTGACCGAAAAAGTCATACAGTAATCCTGCGCGCGAGTAAGGACTTTGTGAATAGAAACCCCGCGAATAAATCGCACAAGAAGCAAAAAGGACGACTATTTTGCAGTTTAGTGAGGTGCATGTGGATTGTTATCTTCGTTGTTAATAGTTATATCTTATGCAAAGTAATAAGGAAAGAATGAAGCCCAGGTAGCAGCGAAACAACGTTGATAACAAGAAAAAAACAATGAAAAGAATTCAACAACGTTTTGGCGGTAGATTGCGTTGTTGTTGTTGTTTTTTTTTTGCGCAAGCTCCGTTTGCAGCGATCGACATGCGTACCTCATCACCTCATCGAGCAGTAAGCAGTCGATACTTATGGAGGGTTATTTTCTATAATCTCATAATCTCTTTCGCATAGATGGCATGTAAGGGAAACGTGCTATTACACCTTTCTCAACCCGCTCAACAGGTAACACCTGTCATAGCGACCCACCAGAAAGTAAATCACACATATACCATATACGGATCATGAAATGGCGCATGCGCAAAATCTCCTTACTCGTTTGGTCCAGGAGATGCTTCTTTTGTTTATCAGTCTTCTTTTGTTTATATACCAGTCTTTTGTTGACCTTCTGCTTGTCCGTAGAAATATGAAAATTTCGCCTTCTCTGTCAGTCGCCAACGCTAAGATCTAGAACACGGATTTAAACACAGGCGCTCATCTCAGAAAATTTTAATTGACCAACAAATCAGGTAAGCGTTGTCAACAAAGTCTGCAATAACCATGAATGTATGTGCGTGCGCACCATTGCATAACGCGAGTTAGAAAATTGACCACAACATCGGGGCTACACAACATCGGGGCTACACAACATCGGGGCTACACAACATCGGGGATCTATTGTTACGATCGTCAAGCGATGGAATTTTTGATTGGGAGTCATGGTTCAGAGCATTAGCTTACTTAAGAGAACTAATTTTACAAACATTACCTATCAGTTTTATAGATCAGTGATATATTTTGAAGCAACTGCTTGTGACCGGTAGATACCTATTTGTCCAATATTACTGAGGAACTCCCTTTCAAATTTAACCGTGTTTGCGCACTGCGACAGACCATTTTCCAAAATGGTCGCTGCAATTTCAAACCAAGCTCTAAGAATGCAAATAAAACCAGTAGCAAGAAAGATCATGGCTGGTAGAGTTTGTTGCAGAAATTTCAATTTATTAGTACTTAAACTCTCCAGGAAATGACGGAGAAATTCTGCGGGAATTTCCCGAGACATTTGGAGCGAATACGAAGCTATTACAATGACACTTGGGATTGGCTAAGAAAGCAGTGGACTTTAAAAAAAAAAACATACGCCCCGTGCAAACGGACGCAACATTGTTGGCCAACATGGCCTAGCAATGTCGTGTGGTCCATCTTGCGTCCGCGCAACAGTTGTTAGATCAGTTTATTCTCCAGCTCGCCCAACAATGTTGGTAAAACGCACGCGCATTACACATGGTCTTCATGGTAATAGTAACACATTAAATGCGCATCGTATAGTAACAAATCAACTACGCATCGTGATTGTAATATAAATACACGTCATTGTAATATAAATACAAGTCATCCGCTTGCATACCACTGCCAACACTACTCAACATTCTTGGGCCAGCGATGTTGGGAATTGTTGCGTCCGTTTGCACACAGCTGTACAAAAGAAGAAAGTGACGTCAGAGGTGTGAAGAGCAGCGTGGTATTTCGACTTCTGTTTGACCGAGGATATGAGCTGAGCTTCCAGTTGCACAAACGTCTTTCAATTTGCGATTTACTAGCAAAAACAATACCTGATTATATGAATCTTACTATAAACAGACCATTTCCGAATTCAGTTCAGTCTCTCTGTTAAAGCGAGTCCAAGATAAAAGCTTTTGTGATGGTATACTAATTGTGCTTTTCAAATGAATGAAAAGTATAATTTTTATGAATAAGACCTCGCGCTTGGTCTGGCTTTGAAAAAGACGCCAAGTGAACTCGGATATGGCCGGTTGCTACAAAGAGGAGGGGGGGGGGAACGAGGGCAGGCTAGGGATTCGGGTTCCCCCTGGATCCGTCACTGTTTTATGATTAAGTGTGATTAGAGTAGGAAGATTCAGTGTTATTTTAGGAACAAATTCAGACAGAGTGCAGATGTTTTAGAGAAAGATATGGCTTTGAAACTTGACCAGGTAATCAAGTCAATGTGGTGGAGTGCGCAAGCGGAGTCAAGAAGTTTATCTCGACTCGCTCGTGCCCAGGTTGAGAATAAAAGTTAAAATTAGATAAATACAGTTTTCTATTTCTAAAGAAAACTTACTTTTGCAGACATCTCTGGTTCATATGCCTCCCTTAATTATCCGTTACCTTGGATTGATTTCAACGAATTAAAGAGGACTTAGAGAGGTATGAAAGACAGACCTTGTCCATGGGAACATTCTCTGTAAGGAGTCTTCGAACCGACATACAAAACGTCGCCATGGGGAAACACCGAGCGTGTCCCAGCCTGACCAAGTTCATGGCATGTTATCTTTGCGCTTGCGCAGGAGTGTACCTTTATTTTCGTCATTATTTGCTCAATGACGGTTATTACGGCGCGCCACTACCTGCCGATGTTGCGAACGATGAAACGCTTGGATCAATAAAAACGTTCTCGTCGACTAAAGGCATACTATCGCCGAACATATTGTATGAAAAATTTTACAAGCACAAGGTTTTAAAAAAGCCTGACGGTATTAACGTTTTCCACTGGCATCAATCGGAAAATGATACAATGATGCGAAAGGAGGTAAAGTTGCGGGAAGGTGTTAAACTGCATTTTGATTCCTTTAAGGAGAAAACTTCAGAAACAGAGGATGGCCTCGGTTCCTCAGCTACTGAGTTTGGCTTCCAAATTAGCAGCAACACTAGCGATAATTATGAAGATTTTAGCAAACAGCAGAATTTTATTCTGAGAAAAGGAAATAAGGTAAAGAACAAAAAAGCCAATGTCTCTATGGTAGCTCCAAACTATGATGATCTTAATTTTGATTTAAGGACGACGAAGATCATTTCAAAGCCCCAGGTCGTGCATAATTCGTCGGTCACTTCGAAACGGTTTCAAGACTTCCGTCGCGATTGGTTCCGTCAGCGCCGCGCACGCGTAGACTGGCAGAGTATGATCAAACATTGCTGCGATAATATGGCGTGGGGAATGGTGAAGAATCCCTGGGGAAAGGTAAATCGAAGTTGTGCCAAAACTAGTGAAGTTGTGTATCGAGACATAAGACCAGCGGGAGAGTTCAGCAAGGTATTTATCCAATCAAAGACCGCGGATGACCGAACGAAGCGGATTGGTGGCGACTCTTGGAGGGTTTATGTCCATGGCCCATCAAGCGTTGCGGCCACTGTGTTCGATCATGGAAACGGAACTTACGAGGCCCTGTTTCTTCTCACTGAGCCTGGAAACTATCAGTTGATGATCTACCTTGATTATAGCCTTTGCGATGGCTTCAAGGACCCACCACGTGACTGGTTCATTAAGGGGAACGCCCAAGGAAAGTATCAGAAAGAAGGAATCTTAGGAACACTCGACGAATATTTGCTGGAGCCCTTTAACGATGGGAGTCCTTTCATGATAAGTGTACCAGAGGCCCAATTCAATACAACTTTTATAGGTACGTTTATATAATGATAAGCTGAACTGCACTTGCATTTTAATTGACTCTTATGATCTGTTGGAGGACGCACAGCTGACGTCCTTAACTATTTTATTTCGTGTCCTGTTAGGGCGGTTTTCAATTGACTGTCGAAACACTGTTATGTGTGCGCGCAATTTATTCGCTAGCTAATTTTCGCCGAATGGTTTACCTGTCACTCCTTCCTCTCTTGGAATGTTGCTTTTTTTCACCCGGACCAATTGGGGAAAGCATCGAGGGACAGCATGAATTAATGAGAAAAAGGAAATTTATTCCCCAAAGGAAAAATTAGTAATAAACAAACAAATAGAACATTGTACTGTGAGCAGGCTTCAAAGATATTAACCGGCGGAGAGGCCCAACTAAGAAAATCTTAACGACTCGGCATTTTCCTTCATCATTCATTCATTCATTCATTCATTCGTTCATTCATTCATTCATGATAATTGCTTCGTTTTTGTTTGTCAGAAACACTTCAAAACGGTCTTGGCTCCTGCACTAAGACTTGCAATCACTTGTGGGACGGATTTGGACAATGGAAAGACAACACCTGGAGACCGTATCTTGAAGGTCAGTGAACATTATTCAACTCAGAGCATGCAGCGGCTATCGGGATTGGCTTAGAAAACAATACACCCAAAGAAATATAGAACAGAGCCATTAACCCTTTCAGCCCCAAGGGGTGCCACAGTGACGAGTAAAATCGTCTGGCGTTAGACAGAGTAAAATCTGTAAGTGGCACTACTGGGAGTTAAAGGGTTAATGGAGACATAGTTTCTGATCAGACGGAGAGGTGGTTAACCCTTTCAGCCCCAAGGGGTGCCCCAGTGACGAGTAAAATCGTCTGGCGTTAGACAGAGTAAAATCTGTAAGTGGCACTACTGGGAGTTAAAGGGTTAAATAGAGCTACATCCTAACTCGCTCCAATGATCGTACCTGGCTCCTTGCATACACTTCTTTTGAGACTTCGCGAGACAATTGAACACGGGCAGTTTCGGCCGCTGGCATCTCCTTGATGCTTGGGTAAACAAAGGGCATAACTAACATTTTACCAGTGTGGCTGGTCGGTTTCAACAAAAAATAAACGAAAGCGCTCTTCTGTGTGAATGCATCGAATCAGTTTTGACTTAAGCCAACCGGGTTTTCCATTCTGGTCCAGTCCAGAGATTGTCTGCGGCTTAATGAAACGTAAAACAAACGAGCAAACAAACAAAGAAACAAACAAACAAACCAGGAATTCAATATTGCTTTTTTTTTTCTCACGATAAGCGTTTCACCTTCTTTTCCTTGACTGTAGAGTCCAACAACTGGTCGATTCCGCTCGGATACCAACACAACGGCGCTCTGTCGATATACGGCGATTCCCTGGCCGTCCGTTTTGTGAATTCAGCGCGTAGTCGCATGCTTTGCCAAATAATGTACGAGCGATGTTTGCTTAGTTACAACTGGATTTATCCTGTCATAAACGAGCAGATGAGTAAGAGAGAAGACGATGATCTTGATTTTAGGCCTGAAGTAGTTATCAATCAGATCCTGAAAGTTCTACAGCTCTCTCATACGCAAACAGAGGGAAGCCTGGTGCTTTTAAACCTTGGACTTCACTTTCCGATTGGGCTTAACTTTACAACTTACCAGCGACTCATCGGAGACCTTATACACAGCTTAAAGGAAAAGAAAGTTGATGCGCGAGGCATTAGGGTTCCTAAGTACAAAGCTAAAGTTATCTGGAAGACATCGACCGCTATACACAAAGAAAATGCTTCTGCAAAGAACACTACCCACTGGAGATTCTTTACGTCACAGGTATAGCGACGTTTCCTGATCCCTCACTCCGCAAAGGCATTTTTGAGCGACGTACGTCAACCGTAGGTGCACGTTTCGTATTCTTAGGCAGTGGTTTCGCCCAATTTTCCGGCAAAATCATCTCTATAAGAGTAAAGACGCCAAGCAGTACAAATATGGTAGCGTCAAGGCGGTTTGAAGCGAAGACACTTCATTTCCGGTTGACGTACGTCGCTCAAAAACGCCTTTGAGCCAACCAGAAGGTTATTGTTTGCTGAAATGATGACGTCTTTTGTTCGCTCGTTGGGAAATTTGAATATCAAAATAATCCGACTTCAGTGTTGGTGAACCGAAAACATCTCTAGCTGTGACCGAAATATAGCATCCATTGGGACGATTTTAGAAAGTTTCAGCTGGTTATGACTATCTTTCACTAAGTGAGATTTTTTCTAAACCTTTCGAAGCAAAACCATGAAGGCCAGACCATACTGACTTGTTTACAGGCATTTCCTTCGAATGCTGACTGGCTCATTTACTTTTATGCTCCATTTTGATCGGACAATATTCAAATGAAAACCATTCGAAGTCCCTTGACAAATGTTGTCCAAAACAGTTTGCCTGTTAGAACGGTTTTCAGTATGGAGTATCGAAAGTAATCACGAGATTGCTTTGGTTTTGTTCTTGCTTTGCTCGAGGGAGGGGGGGGCTAAACTCCGCCCCCACTCCCCCCCCAAAAAAAATAAAAAAAATTTCAAGCATGCCCCCACTCCCCCAACCCCAATTTGGCTCACGTGTTCGTCTTTGCCAACCCCCTACTCCAAAACTTGCTGCGCGGGCCCTGTGGTCACCCTCGTTTCCCCGCCCTTGGCGTTGGCTGCTTTGTGCTCTGATTGGCTAGTAAAAAACCAAGTCGTGAGTTACTTCGATTTGTGGTTGGTCGAAGAGCGTATTTCCTTCCCAACGTTATTAGCTCTGTGATTACTTTGGGTTTCCTATTAAGACGCTCAATTGAAAACCATTCTGTTTATTGTCGAAACCTACGATAATTTCATTTCATTTCAGCGAGTTGCCTTGTTCAGTGCCTACGCTATGTCAGCCATGTGCGAGGCGGGGTTTGACGTCTTAGACGTGTATCCCATGACTGACTCGTACCCTAGTGGAACACAGGACACAGTTCACTATCCAAATCACGTGTTCAGGGCTGTGGAAACGCTGTTGGAGAGGTACAAAGTGCACAACAACGAGAGGCTGGGAGAAAATAAGGAAAAAATCAGACTAAGACGTTGTATTGGTCGCTAGATTTAAACGCGTAAGAAAAATAGTGGCATTTGAGACGTTAGGAAGCATATGGTATTGAACTGCTTTTCGAGCACAAATCCTCCATAACTTGATCGCTGTTTAACCGAACAGCACGGACAGTCGACTTGGTCAAATGACGAATCAGCTGCCGCCTTAGTCGCTTGTCTTCATAAAAGCAATTAATATATTTCAGTGAAATTACTGCGAAAGAATCTACTTTGGCAAAGCACAGCGGACCACAAGGGGAGCAAAGCTATGTTTAATTACGGTACAAGTTAAAATCAAGGCGTTGTTACTTAGAAAAACCAATTTAAACATTCTTCCCCCAAAACCGAGTTACCATGGAATAGAATGAACACCTGTTTCGCATAAGATAATACCTCACCAAAAGGATTGAAAAATAAGTTCCAACACCAAAATTACTACAATAATAATCCATACTTAAACATTGCCCTGAAATTTTTCATTGACCTCGGTTGTCCACCGACATGGCGGCCGGTAATCAACGAAAACATCTGGAGTTCACTTTTCCATGAAAGCGCTTACTTTCGCCCATGAGATAAAATAAATGTGTATGAACACAGCCCCTAATGTACTTGAAACGTTCAAACTGCCGAAAATCACATGGAGAGACATTTTCTTTCAACCAAACATCCTTGTATCGTAAACTCTATAA
>BLFK01000040.1:124128-140370 GCA_014634185.1 Astreopora myriophthalma | reverse complement strand
AGGTGGAGTAACATTGCTCGTCGCCGCTGTTTAGTTGTTGCTGTGGTTCCTTCGCTTATAATAAGCCCTTTCCCGTCCGCGTACAGTTCGAATGAAGTTAACCACCTCTTCCATCGGGGACCAATCGTCGCTGGATCAGAGAAACAATCAAATTTCGGTAACACGCTCTTTTCCATTGCTTTTCGTTTCTCCTCGTCGCCAATGTAGTGTTCCCGAGAGTAATAAAGTATCCAAACAAACAGATTTAACTCAACCAATTTCATTGCAAACGTAACATGGCCGCCGCTATCAAAAGCACATGGTTTTACCTATCCCAACATACTTAGCGGCCCAATACATTACAGTATTGAACTGCTTTTCGAGCACAAATCCTCCATAACTTGATCGCTGTTTAACCGAACAGCACGGACAGTCGACTTGGTCAAATGACGAATCAGCTGCAGCCTTAGTCGCTTGTCTTCATAAAAGCAATTAATATATTTCAGTGAAATTACTGCGAAAGAATCTACTTTGGCAAAGTACAGCGGAGCTCAAGGGGAGCAAAGCTATGTTTAATTACGGTACAAGTTAAAATCAAGGCGTTGTTACTTAGAAAAAAAACAATTTAAACATTCTTCTGCAAAAACCGAGTTGCCATGGAATAGAACGGACACCTGTTTCGCATAAGATAATACCTCACCAAAAAGATTGAAAAATAAGTTCCAACACCAAAATTACTACAATAATAATCCATACTTAAACATTGCCCTGAAATTTTTCATTGACCTCCGTTGTCCACCAACATGGCGGCTGGTAATCAACGAAAACATCTGGAGTTCACTTTTCGATGAAAGCGCTTACTTTCGCCCATGAGATAAAATAAATGTGTATGAACACAGCCCCTAATGTACTTGAAACGTTCAAACTGCCGAAAATCACATAAAGAGACATTTTTTTTTTCAACCAAACATCCTTGTATCGTAAACTCTATAAGTCTGAGTGGTGCATTTTTCCGAATAACTGAAGTACGGGGTATCGCACAGGCCTGAAACTTTCACACGTTGTTTCTTTATTACTCTTCTATAATATCTCAATTTCTTGACTATATGTTGTGAATGGTGTGCGATTTTATTTTTTATTAGATTGACGTAAATTTGCGTGACGTGCAAACCAAGAATTGAAGCGAGTATTTGGAAGTATAATTAACCTTAATCTCAGTTCTTCTATTCTCAAATGCATTGTGAAGCTGATCTGAAGGAGGCATTTATAATAGCGCGCGCGCCTGTGTCAAATAATCCATCGACGATACATCGTGGACCAAACGATTGGGAAGACGACCTGAAAATTCAAAGTAAGTAATTTCGATTTTTGTTTTCGTTTGGTTTCTGTGTTCAGCCAAAACGCATCCTACCATGCAAATTCGCCATGAGGCAAAAAGAACATTACGACTTGGACCAGTTCACTCTCAGTGCTGGAAAAAAGAAAGAAGGAAAAAGTTGGTGCGAGCATGTTTCAGTTTCTCGTGGGTTGGTCCTGCTCTTATTTAATCATTGTGAAGATCAATGGAAAGATTCACCTACTTCAACTCTGGATTCAAAGTCCCATTTTCCCCCCCAAAAGACAATATATAGGGGTTATTCACCAGCCGGGAGGTCCGTATTGGGAAAAACTGTGCCCGAGGTCTTGGATACCGCCCGAGGCCGCAGGCCTTTGGGCGGTACTCAAGACAGAGGGCACAGTTTTTCCCAATATATACGGACCGACCTAGGCTGGTGAATAACATTTTTATTGTTTTCTAAAACACAACGAAAGGCGTAAGAAAGACCCGAATATTTTAGGGCTGTAAGCATGCGAACGATTCCGCCCGCCGTCAGTAGGCCGGATGAAAAAATTCCGCCCGCTCCCCGAACCAATCAGATTGCAGAATTTGTTGAATTCCGCCCGCTCACGAACTGAGATTTTTGTTATAGAGGAGACCGAACGAGGACAACTTTTGATATTATAAAATTGAGGTAAAAAATAAAAATTTTACAAAACGTTTCGGTCTGACGACCTTCATCAGTTAATGCAAGTGTAGTTACAATTGAAGTTTAAATACGGTTTAACCGTAACGAATATACATAACTCTAATGACAAGTTATGCAACAAATTGAAAGAAAGTTTACAGCAGTAGTGTAGTAACAAAAAAATCCCGTTCCAAGACCGCAGCCCCCAGTGAACTCGCAAGACCAAAAGTGCGAAGTTTGAAGTCAATTTTCTGGAAAATGGTTGCGATCTATAAGATTCTACATATTTATCTGGATTCTGTAAGAAGTTTGGAGCAATTTGAGCTATTAATGTCACAACGCCAATGGTTCCCTTTAAAACGTACTTCAAGAGAACGGAAAAAAGAAACAAAATACTTGAACTTACGGCTTTAGATCATGCCTTACCTGTCTGCTCGAGACACAGCATTGGCCGTTTTTATACTAGAGACTAATTATCCGTCTGGAAGAAGTTGGGCAAACATTTGTTGTTTGTCTGGTTCTGCGTCTCTAGTATAAAGACGGGCACAAAACACATTATCGTCTAGACGAACTATCTTCTGTTGTGCGTCGTTCAAGAAGAACAACGAAAGATAGTTCGTCCAGACGGATAATGTGTCTTTTATAGTTCATCCCGTCTTTATACTAAACGAATAAAATGAGGGACGCATAATTCGTCTGGACGGATTATGCGTCTCCAATATAAAAACGGCCATTATTTTGCTTGAAATAGCGGAAAATAAATTAGAAAAAAGAAGAAATAGCTTGAAATGGCGGGAGTGATCTCGCACCAAGTGCAGAATTAACCTGCCCCGTAGGGTGAAAGCCAAATAGCCAATTCAAGATAACATAAGCCAACACTTGTTATGGTAGTTATTTCTTGATTTCATATCTTCCGACAAGGGAAAATAAAAATAATATTTTCCTCTTTCTTCGATTTTCTTAAATCAATTATATTTTGGACAATAACAGTTTAAAGAACTTGTATTGTATGATTGTATTGTATGATAAGGTAGTACGTACCATTTCCTCTTGAAAATGGCTTTTGTGAATATCCGATTGAATACCGCAGAACTGGAACCAGAACAGAGGGAAGTATAGAGCTATTTTTGTGTGCTGGACACAATGTTGTCTCTCTCTTAGCCTGGTGCAATTTTCCGTTATATGAACACTCCGATTACTCTTGCCGTCATTTCTAAAGTACTAACGTTCTTCTGCAGCTTCAAAAAGTTCCAGTTGCTTTTACTTCTTCTGCAAAGGTAAAGTTCATGATAAGAAGTGAAAAGAGAACCTCTGCGATGGTACATACAAAACTATGAGCAGACAAAACGTAGCCATGAAAAGGAATCGAGTGTTTCCCTTGATAATGTGCCTCTTTGGGGTTTCTGTTTTGTGTTGGGCTGCAGCATATCTTGATTTGCTCCCCAACTTGAGAACTCAACGTCCTTATAATTACGGGACAAAAGTGACAGTAGATGTCACTCATGGTCTGTCGCAACGATTCGAAGACTTCCGTCGCTATTGGTTCCGTCAGCGCCGCGCACGCGTCGACTGGCAGAGTATAATCAAGCTCTGCAGTGATAACATGGAGTGGGGACTGGTGAAAAATTACTGGGGGAAGGTAAATCGAAGTTGTACCAAAACCAGTGAGGTCGTGTATCAAGACATAAGACCAGCGGGAGAGTTCAGCAAAATATTTATCCAGTCAAAGACCGCGGATAATCGAACGAAGAGGATTGGTGGCGACTATTGGAGAATTGACGTTCGTGGCCCATCAAGCGTTGCAGCCACTGTCTTTGATCACCAGAACGGAACTTACGAAGTTCTGTTTCTTCTCACGGAGCCTGGTGACTATCAGTTGTTCATCTACCTTGATTATAGTCTTTGTGATGGTTTAAAAGAACCGCCAGATGATTGGTTCATTCAAGGCAACGGACAAGGAAAAAAGCAGAAAAAGGGAATCCTTGGTACACTAGACGATTACTTAATGGAACCATTTAAGGATGGAAAGCCTTTGATTATAACTGTACCAGAGACAAATTTAAATGCTTTCTTCACACGTGAGTAAATAACATGAATTTGGAATTTAAAACCCATATTACTCCTTTACCTGACAGCAATGCGTTCCCCGAATTGTAAGTAATTAGCAATCCGAGCTCGCCACAAAAAGGATGGCAATACTACTAGTGGGCGCCGTTTGTAAAAATCTTATTCACAGTAAATTCTTGCCAAAGCTTCAAACAAAGTTTTCTTTAATTATAGATAATTGTAAACACACAAAAAAATTGTTTAATTATAATGAATTTATGTAGCCTCCCGCGCAGACGTTCTTAGAGATTCGTCACGCGTTCGTGCTGCACGCAAGAACGAGTGACGAATCCCTAAGAACGTCTGCGCGGGAGGCTAGAATTTAGGCAAACGAGTTGTAAATCTGTAATTTACAAATAGCAATGATCGGATCAACTCGGAATTTCAGCATCTTCCCCTCGTGCATACCCCGGGCATTTGACTGCTTTCCGTGTCTGGGGGGTTTGAAGCGTACAGCCTTGTCCCCATAGGAGGGTATTGCCGAAATATATAACCTGTTTTTGCGACATGGAGGACTTCAAGGGGAAACATCAGTTTTGTGAGCCAATTGCTCACAAAAAGAGTACTGCAAAAACTTTGCAGTATTTTTAAAGGTATGTATGAAAAATAGCGAATGTTTACTATTAATGATTTGAGAATTTTGAAAGATTTTAATGTGCTGATGTAAACTACCGCGATCAACATAGAGATTTTTGCAATGCCGGGGTCAAGCTGGCTTTGCCGGACGTTGGCGTCTGCAGAGCTTTCAAGAAAGGGCAATTTCAATGTAGGGCAATTGAAGACATCGTAAATACTCAGAAGCGTCCAACTGCACCACTGGGTTTGTGAGCCAGCACAGGAGTAGACTGAGCTATTTTTGGAACGCCCTATCGTGCGCGAAAAGAAAGAAACGTAACAGGCACGTTCATTGAATTCATCCAATCAAATGGCTTTCATCCAATCAGATGGCTTAGCATGACAGCGATTGACAGCTCATTTCTTATGCCACGTATTTTTTTGCACTGAGGGGGCGGAACGTTTGCAACCATGGCAATCACTCTTCACTGGAATTTCAAAAACTAAAAGAAGCTCATCTACTGTTGTGCTGGTGGCGAAAAGCTGCCTCTCTATTAGTTTACTGTTATTCATCGTTCTCGTCACTTCCATTTTCCCTTTGTAATTAATAAGTTACTTATCTTTAACTTGAACTTAACTTATCTTTAAGCTTAAATTTTGTAGTTAACGGTCATTTCTGAAGATGTGTGCTGGAGCATACGAAACCGGGGTCAAGTAAAACATAATTTCAAACGATGAGCTTGTATCTCATGTTTGTCACTACTGGTTGTGTTTTGTTCATTTAAACAAATTTTGGCCCAGTGGACGGGAATTAAATCTATTTAAAAAAATTTTTCGTGTTTAAAAGTTATTTATAAACAAAGCCGGAAAAAATGGCAATAATTTAGTGTAAATGATACCTTTTACAAACGGCTCCCCAATAGCGCGTAATCGAGCCGTGAACAGTCTGCACCGGACCCTGTAAGGAGGAAATCTACCCAGGACTATAAAGAAAGCGTAGCTTTATATCCTTTCATTTTCGCTTAGGCAAACTTCGGAACGACCATGGCTCCTGTATCAAGTCTTGTAATCACTTGTGGGATGGCTTTGGAGAATGGAAAAACAACACCTGGAGACCATACCTTGAAGGTCAGTGTACCACAATGTAGCCCTTCTCTTCATCCTTTTCCCTGCTCTCGGCACATCTTGCAGCCTTTAAAGACTCTCTGTCAACCAAGATGCACCGCGCCCACGCACAGAAGTTATGAAACATCTATGTATCCGCTGGTGTAATGTCGCTTCGCTAAATCATTCGTTATCACAACCTTTCATCGAAATTTGTTCTCACTAAGTGAATGTTGTTACAGCTACCGTTACAGTAGTTTATTAGGGTGGAGATCTTTTATCGTTATTCGCAATTCGTACGAGTTTTTTTTTAAATCGATCGGTTGAATGCCTGAGCAGTATAGGTAGTGTGCAACCAATCTCTAGAGACACAGATAACAATAATGAAATGTGCGAATGCTGGATGGCGAACAAAAGGAGCTAACGAGAGATCTATTGTTTTCGTTAACCAACATGGCGGAGATGACGTAACGTGCACACTACCTATGGAGGGGCATTCTGAACAGAAATGCAATTGGATAGTGACCTGCTGTGTTCCATTGGATCGTACCCGTTTATTTCATTAGATCGTACCTGTCTGTGTTCCATTGGATCATATACTTAAGATGTTTTGTCGTACAAAGGTAGGTTTATTTGATCGGTCAGCGGTTAAGCGAGAGAAGTCTGGTCGAATTAGTACGAGTGTTGTGAGTGCTCCATCGCCATCTGCTTCATCCTTCATCCTTCATCCCATCCTCCTGCTACATTGCAAGCTGAAGTCTTAAATACGAGGAGCTATTCTTTGAAATCGAACTAAATACAGCTGTAGATATTCTGCCACTATAACCGAGATTGAAAAGAATACTTATTTTAAAAGCATGTAAACACAAAGTTATCTCAACAACGCTCCATCTTATCATTTGCAGAAGAAAACCATCCCGGCAAAGACGATTTAATTGACTTCTCAATTCATGCGTGGAAAACGTGTGTTTCTCCGTTGGAATATTGACTTCTCTTGTTTTCAAAACTTATATGAAAATCTTAATATTGTATCATAAAACTTTTAGTTTCGATGCTTTTTTTCTTCAGCAGTTCATCTCGGGCTCGTGCATGTCCTTATGACATGAAAACATTCCCGAACTGACCGATGCAAAAGTTGTTTGTGTAGGAGACGCTTCGCTTCGCGCAACGTTCGTTGCAGTCTTAGCGAACAAATTTGCCGGGAAGAATATATTCCATAGAAAGTGTATGTTTTTATTCCACTGGCCAACTCTTCTTGCAATCTTTTGTAGCACAGGACAAAATTTTGCCTTGTTTTATTTCTACTCGTTATATCAAACCGAATGAAAACGTAGCCTTCGCGCAAAAAAAACATCTAGGTTGCCGGAGAGTCTTTAATCTCATTGCCGGAAATTTACACCTGTTGGGTAACATTTTCTCTCTTGTGCTGTCATCACAGAGCCTTTGAATTGGTCACTACCGGAGGGATACCAACGACGGGGCACATTGTGGATCTACGGTGACTCCCTGGGCGTCCGTCTCACGAAATCCGTGAGGTCCCGCCTGATTTGCCAAAGACTATACCTGCAATGTAAAAATACTTATAATTGGATCTATCCTGTGAAAAACAAGCGCTTTCGAAAACAAGATGATCTTGATTTCAGGCCTGAAATTGTTATCGACAATATTCTCGAAGTTCTACAGCTGGCTGACATGCAACAAGAGGAAAGCGTAATGCTTTTAAACCTTGGACTTCACTTCGTACAAGGCGGTAAATTTGCGGCTTATAAGCAGCTCATAAAAGACTTGATACAAAGGTTGAAGGAGACCGAAGTTGATTCACAAGGGAACAGAGTCCCAAAGTACAAAGCGAAATTTATTTGGAAGACAACCACTGCAATTCACAAAGAAAAAGTTTTAAAGAAGAACACGACTTCCTGGAGATTTTTTACGACACATGTACGTTCGGTTGGTGCAGTCTTTTAGCCTCTTGACCCTCAAATGCTCCTATAAAAAAAACACATTTTTTTCGACGCTAATTCTAGGTCTCAGCCTCCCTCCACCAAATGTGGAAAGAATGAGTGACAAAAGGGCGTCTATAGGAGCTAGATATTTGCTTTAACATCACTTTTTCAGTACCAAGTCTCTTATTTCTTTTATAATATAAGCCGAGAATTTTCGGAGATTTGATTGGTTGATAGTATCGCCATTTCCGAGTAATAGTGGTATAACAGCAACAATGGTATAACAGCAGTGATATAACAGCAAAAATTTCTCGGCTTCCATTATAAACAAATAATAGCGTGAGCGTGACTTGTACGTGGTATTTGGCAATAATACCGCCTTCGATAACAATAATGACAATAGTACCGCTTCGCGGCTCGTGGTATTTTGGAGAATTTTGAAATATCACTCGCGGTATTATTGCCAAATACCACTACAGGTATATTATCTATACTAATCTACTAGAAATACGTGACTTGGAAAAGCCAATACCACTAAGCACTTTCCTTTCACCTCCACCACCACTAACACAATTGCCACTACCACCACCATTAACACTAGTGACGAAAACCTCAAGTAACTTAATTTAATAACAAGAGCCTCAAGATAGCGAGAGTTGCAAGAAGCCGGGAAGAATACTGGCCCTTCTATCAACGTAGTTGTTTGACAATAGATGATGCGACTGATTAGGGAAAGACCAGATCTTTATTGGTGAGTTTACCATGACGTCATGGAACGCGTGAGGCGTGAAGTAGGTTGAAATTTTTGTTAAGAAGGATTTTAGGGCCTTTTTAGTTTGTGCCTTTTTCTAGCCTTTTAGTGTAACGATATGATTGCGTGACACTAAGGGAACTTTCTAGACGCAGGTAGAGATGTTTATCTCGCACTACTGGACTGGAGAAACACGCCAAGTGAAGATCTCGGTTCAAGTCCCGCTCGAAGACTATTTGGAAGAAGAACGAGGACATTGCTACCAGCAAAGAAGGAAACGTATCAACTAGATCCACCCTTACAAGTCCAAGAAAAGCTTCAAAAGGCTAAAGAGAAACAAGCCAATTATTACAATCGACAAGTTAAGCCCTTGAAACCACTTGAATCCAACGACACAGTCAGACTTAGGTTACCACATCAACAAACTTGGACAAAAGCAAAGTGCCTAAGGAAAGTGGCCCCAAGGTCTTACGAGGTGGAAGCAGAAGGCAAGGTGTACCGGAGAAACAGAAGACACTTATTACTGACAAAGGAGACAACTTCCTTGCCTTACCACAGTTCAGAAGACACTAGTACTACTACCACCGAACCAGGAAGAAACGGGAAGACAAACCCAAGCCAGTTATATCATGTGATGCCACGACGATCGACCCGTCAAAGACAAATGCCAACTAGATTTAAAGACTACGTGATGAACTGATTGATTTTTTTTTTAATTTCTTCAAAAGAAAGGGGATGTAACGATATGATTGCGTGACACTAAGGGAACTTTCTAGATTGTAGAGTGTTCGGGAGCAATAGTTATTTATAGGTGTTGCGAGTTGTGTTATTTATAGAACATTAATCATTTAGATTGTTCTGGGGCATCAAGTAGCCCAACATATATATATAAGAAGGCAAGGCGAGGTGTTGTTGTTGTCATCCAGTAGAGGTAGAATTGTGGACCATTTCGTAACGTCTATTAAACAAGTGAGCTTAATAAGCACTTTTGTCTTCCGGCTGAATACCATTGATCGGCTGTCTTGTTGACGGATCAACGAGTGTTTATTGAACCAAACAAGAACGTTACTTTTAGCTTAAGCCCGTGAGGGTTCTTTGAAGTTTTGAAGGACAGAGCTTTGATCGGCTTGTTGCATGCGCCATCTTCGGGCAATCAGAGATAGAGTGACGCACGTTTGTTTTGAATTGCTTCTTCAGTTTTTTTTTTCCGCTTTTTGTGACGGTTTTCTTTTCTGAATAAAAAAGTTTGCAGTTTGGATTTTGCCGTGCCGTTCTTGCCGTATTGCCGTTGCCTCAAACCGAGGACTTCCGCACAATTAATGCTTATCACGGGGAGTGTGAGAATACTTTCTATCTATAATATTATTGATAATGATAACGATAACAATAATGATAATAATTGGAACTAGCAGTGGATGGCTTTTTGTTCATTAAATCCAGATCGAATTTGGAAATGTTAGTTGCTATCGTTGCTGCTTTGTAATTTCATCATAATATGTTGTCTCTAGCTTATAATGTGAAGAATGTCTTGCTTTGTTTTTCTTTCCAGCGTGTTGCTCTTTTCAATGCCTACGCCGCGTCTGCTATGTGCGAGGCTGGCTTTGATGTTCTAGACGTGTATCCCATCAGCGGATCGTACCCTCAGGGTACACTGGACCAAGTTCACTATACGCCTAATGTATTCAGAGAAGCGGAAACATTACTAGAGAAGTACAAAGTGCACAACAACAGCAATCTGGGAACAAATGAAATGAAAAGTAGAATAAAATGGTGTATTAGATAGACAGATAAAGATAGACAGACCTCTAATGAAGTTTAACCTCTTCGAGTGTATCGAAACTCATCTGCAAACCTCCCTTCAATTAATAATAGATGCCAAACCTCCCTTTAATTAATAATGGATGCCCAGTGCTAATGACAGACGCAACATTTGACGCAACCTTAAGGACTTCTGGGTCGACGTTTACAGGAAACCTCTAACTGCAGTTCGAGGTCAGTAGATGTTTGCCGTTTGCCGTTCGAACTTCATTCCATCAGGAGCCCATGATTCGGAGCGTGTAACTCACATACTGTGGCTATGTCACGGCATTTTTACAGACCAAGCTATTTTTAGACGAGTTTTTCTTCCCGCGAAAAGTCCATTTCCAGTCAGCAGGCATCCAAACAGTTAACTATGCAAGGCTTATGATTGGCTAGCAAGGCTCCTGTGGGAGACTGAATTCGCGGGGAAAATCAATCTAAAAATAGCTCTGTTTGTGAAAACGCCGTAACACTGATATATTGAAGTTGTACGTTCCGTGCTATGGGCTCCTGACTCGATTTGGATTGAAGTGAACTGGCAGACGCCATATTGGATTCCTGGCACGGACTAGGGTCAGTAGTCTTTTACAAACAACAACTAAATGCTAGGGAATTGCTTATTGAACTAAAAACTATGACTTATCTATAGAAAAGTTGTTTTTTTCCTGTTTCGGTATTTGTACTTGGCATAAAACAAAATACAAGCCAGGAAACAGAACATTCTGCCTATAACTGAGGATCGATTGTCAAAGTTTCATGCAGGAGTCGTTACGTGTTTCAATAAATGTGAAATAGACTTTGACGATACATTTTATTGATATGGTAAAAAAAAAAGGAAAAAAATCAATTTTGACACGTTTGATATCACGCTATTTATCACTCGGGACAAAGCGATAAACATTCGAACGATTAGGGAAATTGTTTCTGTCAGGCTCCTGTTTCTGTGGAAGCACCACGATACTTTTCCGTGATATCAGACAACTTACTATAGACAGATTTCTAGTTTTCTGAGTTCAAGTATTTAACCACCTATGCAGCTGGCTCATTCCCCACATGCACCTTCCTCTAACATTCCGTCCCCAAGGATTTGTGCACTGGTCGTTATTGGTTGGACTAAAGTTATCTATCTCTGAAGCTAACAACCCGAATTGTTGCGGAAAATCAAACATCTCAAAGCCTATTTTTCAAAAGCCCTGTTGCATTTTATTTTTGCTCTCGTTTTGCAGTAGAAAACACTAATAATTAATATAATAATTATACTGCAACTGATTGAAGTTCAGTTAATATGCGTTCCTTAGCAATATTGGGCTCATTATTTTGCAAACAATTTACATTGCAAGTTTGCACTTGACAGCGAAGCCAGGTGAGCCAATCCCAAAGATAACTGATTAATTTCCTGTCGGTCATCGCTTCGTTCTACAGCGAAGAACGGAACATCGAGGTTTCCCTGTTAAAGCAATAGCTGAGGTCAAGTTAAGCCATTCAGTTTATAAGGTATGAATTCAGTAGTCTATGTTTATACCGATGTTCTTCCTTTAACTGCCTTTTTGTATGTGTGTAAGTTTTTCCGAAGCCGACCAAAACTTCCAGATTGCATTCACTTCGTTTATGAATCCGGCATTTCTTTCAGGCCTATCAGGGAGAGAATTCCCCACGACAGTGTATTTTTGGTTGATTCTCTATTTTTACCTTAACGCAGTTCCAGGTAGATAATAAAATCACATGCTAAAGGTAGAATACAAATATATAATCATGAAGAGAAACGCTTCGCCCCTGCGAGGAGTGGCGAGGCTGTATCATTATTGAACCCACTTTTTTTATAGGGTTCAAGCTACGGAAAGAGGGGCTGCCGCGTCAAAAAAATTAGTCTGGACACTGTACTTTTGTTACTTGTACTCATCAGCGTACGGGCACCTTTGTACCGTGGCCCGTAAGGGACATGGCATTTCGTGATCAGTTTTTCTGCTTCAAATTTTCAAACTCGAAATTTTGTGTTTCGAAACTCGAAATTTTATTTTACTGGGGAATAAACTCGAAAAAGACGTGATTGATTAACGTTGTCTATTGACATGTAAAGCGAAATCTTAAAATATATACAGGTAAATCGAAAGCGAGAGAAAACCGGTAAATCAAGCTGAAATCACTCAAGACATGTACAAACAAACGCTATGTAATAAAAAGCGCGTCACTGTTCGTGACATTTGATACGACGAATTTCTACAGTAACTAATCCACTCGATTTAGTAATCTCTTTAAACTTATTCTTCCAATGGAAAATTGGGCCAACAAAAAGGAGCAACGTCGGTAAATCGGAATGAGAAATAATTTCATGTCGCTTCAAATTTCGCGACAACTTGATTTGCTCAGAAAGTGACATTTTAAAAATTATCCTTGTGTGCTATTGTCGCCTTAATGAACTCGTTCAAGAATAATCTCAGGACAAATGCCTTCCAAAAGACATTTTCGCCCTCAGAATGCGGTATAGATAATGATACCGATACTATGCATTCTCCATTTACACCGTCTGTATCAAGGAGTACATACATAGTTTTCGATAACTGAAAACGTAATTTTCTATGGAATATTATTTTTAGAGTCGTTTTCACTGTGATCAGTCTATCAGTTGGCTATGAAGGTACTGATCGTGTGCTTTGTTTTTGTGGTGTTCGCCAATGCTCGTTGTCTTCGTAAAAGTAAGTAGAATAAAATAAAGCGGTTGCAATTTTATTTTTGATCAGCGACCGATCTAGGAAAAGACTACACGATCATTCACCCTTTCAAATTTTATATCTTGAACTTCGCTCATTTACATGTACATGTACTTTTCACAGAATCAATTGTCTATGAATTCATACCAAAGAAAGATTACTCGTGGGCCATGGTTACCAGAAACCTTGGTGGGGTTATTAAATTTATAGATTTTCATTTTTCGCATATAAATATTGATGATTATTGCAAGCCACCCCGAAGCCTTGCGCTTTCTTTCCCAGTCGAAATATTCACCAAAAGGGTATTCTTGGTCATTCTTTCAATTTTAAAGCTGAACAAAAGGGAACTTTTAAAGGTTAATGGATTAACTAAGATAACTTGAAAACGACAAGTTTAATCATTCTTGCAAGTAAGATAGTCTTTGCTTAGATGCAAAAGGATTAGTATCGTGCTCGCAGAACGGTTTTCAGTTGAGTGTCGAAAAACCAAAACTTAAGTAACTTTGTCCAATAATGTAAGGGCAGACGCATACAATGAAATAAGCCGCCAGCAGTAGCCCATTACCCGGCCGCCAGCGCTAAGCTCGGTAGAACGCATGTGAGAAAATTACAATCTGGTTTTGTTTTTGCCTTTGATTAGTTGAGGATGGGGCCCGAGACTTTTCAGTCAATCGCTTGGCGTCGTAATGCAAAACAAAGCCATTCGCCAAATTACTTTCGACATTCAATCGAAAACTGCTCTGAAAAGATCAGTGTATAATCTCGTCCTCAGGCTCTTTTCGGCTTTCAACATGGATTACAACTCATCTTGCCTTCTATTTTAGTCACCCACAACTGATGCAAAGTTAACCCCCTTTCTCCGGCATGCAAAACTGACCATGTTAGCTGGCGCCCATGCGCATTGGAGTCCAGGTTTAGGCTAATATGGGCATCATAAATTGGGGGAATGGTGCTCCGGAAGCAAAAACGTACAAAAATATCGCAACAAACTGTTTCTGCAATGACCAAAGACTCTTTCTTGCAGGAAAAGTTCCCCAAATGTTTGGCGAGTGAACAAGATTCAAAGCGATGGAAACATCTATGTTAAACGATAAAAATTGTAGCTAAGATTATTTAAATAAATTACTTTGCCTTGTTGAATAACGAAGATTATATATAAGATTATTTAAGGTGGCTGGCAGCAGTTTCCTGTATTTTTCAGCACCTCTCCTTAAAAGACCAGTGCTACCACTCTTTTTCAGTTGACGCTGCAATTACTGTATCGAACAAATGCCTGGTCATTGGTGAACAATTTAGATAATTTTCGTCACATTACAAGTTACCATAGCAATACTGTAACCTGTTAAAACATCCTTAATTTTAGCATTAATTTTCGAAAATTGAAGGTGGCTCTGAATCTGCTCCCGTCAAGTTTTTGAAACTTTGTGAAAACTTGAATCTTGACATGCTGATTACAATTCGATAGTAAAAAAAGGGGGTCAGCGATCTCGGTTTTGAGTTACAAGAACTTAAAGCAAAGTAAGGGTGTTTTTGACAGGTTATAGCATTGCTATGGTAACTTCTAATGTCAAGAAAATTATCTTATCTTGTTCACCCATGACTGGGCATTTGTTTGATGCTATAATTGTAGCGTTAACTTAAAAGAATGGTAGTATTGATCTTTCAAACCAGAGGTGCTGAAAAATACAGCCACCTTAAGCAAATTGCTTCGCCTCATGAGTTGCGGTACCTTTAATGTTAAGTTCTTTTGAATGGTAATTGTTGTCATGCTAGATTAAAAAAGGTTATTGGTTTCACTTTTCCTGGCAGTTCCCCAGCAACGTTGTTAATTGTCTCTCTTATGAGAAATTAGTTTCTAGGGTTCCATTTGCTCTTTAGTGCCCATGATCAAGGCATGTCTTCTCCTAATGTCATGAATTTGGCTTGGAACAGCCGTTTAAAAATGGTGTTTGGTACACCTGGTCAATAAGGATTTTCATTAAGAATGTTTTAATTGGTTTTTAGTGTCAGTCACGGTTGTTTCTAGTCTTACCCAGTTGTGTTTTATTCCAGAACGTCTTTTTTTCTGCAGTTCTTTAAAATAACTCACCCTCATTTCTTCCCTGGTTTCTCTGGCCTGTCCTTGCGGTTCCAGGCCGGATTCATGACAGAGAAGCGGTTCTCTTTTAGGTATAAACAAAAGGCTTTTACCCAGGTTTAATTTAGTCCTCTAACAGCTGGTGGTGAATGGTAAACTGGTACAAGTGGGAATCGTACAGCTCTCCCGGCACAGTACTTTTGCCACGGCACAGTACTTTTGCTACCTGCCTTAAGCCCGTTCCCCTCTCCGTGTAGTCCTTTGTTTTGACTCTGTCGTGTAACAATCATAAATCGTCGTTTTCTCTGTGCACTTACTGCGTAACTTGATCTTAGATAGGTCATTAATGAAAGCTATTGATCAATGTCAGGGCTCCTGTCAATGTCTGAAGTGCGGCGACACAACAGGGACTAGGATATATAGTACGAACTGCAGATTGCGAAAAGAGAACAACGACAAGGCGAACCCGATAGTGACGCGAGGAAAAGTGTTTTCCCTTGAACGAAAAATATTAATTATTGGATTGCAACCACGTGACCAAAAATCTCTGGAAACACTGATAACAATAACTTTGCGGCGTCTTCTTCGCCATGTTGGTTGTATAAACTATAGATCGCTTTAACTCACGTCATCAGCGGCCTCATTGATTTACTGAAACAAATGGAAATATTTGCATAATATTGCAAAATGAGGTTCAATTCACTGAAGGTTGTTTAGGTACACCAATATGGCCGCTGTGACGTCATGTGAAAACGACCTATAGGATATAAATCTATTGGTTTCAGGCACCAACATGGCGGCAATGACGTCACGTGCAGTCCATAAATAAGAACAAAATTGATAAGAATGTTAACAATAGCACTTTCCGTGAAGAAATTCACTCTTGAGACATGGAATACGCCTTATTCCAAAATGGCTGCTATTTTAATATTCTTTTGTTTTTATTCAAATTAGCCCTTTTTGCCTCGTTCAAGGTAAAATATTATTTTGAATTTTGGGCTCAAAGACGAGGCAAAAAGGGTTAATTTGAATAAAAACAAAACAGTATTAAAATGGCGGCCATTTTGGAATAAGGCGTATTGGCGTTCCACTGCCTTTTGTTTCCGCTTGAGTCCCGATCTCATCGTAAAAACGTGAAAAAGAAGATTCTAATGGACATGATATTGTAATTCATTCGTATTGCAAAGATCGCAGTTTCGAGTCCAGTTTTGCA
>BLFK01000040.1:116521-121156 GCA_014634185.1 Astreopora myriophthalma | reverse complement strand
CACGGAACCTGGTGACTATCAGTTGTTGATCTTCCTTGATTATAGCCTTTGTGATGGTTTAAAAGAACCACCACCTGATTGGTTTATTCAAGGAAACGCACAAGGAAAACAGCAGAAAGAGGGACTCCTTGGTACACTAGACGATTACTTAAGGGCACCATTTAAGGATGGAAAGCCTTTAATTATAACTGTACCAGAAGCAAATTTGAGTGCTTCTCGTATAGGTGAGTAAAATACATGAATTTGAAATTCACAACCCATATTACTCCTTTACCTGACAGCAATGCATTTTCCGAATTGTAAGTAATTAGCAATCCGAGCTTGCGACAAAAGGGGTGGCAATATTACTAGTGGGCGCCGTTTGTAAAAATCTTATTCGCAGTAAATTCTTGCCAAAACCCCAAACAAATTTTCGTTATTTATAGATAATTGCAAACACTACAAAAAATTTGTTTAAATATCATGAATTTAGGTGGCCTCCCGAGCAGACGTTGTTGGGGATTCGTCACGCGTTCCTGCCCCACCCAAGACTAATCCCTAAGAACGTCTGCGCTGGAGGCTAGAATTTAGGCAAACGAGTTGTAAAATAGTAATGATCGGATCAACTCGGAATTTCAGCATCTTCCCCTCGTGCATACCCCGGGCATTTGACTGCTTTCCGTGTCCGAGGGATTTGAAGCCGTAAAGCCTTGCCCCCCATAGGGCCTATTTTTGCGACATGGAGGACTTCAAGGGGAAACATCGGTTTTGTGAGCGAATTGCTCACAAAGAAAAGGACTGCAAAAATATTGCAGTCTTTTCAAAGGTATTTATGAAAAGTAGCGAATGTTTAGTATTAATGATTTGAGAATTTTGAAAGATTTTTTTGTGTTAATGTAAACTACCGATCAACATAAAGATCTTTGCAATGTCGGGGTCAAGCTGGCTTTGCCGGACGTCAGTGTCTGCAGAGCTTTCAAGAATGGGCAATTTCAATGTAGGGCAATTGAAGACATGGTAAATACTCAAAAGCGTCCAACTCCACCACTGGGTTTGTGCGCCAGCACAGGAGTAGACTGAGCTATTTTTGGAACGCCCTCATCGTGCGCGAAAAGAAAGAAACAGGCACGTTCATCGAATTCATCCAATCTGTTAAGATCTAAACACCTAATCATTAGTGTCGTATTCTTCTTATGTGTTAGTCAGGAATTTCGTGTTTAATTTATTCGTTTTCATTAGTATTTAAGGTCTCAATCTAGTCACTATTTAGTTTTTTCTTTTTTTTCGTTTTCGCTCTCAGAGCAGTTTTCGCCGTAGTTGCAGTTCTCTAACGTCGCTTTCGAGCTGAATAATCTTTAAGTACTTGCTCCTAGCACTGAATTTCTACGTCAATCCACCAGCAACAAACAAATATAAGTGTTGTGTTTCCGTCGAGTTTCTGTTTCGCGGTAGTCCGTTTTGTAACGCTTTGTGGTTTAGTTTTAACCTCTTGAGTGATAGATTTGGTCCGCCGTTAAAGGCATCAGAATAAAGCGAGTTATGAAAATGCTGGAGTCGAGAGTCGACGTATTCTGAAGAAGTCTACACAATCAAATGGCTTTCATCCAATCAAATGGCTTGGCATGACAGCGATTGACAGCTCATTTCTTATGCAACGTAGTTTTTGCACTGAGGAGGCGGAACGTTTGCAACCATGGCAATTACTTTTCACTGGAATTTGAAAAACTAAAAGAAGCTCATCTACTTTTGTGCTAGTGGCCCGGACTATAACATATATTATATAAAATTGAGTGGTATACCGAGTGGTAGCAAATGGATAAAAACGATATCCACACATGCTTGATAACATTTTTGACCAATCAGCTCGCAGTATTTTCGCGCGCTGTCAAGCACTTGTGGTTTTCCGAAGGGTTTTGTATTGTGAGGATTTTATATAATAAAAAGAAAATTACATGGTCGCTTGGAGATACGAAATTTCTCTTCGAGTGTTGAAAAATATTTTTCAACATGAGAAGAGAAATTTCGTATCTCCGCGCGGCCATGTAATATCCTGTATTTATGGACATATCTTATAGGCTCCTGGAACACTCTGCTTCTTTGGCCATCTCGATTATTGATAAGAGATTTGAAACCGACCTTGAATGAAGATGTTAACAGCGAAAAGCTGCTTCTTTATTAGTTTACTGTTATTCACCATTCTTGTCACTTCCATTTTTTCTTTGTCATTAATAAGTTTCAAAAACAACACGACACTTTTTAGAAACATGTTTCGACAGAAACTTCTGTCATCTTCAGTTACATCAGTACAAAGTACAGAGTTGAATATATAGTGTGAAGCAAAATGCTAATTAGCTGTGAAAACAAAAGGAACCATGGCAATGTAAATTGTTACAGAGAAAGTTTTAATTAACATGGTAAAGTTGATGATTAAGTGTAGGTTTTTCCCATTGGATATGAATGGCTTCTTTTATCTTGAGTTGGAAGGTGGTAGAAGCGTGATCTAGGATGCTGAAACAGTCACTAGAGCATAAAGTGCGGCAATGTTCAGAATTTTGTAAATGCTTAAAAATGTGCGAGGTCCTGTCACTGAAAATGTGCTCACGTACGCGCGTGGAAAAATGCCGGGTGGTTTCGCTGACATAGCAGGCACTACAGCCCGCACACAAAAACTTATATACCACACCCGCACGGAGTCCACAAGGGATAGGATCCTTAACACTAAACAAGTTACCGATTTTAAATGATGAGAAGACTAGCTTGATATCAATGTTATTACAATAGCGTTTAGCAAAGTGGCGAACCTTTTTCTGCGCGATAATAGAGAAAGGACCAATATAAGGTAATTTAAAGTAAAAGGTACGTGTAGTGTCTGAGACAGAAGCCGGGGGATTGCAGTCTTGGCGAGTAAGTGTGAGGTAGTGATTGATAGTGTTTTCAACCAGGTGAACTGGAAATAAATTCTTCTGAAGGATGTTGGTAAGTTTCGTGATGTCCTCGTGAAAACCCAACCAAGTGTTGTTGATCTTATAGGCTCTGTCAACAAGCGTGCGAATGAGACCCAGTTTGTAGGAACGTGATGTAAAACTAAAGTAATTGGTCAAAAGGCCCGTGAAAGTTTTCTTGCGATACACACTAGTGACAGGAAAATCAACTCTGTACTTTGTACTGATGTAACTGAAGATGACAGAAGTTTCTGTCGAAACATGTTTTTAAAAAGTGTCGTGTTGTTTTTGAAAATATCGCTATGTCTGCTACTATCCAGACCTTTTGGCAATTAATAAGTTCTAACAAGAAGTTTGGTTTTAAAAACTCTTATGTTTGAGATGCTGTACATATGGGACTACCTTAAACAAACAAAAAGACTCTATTAGCTCAAAGCTGTTTTAACATATTTTACATTTTTTCGCTTCGTAATTTTATGGTTTTCTACTTTTTTTTCATCTAAATTAGCATAGTTTTTCCCTGGTGTATTTTAGAACAATATGTGTATTCTTATTTCGTATATATTAGCTCTCTTCATTCCACTCAATTTTATATCTTGATAATGATGTCACGTCGACATCGAAACGTCGATAAGTTTATAGCGTTAACTTTTATAACCAAAATTAATAAGTTACTTATCTTTAACTTGAACTTAACTTATCTTTAAGATTAAATTTTGAAGTTAACGGTCATTTCTGAAGATGTACGTTGGAGCATACGAAACCGGGGTCAAGTGAAATATAATTTCAAACGATGAGCTTGTATCTCATGTTTGTCACTACTGTTTGTGTTTTGCTCATTTAAACAAAATTTTGGCCCAGTGGACGGGAATTAAATGTATTTTAAAACATTTTCGTGTTTAAAAGTTGTTTATAAATAAAGAAAAAATGGCAATAATTTAGTGTAAATGATACTTTTTACAAATGGTGCCCTAATAGCCCGTAATCAGGCTGTGCACAGTCTGCACCGGACTGTCACCTCACCTCACCGAGGAAATCTCACCTCACGGAGGAAATCTAACCAGCCTTATATAGAAAGTGTTGCTTTATATCCTTTCATTTTCGCTCAGGGAAACTTCGGAACGACCATGGCTCCTGTAAGAGGTCTTGTAATCACTTGTGGGATGGCTTTGGAGAATGGAAAAACAACACCTGGAGACCATACCTTGAAGGTCAGTGTACCACCATGTTACGGTGGCCCACAACTGTCACGGCAATATCAATTTGGCCACGGGAAAATCAATTTGGTGACGGCAAAATCAATTTGGCCATCAATTTGGCCACGGCAATATCAATTTGACCACGGCAAAGTCAATTTGGTGACGGCAAAATCAATACCAATTTGCCCACGTGACTTGCATGACGTCATCTTAGCTCGCAAGGTGCTGTGGGAGTCTATCCAACATGGCGGTGAGTGAACAGGACAACTGGTGAAAATGTTTTGTGCAAATTGTGGATTTACGGTCTCGCACGGAGCCAACTTCTGCGTGCAGTGTGGACAAGGTGAGTTTTTATCCGCTTGTAAGTGCACACAATGCACTTTTAACTATTTTTTTCCTGGCAAATTCTCAAACCACGTACATGGAGGCACAAAGGAGCAGGTTGTTTACCCAATTTTTTAAATTTATTTATATTGCAAGGTGCTGGACACTCAGAGAGTTCATCAGATTCTGAG
>BLFK01000040.1:86521-114021 GCA_014634185.1 Astreopora myriophthalma | reverse complement strand
CATCAACATCATTAATAAGACCCTTCACAAACAATGATTTGCATGCAGCTGGACTGTGGGAGAGGATACTTGCAAGTCCATAAAGAACCATTCCTTCCTTGAACTCTTTCAGGCAAAGAACTCTTTTGTTCGAAATGCTAACCAGGATTGATCCAAGGATGTCATCGGTATGTTTTTCACTGATGATACCGGTGTAACCATGCTCTAGGATGTAGTCACGGTGTTTAGTAACATCTTGTTTAATGGTGTCAAACATTTGTCTTTCTTCCCCGGTAAGATTTTTGTCTGAGTGGAGAAAGATCCCTTATGTCCACGTTCAAGTTTATCAATGTATCAAATATTACAGGGGCAAGAAAGTTGGGAGGTGGTCCATTTTGGGCCAAGCTTGCAGCGACTATTTCACCCGCTGTTCTGAAGCTTTCATTTCGAACATAGAGGGTGGAATCAACTGGGGCTCCTACAGGAAACAAGGTCTCCCCTATCTCTGAGATGGTATCTGCGAAGAATTCTCTTGCTAATCTACCACTATCAATTCCTTCCTCTCCAAGATATCTGATTCCTACAATATTCTCAGGAGACTTCTTCTTTCTCTCCCGTTGCCACATGGCAATAACTCGCTGGAGGGGCACTCTCCTCCTCACCACAAGGAAAAACTGCTCGGTAGAAATGACATGCTGCTCAAGGTCATGGATAACTGACGTATGTTCACTGAAAGTCACTGATTTGTCCAAAGTCTCTTTTCTTGAAAATTCTTCAGGGCTTCATTGTAGAACATTATCAAGACTAGCTTGAAGTGCTTGAGCAATTTGGAAGTGATCTTCTATTTAACTTGCTCCAAGTGCTTCTCTTCCATGTCCACATCTTTATCGCCATCCTTATTTTCTTTTGGTGGATCATCAGGTATATAAAACACATCAGGAAGGTCACAGCTCATGTCCCACAATTGCTCTTCAGACTCTTGGACATCAGCAGTTAGCCCCCTTCTGAATTTTTGAAATCAGTAAGAGTGCAGAGGAACAGTGTGATGCGTTTAAAATCCTTGCCAAGCTCTTCTTGATAGCGCTGTAAAGTAAAAAACTCCTTGTTCGAACCAGGCAAGAAAATGGCCTCCTTGTGGTCTTCTAAAAGAAGAACATAATCTTCACTTTCATCACAGAAATTACTGAAATATGCTCTCCACTTCTCTTTCTGCAGCAAAACGGCTGGTGGGTCTTTTTTCTTTACTTTCAATGCCATGCGTTTTCCATGTTTTCTTCTCAGACACTCATTACTCTCATTCGACTACACAAGGCCAATGAATATCACAACTTCCTTTTCTTCTCTTGATACTGACTTTTCATCTCTCTTTCCTTTTGAAACCCTATTCTTCTTTGTCACTTTCTCTTTCCACTCTTTACCTTTACTTCTCTGAAATTCTGCAAAAGACTTAACACTGTGGTCTTTCGCTGGAGTCGTGTTTGAGTCTTGCCTACTACTACTTGCCTCTGTTTGAGTTTCTGCAACACCTGGGTGTAAATTACAAAACAATTCAATTACATGGTGGCTTGCTGTCGATCTAGCCTTCTTCACAAGAAGCTCATAGCCAGAAATTTTGGACAGCCAGCGTCATTTACCGCGGGCGCACAATCAAAATGGTGGCCAGAGCGAGCAAAAGAAGAAATAGGAGATTTTACAAGGCTTTAAATAATGTGAGCACTACATGAGTTTAAAAAAAGATCATTGGGCATGTTAAAACATCAAAAGAAATAACCTACCTTCTCCACCTTGGTCAAAACCTTGAACCTGTTCTTGCTCTCTGACAAAATAGTACCATTCTTTAATTGTGGTATAAGCCAAGGAAATTGTTAGGGCTATCTTTTTGGTTCTCTGTCCTTAGCATAATTCAGTGATGTGTCCACAACATCAATTTTCCAAGGTTGAAATGGTGCAATTGGTGTTATATCAGACATGGCATATATCAATATTTTTGCTCGAGCCCTTCCCGCTTTTTTTTTAAATTCAGGTAGTTCTCATCTTCAGCGGTTTCCTTATTTTAGTAGAGAATACAGCTGACCTAACGGAACGAGGTACCGTAAACAAAATGGCTGCAAAGGGCTGCCGAGTAGGAGAGAACAAAACGTTTCAGGAAGCAGTTTTGCCTCAGTAATGGCTTCATTTCTTCATAAGCCGCACTTATCAAAAAGCCTGATTTTGGTCTTAAAAAGGCAGTGCGTTAATGGTTGTTTTATCCATCGAAAAACATCTGTTTCTCGAGTTTAACATTGTATCTTATCGATGCGAAGCTGGGGAAATGTATCGGGTCAAGGACTTTCTCTCCAGACACTTGGAAAAGCACGAAGGTAAGCGCTGTTTTAAAGGTTAGTAAGGGAATATTGTGTCCATTTCGAGTGATATTTCGATCCAAAAAGGCAGTGGCTAAAATATCGATATCATCATTTTTTGTTCGATGATGATGTACTTCGAACATTGCTTTATCAATTTTTAAGCTGGGGAAAGTTGTAATTCTAGTGACAACAACAAAAAATGGAAACAGTTAAAATTTTTCCCTCATTTCCTCTATGATCTGCCGCCATATTTAATCCGTGTTTTGCGTGCTGTGCGCATGCTTGCGGCCATGTTGTCCGAAATTTCTGGCTATGTCCCAGAAGCCTCAATCCTCCATATTTCAATTTCTAGCTTAATACTAAATTATTGCAATGTTGGCTACTTTTGCCTTGTTTTTATTTCAGGATAGTGAACTGAATATGACATGAACAAATTCCTAACATTCTGTACTATCAGTAACAGCAAGATAGGGGAATGAGGGTACACAACTGTCAATGAACAGCCACACTTTTTGTTGATTGCTAACTGAGTACATCCTGGTTTCCTGGAATTTTCCGCCATAAACCTGACCCTACGATAGAATTATTCCTATACACCACACTATAGCTAAAAATGGGTCTCCAACACAAACAATTTGAAGGATTTTATAGTTATAATAATTGCTGTATGTACACAATTTACAAATTATAAGATATGAGAGCATTACTTAGATATAGTTCAAATGTAAACATTTTCCCAGGCTACCGGCTGCAATTCATTTTGTCCTTAAAATAGCTGTAGGCAGGAGGAATTGTTCTGTTGCATTCCTCCAAACTTGCCATTTTTGGCGAAAAGCATCCTCTGTGCCTCCATGTACGTGGTTTGAGAATTTGCCAGGAAAAAAATAGTTAAAAGTGCATTGTGTGCACTTATAAGCGGATAAAAACTCACCTTTTCCACACTGCACGCAGAAGTTGGCTCCGTGCGAGACCGTAAATCCACAATTTGCACAAAACATTTTCAACAGTTGTTCTGTTCACTCACCGCCATGTTGGATAGACTCCCACAGCACCTTGCGAGCTGAGATGACGTCATGCAAGTCACGTGGGCAAATTGATATTGCCGGGGCCAATTTGATTTTGCCGCGGCCCAATTGATATTACCGTGGCCAAATTGACTTTGCCGTAACCAAATTGATTTTGCCACGACAGCTGTGGGCCACCGTACCATGCAGCCCTTCTCTTCATCCTTTTCCCTGCTCTCGGCACATCTTGCAGCCTTTAAAGACTCTCTGTCAACCATGATGCACAGCGCCCACGCACAGAAGTTTTCTATATATGACATGAAACATCCATGTTTCCGTTAGTGTAATGTCGCTTCGCTAAATCATTCGGTATCACGACCATCCATCGACATTTGTTCTTACTAAGTGAATGTTGTTAGAGCTACATTACAGTAGTTTATTAGGGTGGAGATCTTTTATCGTTAATTGCAATTCGTACGAGTTTTTTTGAAAATCGATCGGTTGAATGCCTGAGCAGTATAGGCGGTGTGCAACCAATCTCTAGAGACACAGATAACAATAATGAAATGTGCGAATGCTGGATGGCGAACAAAAGGAGCTAACGAGAGATCTATTGTTTTCGTTAACCAACATGGCGGAGATGACGTAACGTGCACACTACCTATGGAGGGGCATTCTGAACAGAAATGCAATTGGATAGTGACCTGCTGTGTTCCATTGGATCGTACCCGTTTATTTTATTAGATCGTACCTGTCTGTGTTCCATTGGATCATATACTAGAATACATAGAATTTGTTTGTTTTTATTCCACTGGCCAACTGTTCTTGCAATCTTTTGTAGCACAGGACAAAATTTTCGCTTATTTTATTTCCACTCGTTATATCAAACCGAATGCCAAAAACGTAGCGTTCGCACGCAAAGCATCTAGTTTGCCGGAGAGTCTTTAATCTCATTGCCGGCCATTCACACCTGTTGAGTAACATTTTCTCTCTTGTACTGTCATCACAGAAGCTTTGAATTGGTCACTACCGGAGGGATACCAACGACGGGGCACATTGTGGATCTACGGTGATTCCCTGGGCGTCCGTCTCACGAATTCCGTGAGGTCCCGCCTGATTTGCCAAAGACTATACCTGCATTGTAAAAATACTTATAGTTGGATCTATCCTGTGGAAAACGAGCGCTTTGTAAAACAAGATGATCTTGATTTCAGGCCTGAAGTTTCTATCGATAATATTCTCAAAGTTCTACAGCTGGCTGACATGCAACAAGAGGAAAGCGTAATGCTTTTAAACCTTGGACTTCACTTCGTACAAGGCGGTAAATTTGCGGCTTATCAGCAGCTCATAAAAGACTTGATACAAAGGTTGAAGGAGACCGAAGTTGATTCGCAAGGGAACAGAGTCCCAAAGTACAAAGCGAAAGTTATTTGGAAGACAACCACTGCAATTCACAAAGAAACAGTTATAGTGAAGAACATGACTTCCTGGAGATTTTTTACGACACATGTACGTTCGGTTGGTACAGTCTTTTAGCCTCTTGACCCTCAAATGCTCCTATAAAAAAAAAAAAAATTTTTTTTTTTCGATGCTAATTCTAGGTCCCAGCCTCTCCCCACCAAATGTGGAAAGAATGAGTGACAAATGGCGTCTATAAGAGCTAGATGCTTGCTTTAACATCACTTATTCAGTATCAAGTCTCCTATTTCTTTAATCTATGAAAGTAAATAAATGTAAATGAAACGTCCACTAGCTAGTCATTTCGACCTACCACCAACACCTGGTAAACTTCTTCCAGAACCAAGAATATCGCTGCCACTATAAATACCACTGAGTCCACCATTACCATTGCCGCTTCCACTACCACCGCCAATATCACTAAGCACTTTCATTTCACCTCCACCACCACTAACACAATTGCCACTACCACCACCATTAACACTAGTGACGAAAACCTCAAGTAACTTAATTTAGTAACAAGAGCCTCAAGATAGCGAGAGTTACAAGAAGCTTAAGCCGGGAAGAATACTGGCCCTTCTATCAACGTAATTGTTTGACAATAGATGATGCGACTGATTAGGGAAAGACCAGATCTTTATTGGTGAGTTTACCATGACGTCATGGAAGGCGTGAGGCGTGAAGTAGGTTGAAATTTTTGTCTAGAAGGATTTTAGGGCCTTTTTAGTTTGTGCCTTTTTTAGCCTTTTAGCTTAAGCCCGTGAGGGTTCTTTGACGTTTTGACGGACCGAACTTTGATCGGCTTGTTGCATGCGCCATCTTCGCGTGAACTTTCGGGCAATCAGAGATAGAGTGAAGCACGTTTGTTTTGAATTACTTCTTCAGTTTTTTTTCCCGCTTTTTGTGACGGTTTTCTTTTCGGAATAAAAAAGTTTGCAGTTTGGATTTTGCCGTGCCGTTCTTGTCGTATTGCCGTTGCCTCATACCGAGGACTTCCGCACAATTAGTGCTTATCACGGGGAGTGTAAGAATACTTTCTATCTATAATATTATTGATAACGATAACAATAATGATAATAATTGGAACTAGCAGTGGTTGGCTTTTTGTTCACTAAATCCAGATCGAATTTGGAAATGCTAGTTGCTATCGTTGCTGCTTTGTAATTTCATCATAATATGTTGTCTCTAGCTTATAATATGAAGAATGTCTTGCTTTGTTTTTCTTTCCAGCGTGTTGCTCTTTTCAATGCCTACGCCGCGTCTGCTATGTGCGAGGCTGGCTTTGATGTTCTAGACGTGTATCCCATCAGCGTGTCGTACCCTCAGGGTACACTGGACCAAGTTCACTATACGCCTAATGTATTCAGAGAAGCGGAAACATTACTAGAGAAGTACAAAGTGCACAACAACAGCAACCTGGGAACAAATGAAATGAAAAGTAGAATAAAATGGTGTATTAGATGATGTCGAGAGCAGGTCCCCATGCCCACTGATAATTATTTTCAATCTATTTTTAAATTTCGCGCCATGCGTGGAGACTATTTTAAACCTCAGCCCCATGACCTCGCATTTCATATTTCACAAGACGGACCAATTAGAATCCGTTCCTTAAATAACTAGTCTCATGACTTCTCACTAAAAATAGATTGAAAAAACTATCATTGATAGAGGGCCATGTATGGGGGCTGCGTCCTCTCTTGCTGATCTAGATCGTGGATATCGTTGGCGTCACTTATTGAAATTCCAGACCATTATTGGTGCCGAAGCAAAGGGTTCGCCCGATATAAAGGAATCCGGAATCCAGCAGAATTTGAGTTTTTGAGAATTTGAGACATTATGTCGATCTTTAAATCACCATTTAACCATGTGCACAATCCTGTAGAGACCGTATAGGCCTTCAAATTGAAATGTTTGGTTTTCCTTTCGTCCAAATCCTACTAGTTGGAGATACTTTAGGAGCATATACTAGCCCATCCCGGGGGGGGGGGGTCCTTCTTTCTTTGTTCTCTTTGAAAATTTGCTTGTGCCCCCTTGTTCCCAAAATTAATTCCGAACTTTTTCCCAGCTTTTTGATCCCTAAAATGGTTTGTGTTCCCTTGTTCCCTGAGATATTTTGTCATTGTTCCCATGTTCCCAGTTTAAAGTTTAAATTAGTCATGTTCCCTTGTTCCCCAAAACCCCTAGGAGGGGCTCATATCCCGGCATCTTCACCACTTTACGTTCTGCACAGACCGTAACCTCTGCAGCTGACTATCTGTTTCCCTGTTTGCACAGGCAGTAGAGATCGTAACTCTGCTTTACAGACCGAGTCAATCTGACGAGTATACTGAATTTCATTACTACCCTACGACATGATCGCGAAACGAGCGAAAAAAACAAGACTACGATGTGGAGTGTGGCGGTGCTGGGTACCAGGTGGACAGCGGAAACCAGCGTGCATTTTATATTTACACGTACATCGTTTCATGTGGCACGAAATGCAATAAATTGTTAAGGACTAGAAGTAATCATTGGTTATAATCCGTCTCCTTAGCTTATCGTCTTAACTGGGCACCCTAACCGGGGAGGGGTATTCTAGGAGTTTCTGGAGAGGGGTGTGCCGCTAGGATCTTGGAATCCCTGGCCTATACTTGACCATATTCAAGTGCAATGTTACCACCCTATTCTGGACTGGGAGGGAAAAATCCCTACCCTATCGTAGACAAAGTGTTAACCAGAAACTCTAATTCTTGTTTAAACTGTTCATTTTCCATCACAGGCTGTTGTAGAACAAAATTTTTTATTTCTGTACCCTATCGCAGACTAGGGTTGTTGAAAACCATACTGTCCACAGAAGAGCATACCTACATAGTCCGCCATACATGGCTAGTTCGTGATTCACCGGAGATCATTAATTATTGCGATACTACAAGCCAAGTGACAGCCAAGTCATTTTATACTCTTCTCTTCTCTGTTTGAAAATTTTTCTCTTTCATATTTTTGGAAATTGTTCTGGGAAATCTCGATCTTATGTCATGAAATGACTTTACAGTTCACACAGCAACAGGGTAGACAATCAGACATAGTTTGATACTACTACTCAGGTCTAAAAAAAGATTTAATAAATGTAACTTGAAAACTTTTCTCCGTAACTGCTTAGAACCAGTTACGTACTTTTCCTTGTAATACGTCTGGGGCAGAGGACTCGGCAACTGGTTTTGCCGTCATCCCGTACATCCAGGGTCTTATAGACCCTATCAAGAGAGTTTTGTTTAGCCGTAACGCGAGAGTTGCGCAAAACCTTTTGCAGACTCCCTGTCACATTTTTGCCAAACCTAATTAACATTAACTAAAACAAAATGCGCTAAGGAAGAAGACACCAAGGGATATCGTTTGTCACACTCAACAGCAAAACCGTCAAGGCCATTCTAATCTTCATCTTGCTGGCAAATTAAAGATAGACAGACCTCTAATGAAGTTTAACCTCTTCGAGTGTATCGAAACTCATCTGCAAACCTCCCTTCAATTAATAATAGATGCCAAACATTTGACGCAACCTTAAGGACTTCTGGGTCGACGTTTACAGGAAACCTCTAACTGCAGTTCGAGGTCAGTAGATGTTTGCCGTTTGCCGTTCGAACTTCATTCCATCAGGAGCCCATGATTCGGAGCGTGTAACTCACATACTGTGGCTATGTCACTGCATTTTTACAGACCAAGCTATTTTTAGACGAGTTTTTCTTCCCGCGAAAAGTCCATTTCCAGTCAGCACGCATCCAAACAGTTAACTATGCAAGGCTTATGATTGCATAGCAAGGCTCCTGTGGGAGACTGAATTCGCGGGGAAAATCAATCTAAAAATAGCTCTGTTTGTGAAAACGCCGTAACACTGATATATTGAAGTTGTACGTTCCGTGCTATGGGCTCCTGACTCGATTTGGATTGAAGTCAACTGGCAGACGCCATATTGGATTCCTGGCACGGACAAGGGTCAGTAGTCTTTTACAAACAACAACTAAATGCTAGGGAATTGCTTATTGAACTAAAAACTATGACTTATCTATAGAAAAGTTGTTTTTTTCCTGTTTCGGTATTTGTACTTGGCATAAAACAAAATACAAGCCAGAAAACAGAACATTCTGCCTATAACTGAGGATCGATTGTCTTAAAGTTTTATGCAGGAGCCGTTACGTGTTTCAATAAATGTGAAATAGACTTTGACGATACATTTTATTGATATGGTAAAAAAAAAAAAAGAAAAAATCAATTTTTGACACGTTTGATATCACGCTATTTATCACTAGGGACAAAGCGATAAACATTGTTTCTGTCAGGCTCCTGTTTCTGTGGAAGCACCACGATACTTTTCCGTGATATCAGACAACTTACTATAGACAGATTTCTAGTTTTCTGAGTTCAAGTATTTAACCACCTATGCAGCTGGCTCATTCCCCACATGCACCTTCCTCTAACTTTCCGTCCCCAAGGATTTGTGCACTGGTCGTTATTGGTTGGACTAAAGTTATCTATCTCTGAAGCTAACAACCCGAATTGTTACGCAAAATCAAATGTCTCAAAGCCTCTTTTTCAAAAAGCCCTGTTGCATTTTATTTTTGCTCTCGTTTTGCAGTAGAAAACACTAATAATTATTATAAGAATTATACTGGAACTAATTAAAGTTCAGTTAATATGCGCTCTTTAGCAATATTGGCCTCATTATTTTGCAAACAATTTACATTGCAAATTTGCAATTGACAACGAAGCCAGGTGAGCCAATCCCAAAGACAACTGATTAATTTCCTGTCGGTCATCACTTCGTTCTACAGCGAAGAACGGAACATCGAGGTTTCCCTGTTAAAGCAATAGCAGAGGTCAAGTTAAGCCATTCAGTTTATACAGGTATGAATTCAGTAGTCTATGTTCATACCGATGTTCTTCCTTCAACTGCCTTTTTGTATGTGTGTAAGTTTTTCCGAAGCCGACCAAAACTTCCAGATTGCATTCACTTCGTTTTCGAATCCGGCATTTCTTTCAGGCCTATCAGGGAGAGAATTCCCCACGACAGTGTATTTTTGGTTGATTCTCTATTTTTACCTTAACGCAGTTCCTGGTAGATAATAAAATCACATGCTAAAGGTAGAATACAAATATATAATCATGAAGAGAAACGCTTCGCCCCTGCGAGGAGTGGCGAGGCTGTATCATTATTGAACCCACAGATAGGGTTCAAGCTACGGAAAGAGGGGCTGCCGCGTCAAAAATATTAGTCTGGACACTGTACTTTTGTTACTTGTACTCATCAGCGTACGGGCACCTTTGGACTTGGGGTCAGTGACCTCCTTATCCTAGAAAACTAAACATCACCCGAAAGCGTGAGTGTTGAAATCGGGATGTAAACGCACTCAAATTGTATGAAAAACAAAATCGTTCATACTTCACGCGTCTAATGAAATTGTTATAATTTCATAAATAGCTATTTTAAAACGTCTCATACGCTATGGCCTTTATCGACAGTGTACTCGATCTAGTAATCGTTATTTGTAAACGTATCAAAAGAAAAAGTTTCTTCCGTACGTGGCGCTGTCCGAAAATGTCAATTATCTTGTCCACACTGTTTACAACGACTTTATTAAAATTGCCATAGGAGCGCTCGATACAGGCGATAGCGAGTCTATTCATTCTATTCTGACCCATTGTGTTCAGAAGACAAGCAAATCAGCAGCAGAGTCGTTCAACTGTTCCAAGATGGACCGTGTGGACGTGTTGCAGAAATATATATACTCGAGACGCTCAAAGAACAACGTGAGGCATTGCTCAATGTTCTTCGAAATAGTCTTCCTTTGGCCACAGAAGACTTGCAGCGTGCACTTTAGGTCTTCTGTGAGTACAGAAGCAATGTAAATACGATGGTAAACAACATGGACGTGCTCGAGGAACACGTCATGCAAAAACTTTATCATCAAGAAGAATTTTAAAACGGCTTGTTGTGAAGCCCTTCACTGAATACGCTCTTTTCAGAGCCACCACATAAACAAAAGTCTTGCCATGGCTTGGTGTTCGCTCGCTTTGATCAGTATTTTGTCGCTGTTGTTTGACTTCTTTTTTTGGTGTTTTTGTTTTTTTATTTTCTGACAAGTGCTGTACACATGTTGCCCGAATCATAAGCGTTTTGCCCGAAAACTTTCACAATTGCCTCCTCCCCCCAGCCCATACACTTATGCTTATACTCTGTTAAGAGAGGAAGCCTCGACCTGGTGACATGGTTCAACATAGTGCAACTTTTATTGCTCAAGAATTGTTGAAAGATGTTGCAGCAACATGTTGAACGGAATAGAGTTTGCCTCTATTTTCGTTCAACTGCGTTCAACAACGTTCAACATGTTGAACAGACTATTTCAACATTCAACATGGCATGACACCCTGTTCAACATTTATTGTAAAAAAGCTGCAACATTTGTTGATCAACAAATGCTGAACCGTTTGTCACCGGCTTAGTAAACCGTTTTCGCACTGATATATTGAATTATTGGGAATGACCCTGTGAGGAGATCCTACAAAGGGCTTTGAGGGATTTGCCAATACAATTTACACCTCCTGTTTCGACTTAGAGGATGTCTGCTAAAATCGGTACCTAGAGGTTTGGATTTGGAGTTGTTTCACAGTGAGAAAATTACTTCTCCCTGTCTTGGCTGGGGTAGATATATGAGACTTACCGTGCTGGCAGCAAATATATGAGCGAGCCCTTGGACAATCAAGATTACAATTAGAATTCAGTTCTTTACTTACACGGTACGGAACATCTACTCACATTTTATTTTACTGGGGAATAAACTCGAAAAAGACGTGATTGATTAACGTTGCCTATTGACATGTAAAGCGAAATCTTAAAATATATACAGGTTAATCGAAAGCGAGAAAAAACCGGTAAATCAAGCTGAAATCACTCAAGACATGTACAAACAAACGTTATGTAATAAAAAGCGCGTGACTGTTCGTGACATTTTATATGACGAATTTCTACAGTGACTATTCCACTCGATTTGATAATCTCTTTAAAGTTATTCTTCCAATGGAAAATTGGGGCAACAAAAAAGGAGCAACGTCGGTAAATCGGAATGAGAAATAATTTCATGTCGCTTCAAATTTCGCGACAACTTGATTTGCTTAGAAAGTGACATTTTAAAAATGATCCTTATGTGCTATTGTCGCCTTAATGAACTCGTTCAAGAATAATCTCAGGACAAATGCCTTCCAAAAGACATTTTCGCCCTCAGAATGCGGTATAGATAATGATGCCGATACTATGCATTCTCTATTTACACCGTCCGTATCAAGGAGTACATACATAGTTTTCGATAACTGAAAACGTAATTTTCTAGGGAATATTATTTTTAGAGTCCTTTTCACTGTGATCAGTCTATCAGTTGGCTATGAAAGTACTGATCGTATGCTTTGTTTTTGTGGTGCTCGCCAATGCTCGTTGTCCTCGTAAAAGTAAGTAGAATAAAATAAAGCGGTTGCAATTTTATTTTTGATCAGCGACCGATCTAGGAAAAGACTACACGATCATTCACCCTTTCAAATTTTATATCTTGAACTTCGCTCATTTACATGTACATGTACTTTTCACAGAATCAATTGTCTATGAATTCATACCAAAGAAAGATTACTCGTGGGCCATGGTTACCAGAAACCTTGGTGGGGTTATTAAATTTATAGATTTTCATTTTTCGCATATAAATATTGATGATTATTGCAAGCCACCCCGAAGCCTTGCGCTTTCTTTTCCAGTCGAAATATTCACCAAAAGAGTATTCTTGGTCATTCTTGTAATTTTAAAGCTGAACAAAAGGGAACTTTTAAAGGTTAATGGATTAACTAAGATAACTTGAAAACGACAAGTTTAATCATTCTTGCAAGTAAGATAGTCTTTGCTTAGATGCAAAAGGATTAGTATCGTGCTCGCAGAGCGGTTTTCAGTTGAGTGTCGAAAAACCAAAACTTAAGTAACTTTGTCTAATAATGTAAGGGCAGACGCATACAGTGAAATAAGCCGCCAGCAGTAGCCCATTACCCGGCCGCCAGCGCTAAGCTCGGTAGAACGCATGTGAGAAAATTACAATTTGGTTTTGTTTTTGCCTTTGATTAGTTGAGGATGGGGCCCGAGACTAATGCAAAACAAAGCCATTCGCGAAATTACTTTCGACATTCAATCGAAAACTGCTCTGAAAAGATCAGTGTGTAATCACAAGAGCCAATCTCGTCCCCAGGCTCTTTTCGGCTTTCAACATGGATTACAACTCATCTTGCCTTCTATTTTAGTCACCCACAACTGATGCAAGTTAACTCCCTTTCTCCGGCATGCAAAACTGACCATGTTAGCTGGCGCCCATGCACATTGGAGTCCAGGTTTAGGCTAATATGGACATCATAAATTGGGGAAATGGTGCTCCAGGAGCAAAAACGTACAAAAATATCGCAACAAACTGTTTCTGCAATGGCCAAAGACTGTTTCTTGCAAGAAAAATTCGCCAAATTTTTGACGAGTGAACGAGATTCAAAGCGATAAAAATTGTAGGTAAGATTATTTAAATAAATTACTTTGCCTTGTTGAATAACGAAGATTATATATAAGATTATTTAAGGTGGCTGGCAGCAGTTTCCTGTATTTTTCAGCACCTCTCCTTAAAAGACCAGTGCTACCACTCTTTTTAAGTTGACGCTGCAATTATTGTATCAAACAAATGCCCAATCATTGGTGAATAAGTTAAGATAATTTTCGTCACATTACAAGTTACCATAGCAATACTATAACCTGTTAAAATATCCTTAATTTTAGCATTAATTTTCGAAAATTGAAGGTGGCTCTGAATCTGCTCCCATGAATTTTTTGAAACTTTGTGAAAACTTGAATCTTGACATGCTGATTACAATTCGATAGTAAAAAATGGGGTCAGCGAGCTCGGTTTTGAGTTACAAGCACTTAAAGCAAAGTAAGGGTGTTTTTGACAGGTTATAGCATTGCTATGGTAACTTCTAATGTCAAGAAAATTATCTTATCTTGTTCACCCATGACTGGGCATTTGTTTGATGCTATAATTGTAGCGTTAACTTAAAAGAATGGTAGTATTGATCTTTCAAACTAGAGGTGCTGAAAAATACAGCCACCTTAAGCAAATTGCTTCGCCTCATGAGTTGCGGTACCTTTAATGTTAAGTTCTTTTGAATGGTAATTGTTGTCATGCTAGATTAAAAAAGGTTATTGGTTTCACTTTTCCTGGCAGTTCCCCAGCAACGTTGTTGATTGTCTCTCTTATGAGAAATTAGTTTCTAGGGTTCCATTTGCTCTTTAGTGCCCATGATCAAGGCATGTCTTCTCCTAATGTCATGAATTTGGCTTGGAACAGGCGTTTAAAAGTGGTGTTTGGTACACCTGGTCAATAAGGATTTTCATTAAGTGTGTTTTAATTGGTTTTTAGTGTCAGTCACGGTTGTTTCTAGTCTTACCCAGTTGTGTTTTATTCCAGAACGTCTTTTTTTCTGCAGTTCCTTAAAATAACTCACCCTCATTTCTTCCCTGGTTTCTCTGGCCTGTCCTTGCGGTTCCAGGCCGGATTCATGACAGAGAAGCGGTTCTCTTTTTAGGTATAAACAAAAGGCTTTTACCCAGGTTTAATTTAGTCCTCTAACAGCTGGTGGTGAATGGTAAACTGGTACAAGTGGGAATCGTACAGCTCTCCCGGCACAGTACTTTTGCCACGGCACAGTACTTTTGCTACCTGTCTTAACCCCGTTCCCCTCTCCGTGTAGTCCTTTGTTTTGACTCTGTCGTGTAACAATCATAAATCGTCGTTTTCTCTGTGCACTTACTGTGTAACTTGATCTTAGATAGGTCATTAATGAAAGCTATTGATCAATGTCAGGGCTCCTGTCAATGTCTGAAGTGCGGCGACATAACAGGGACTAGGATATATAGTAGGAACTGCGGATTGCGAAAAGAGAACAACGACAAGGCGAACCCGATAGTGACGCGAGGAAAAGCGTTTTTCCTTGAACGAAAAATATTAATTATTGGATTGCAACCACGTGACCAAAAATCTCTGGAAACACTGATGACAATAACTTTGCGGCGTCTTCTTCGCCATGTTGGTTGTATAAACTATAGATCGCTTTCACTCACGTGATCAGCGGCCTCATTGATTTACTGAAACAAATGGAAATATTTGCATAATATTGCAAAATGAGGTTCAATTCGCTGAAGGTTGTTTAGGTACACCAATATGGCCGCTGACGTCATGTGAAAACGACCTATAGGATATAAGTCTATTGGTTTCAGGCACCAACATGGCGGCAATGACGTCACGTGCAGTCCATAAATAAGAACAAAATTGATAAGAATGTTAACAATAGCACTTTCCGTGAAGAAATTCACTCTCGAGACATGGAATACGCCTTATTCCGAAATGGCTGCTATTTTAATATTCTTTTGTTTTTATTCAAATTAGCCCTTTTTGCCTCGTTCAAGGTAAAATATTATTTTGAATTTTGGGCTCAAAGACGAGGCAAAAAGGGTTAATTTGAATAAAAACAAAACAGTATTAAAATGGCGGCCATTTTGGAATAAGGCGTATTGGCGTTCCACTGCCTTTTGTTTCCGCTTGAGTCCCGATCTCATCGTAAAAACGTGAAAAAGAAGATTCTAATGGACATGATATTGTAATTCATTCGTATTGCAAAGATCGCAGTTTCGAGTCCAGTTTTGCAGATAAGCACGGGCATATGCATGCGCACTCATTTTGCCGGATTGTCCGCTCTGTCTCCTGTGAAAGCATTCTCGTCCCAACAGGCCACGGTTCTTTCGGTCAGCACCAAGAATGGCCGACCTCTGGCCGGTTCCGAAATACGCGCAGTCGCAGTGGGAGTCTATCATAGCAACCGTTGACGGCCACGAATTGTTTCAAATTTCTGAGATTGCGCAGATGAGCCGGAAGTCCGTGCTTCGCGGACTTTCCGGTTCGGAACCAACCAGAGGTCGTTATCCTTGGTGCTGACCGAAAGAATGGCGGCCTCTGGGAACGAGAATGCGGTCAACATTACGATGATCTCCTCGACTCCTCCCGAGGGCACATCAATCTCGTTCCCAGGCTGTCTCTTTTCCTCCTTAATTTCTACGGGAAAAAGGAGGTAAAGAGAGAGAGCCTGGGAACGAGGTTGAGGCCCCATGTTATCCAAAGGCAACTAAGAACAAAGTTGGTGTACCATCCATCCATAACGACAGTACATGAATATTTATCACAGTTCTCAAATTGTCCTCAATTTGGATGTAAAGATGATGTGAAAGAGGCATTTATAATATATAGTGTGTGCGCTTGAGTCAAATCATCTATTGACGATACTTCTTAGACCAAAAGATTGGGAAAACGACCTGAGAATTCAATGTAAGTAATTTGGATGTTTCTTTTAACGTTGGTTTCTGTGTGAGCTCAGCGAAAACGCATGCTACGTACCACTTAAATACGCTGGCTAGCACTCCCAATTTTTAGATCTTTATTGTGTGGAATATTTCGAGCTTAGATGTTTGCGAAGAGAGGCCCGACTGGCCCGAAGAGAGGCCCGACTGGCCCTCTCTCTCTTTATGCACGTGAATCTATCTGTTCTGTGGGTTTTCAATTAACGCCCGGCATCATGATTCATGATAATAGATTTCCTTGTTGTGTAAAGCTTTGACGTTATGTTCTGAGTCATGATATTCGATGCCGGTTCACGCAACTAGTCACCGAATAGTTTTGTGTCACCTTTTTGTAATACTGTATTATTTACTGGGAGCGATTAGGGTGCCTCATCACTACGGATGCACGAACTCATAAAGCCTAAAAGAAAGTATTAACTATCTTTAAAAAGATCATGAAATTTCCTTAATACTCCAGAAGCTTGCAAATATCATTAAGGGCCGGAAAAGTATTTAGGCCGGGCGTACATGATGTTGAACCCCGTTTCAGTTAAAAGCAAAAAACTAAGGGCCGGTTATTTAAACGAAGTGTAAGTTAGACTACAGTTTACGACAATCATGTTACCTTCAGACCTTTCTACAAGTGAGCTGCGTTAAGAATATACATGCTTTTCTCCTCTGCTCTTGCCTTCTCGAAACTGTTTTCGACAATGAACAGCCAAAATATACTAGTGTTTGGGTAAGTAAAAGTGACTTGGAACGCGGGTTTGTTAAGCGCCGACTAAACTCTGTCTAAATAACCGACCCTTAGAGTTTTATTCAATCATTGTTGTCTCTGCGTCGTTCGCTTCCGGATCTGATTGTGCTGCTCTCCGGTAGTGTGAACCTGGCACATTCGTCGTTGTATTCATGTTGCGTTGATTCCGCGACAAAATGTCAATAGACAGCTTCAGCAACGGCGTTTTTGAGCAACGGACGCCCACCAGAAATTGATTTTTAAGAGCCTTGGGCAGTGGTTTCCCCCAACAGTAAATTTGAATAGACTTTTAATATTTAATAGGCGTGGTTTCCTGTCTAAAATCTATATGTTCTCGACACACAATTTTGGCTTACATCAGCAGTCAGAAACATTTACTCACCGAATACCTTCAAAAGCCTCATTCAAATTTATTGAAACAAACATCAAATACTCTCAATAAGTTTGAATGAGGCTTTCTGTCGAAAGTCAGGGTGAGCGAATATTTCTGCCCACTGAGCATTTAGTCTACTTGATAGCGAACACGAATGCATATGTTTTCTAAGTGTCGAGAATCGCTTGAATAGAAGAGAATCGCTAAGAAGAGAGTCGCTTGGCATTTCCAAACAAACATCCAATACTCTCCGTAGGTTTGAAAGTATGGGTATCCATCCCCGCCAAAATTCAAACTTGTCAGTGTTCTTAAATGCACAAAGAGGAGATAAATTTGGGGCTTTTTGCAGCCGATTTTGCCCGGGCCTTATGATTAAACATGAAAAATCTGTGATGAGATGATGCTTTTAGGTAATGGTGTGTACTCTTCCTCACCACACTGCATTCAATTAAAAAAGATAAAGATTAAACATTCAGTCACAATCTTGGGAGTACACTTCATTTACGATTACCGCGCCAAACGAAAGTTAAACTTTGAAAAAGTAAATATAGATTACTTCATGGTTGGTGAGGGCGTACGATTTTTATTCACGAGTTGTGAAGAATCGCAAACGAATGAACGAGTCTTCGAGCGAGTGAGTTTGCGATTCACAACTCGTGAATAAAAATCGTACGTGCTCACCAACCATAAAGTAATCTAAATTGACCAATCAGAAGACAGTAGTAATATCGGATACTTCAAACCCATTTTGACAGGAAGTCAAATTACAAAAGAACGGGGCATCTTGGAGCACAACCCTAGCTCAACGTGAAACAACACGTGTAATATTTTAAAGGGAAAAAATAAAACGGATTAGTCGTTATGTATTAATTTTAGCGGGGAAATATATTTTCTCTGGGGTTTTGAGAGCACGCGCGCGTGTAACGATTGTGTGTGGCGCATACAACAGTGTGTGTGTATAAATGCTGGCTTGGAGTGGAGCTCTGTCCTGCTCTGGAGGTGAAGAGTAAGTGAGAGATTACAGCGGAGTAAAAACATAATTAAAGGCTAGAAACCAATCAGAAACAAACAAGACCTCACCAAAAACCAATGAAAAACAAAATAAAAAGAGTGGTCAAGAGAAAACGTCGGGAATATCCTGGCTTGAGCTAAGCGCTGTGTCTTCAGCTGTTTCTTAATATTTATTTATACTCATGCGAAGTTGTCACAGTTCACTGCCCGTTGAATACATTACGTACTTGCGATTTTTTGTGTCCGAAAATAAAACCGTCCGAAATTTTTAAGCGTCCGAAATTTTAAGCGTCCGAAATTTTTACAGTATACTATAAAACTTTAAAAGTACTTTCTGGGCGACGGCATCACATATTCAAAGCCAATATACCAATATACGCCACATTAAGCTTCAAAGGCCTTAGGCCCCTTTCTGAACCGAACTCTATAGTTGAGACACTGCTTGAGGCATAAGCTTGATTGAGTTTGTGTTATTTTCTCGTTGGTGTATACGGCTGTAAAACCTTGAAGGTACAGTAAAACTATCATTTTCACAGATTTTATTTCAGTCTAATTCATGTTTTTTAGTTGTAAATTTACTTTAGGCATGTTTCAGCGCAGTGTCCGAAATGAGGGAAAAAGTGTCCGAAAATTAAACGTCCGAAATAAAACGTCCGAAATTTTAACGTCCGAAATTTTTTGCAAGTAATGTAGCAATTGTTTTTAAGCGAGATGCACCTGGAATATTTAATTCTTACGGGATGTGTGCCCAACATTTGCTTGGTTTCATGGATCTACTTTATCAAAATGAAGCAAAAAAAGTGTGGAAGCACTTGAGCTATGAGCGGAAAAGTTAGTTCAAAATCAAAAACTATTTTATGAAACGGAGAAACAACAACAACAAAAAATCACTTTGCACCCTTGTTAAAAGTCTATTGAATACATTTCATCCACAGAGACAAAACATTGCGAAAACTCTTTAGCATTGTATATCTCACGCTTCAAAGAAGCGGCAAACTTGTCCAGTTCCAAGAAATAATGTTTTTTCCTTCACCATTTATTCTTAAACTGTAGTCTGTGGGTTAAAGAGCACCACTCTCGCACTTTATCTCGTTTATCGCCCAGGCAACAATTGACCAACACGCCTTTAGTGAGTAAGTTTACAGTGATAATTATTTAGTCTATTTCGAGAATAGACGTAAGTTGAAATGCAAACTAGCGTGTATTCTTTTCTCTCAAACTAAAACACAGATAAGGTTCACCTCAGGGGTTCGAAGGCTATAAATGAAAAAAAAAAAAAAAAACAAGCAAGCAAACAAAGTCTTATGCTCAGTCATCGTGTTAACATGGATAGACTGTACTTCCTTTTCGTTCGCGGTTGCGTGCGACGTTGCTTTTTACTATACGATACGCGTTTCCGCATACCATACCTCTCGAACACTGGTCAGTTCTTCTGAAGGAGCTTGAACCGATGAATTTTGGTCGTTTGTTGGGTTTTTATTTTTACATGGACCGGTGCAACGCCACGCTTTCTCAACAATATGAATTCCATCAAGCCTTATGTGTTACCTATCCTACACATTTTCCTTCTGTTTGGTGGATGTCGTGGTTGATAATAAAAAGCCTATGGACAAACGCTTTCTAGTCAGTTGTTTGCAACTATGGGCAGTGCAGCAAGTCGTCTGTGCGGAAGTTCAACGCCTACTGTTTCTTTAAGTGACATCTGTCAACGAATGCGATGTTTAGTTGCATGTTGTGGTAGTGAAGTCCACATCGAATTAAAAGATGTTACAGACAGCCGCGAAGAAGAAACCAAAGAAGAGGACCCAGCATCAGACGAACCAACTTTTAAATAAACTGTATTATGAAGTGGGCCGCCCTTCCGCTTTAGGAGGAATGGATAAATTGTATCGCGTTGCACGTCTGTATGGCGTAAAACGCTCTCAAGTACTCAACTGGCTCCAACAACAACCGGGCTATACCTTAAACAAACCCGCACGAAAACACTGTCGTCGTAACAGAGTTCTGGTGTTCGATATAGATTCACAATGGCAGGCGGATTTAGTGGACTTGCAACATTTAACGCCGTGGAATCAAGGCTACAAGTATTTACTGCCCTGTATCGATATTCTTTCCAAGTATGCGTGGGTGGTCCCGTTGAAATCAAAGACGGGTTCCTCGTTGGTGGCAGCCTTTAAAACCATTTTCCAGCAAGGACGTAAACCGCAAAAGTTTCAAACAGATGCCGGTACCGAATTTAAGAACAAGACGTTTCAAACCTCCCTCAAAAATGAGAATGTTGATCATTTCGTCACATACAACGAAACCAAGGCTCAGGTGGTGGAGAGATTCAGTCGCACTTTGGAACAATTAATATGGCGCATGTTCACCACCAGGAGTTCATACCACTATCTGGATCAACTGGACGACTTGGTCAATAGGAATTACAATCAGAGTGTACACTGTAGCATCAAAATAAAACCTGCGGATGTAAACGAGGTCAATGCAACTGATGTTTGGAACACGTTTTATGGAGATCTGTTAAAAAAAACAGTATAAATTAAGTATAAATTCAAAGTGGGAGATCAAGTCAAGGTCAGTAAGCATAAACGAATCTTTGAGAAAGGTTACTTACCATCCTGGACGGAGGAGACCTTCACCGTTGCTCAGGGACTTCCACGGGACCCACCTGTGTACCGTCTAAAGGAAGCCGACGGGGATTGGATTCAAGGCACCTTTCACGAGTTCGAGTTACAGAAAGTGATAGAAACGTCAGATCACTTGTTTCGCATTCAGACAATTTTAAAGCATAGAGGTAAAGGTGCAAACAAGGAGGTGTTGGTACATTGGAAAGGTTGGCCAAAGAAATACGACAGTTGGATTCCGTATAACCAGTTGGTGGCTTTGCAACAAACATGATTCAAGACAGCGACTTTTACGTGACGCTTCCCAGTAATGCCAGCAGCAATTTATTTCTGAACAACTCCAAGTCCTCTTTCCGCGTAGCGCTACCTCGACAAATTCATTTGAAAGATGAAGAAGATTGGGAAGTCGGACTACATCATATAGTGTGTTTGACATTCCTGCCGACTGTAAGCATTCTCACGTCATGCTCCGGCGCTCTGATAACTTCAGATTGTTCACTTTACCTGAGGGCAAGTATCAAACAGCCCTGGATGTGACAGAGGGAATCCTACAGTGTCTGAGCAAGGCTGACCCACCATCTAAAACGGAAATAACAGTGGATAGTGAATAGAATGTAACTTTGACAACTCTGGATGAATGGATTACGATCACGGTGTCAACTGCTCGTGCACTCGGTTGGATTACGGACCAAAAGACAATCAGACCCGGGGTTCGTTAAAACATGGATGTCTCCCTCACACCTAAGCATAAATTTGGTTACCAGTGGTGTGCCATACCACCTCAAACCTCCATCTCATTTCCCGGCATTTTTGTCATTCCTTCGTCATTGCCTCTGTGCCCTTGTACGCAGACGTTGTTGCAAGTGCAAACCAACCTCGTGGAACCCTGTCAAGTGGGCGACAAGCCTTTACCGCTTCTGCATGAGATGGTACCCAATGGCACATTTCGAGAAACACTTCTCGAGGAGAAAGAGCACGTTGTCTACCTACCGTTACGCACAAAGATATTTCAAACCAATGAAATCTATTTAACAGGTGGCTGTGGTCAGGCACTTTCATTCCTAGATGGTATCGTGAACGTGGTGTTACACTTCCGCCGTAGAACGTCATGACAAACAGTTTTTACTTGGTATTGACCAGTGACGCAAGCCTAGAACAGTATCCCGAAAACAAGGCGGCTGAGTTTAGGACACAATTGCCAACCCAGTTACATCTAAGTGAAGACTGGGAAGTGGCTATGACGCGGATTATTTACCCGTACACGTGGAAAAATGTTCGAGAGCGTCAACTCCCCTACACGTTGCTTTGTAAGACAGGCCCTGAACCCTGGATATTGACCATCCATCTACCATCTGGCCATTACAATACCGTTAAAGATGTAATAGACGGCATGTTGGCGGGACTTCATGATGCCTTAAAGGACATTTATCTGAAAAGTAATAAGACCATTGCAAGTCTGGGAGGAAACGAATGTTTTTACATTCACGAGAAAGCTCAAGATTATTTGGAGTTAAAGTTGCCTAATGGTTGGTATGTGACTCTGCCCAAGACATTAGCCCGTGCCTTGGGGTATCTGAATCATAAGTCTCAGATTCCTGCCCTGTACCAAATCAAGAAGTTTCTCAAACGGAACGATGATCAGAGCAGCACTTTGTTAACGAACACAACCACGCTGGCCAGAAAACAAGAGTTGGTGTGGGGGATGCTTTCTACGCACGCTTTTCAAACCATGTACGTGTATTCAGATTTAATTGAGTCCCAAGTGGTAGGAGACGCCCAAGCCAATGTGCTACGAATACTGGTACCTCGAGGTCAACCAGGCAACATCGTCACAAAAGAGGTCAAGCTACCGACCTACCACAGACTCCGTACATCTGTGTTTTCATCGGTAGCGATCAATATAAGGGGAGATACAGGCCAGTTGATATCATTTGCCTCTGGTACGGTACGTGTAACGCTGCATTTTAGACGCCGTCCAATTCGATAACATGTTGCTACCCATGAACCATGAATTTTATCCGTATCAACGACAAGTTATACCCTTTACACAGCGAGGTAAAGGGGGCATAAGTATCTACGGAAGAACACACCCTTATGGTCAAGGTGGTAATGGGTTAGGTCGAATGTTTCGGTCCCTGTTTCGTACAGCGACGCCCTTTCTGAAAACAACAGCGAAGAAAGTCGGAAAGCGATTTGCTCCATACTGGACTGGAAACGAGAATGCAAATTGTTCACGACGTCATGAATGGTGAACCTTTAAAGAAAGCTGCCAAATCGAGAGCAAAAGCTGCCGGAGTACCCGGTACTATGGATGACATTACACAACAACAAGGCCGTGGGAGAAAAGTATATAAGCGTACGGCAAAAGCTAAACCAAGCAGTAAGCGCCAGCCTAAGAAACGGAAAACATCCCATTCAACGTTTAAGACTATATTTGATTAAACATGGCAGGAGCACACCCTCTCTCAGCCCCCGGTGGAAATTCAAGCTTGCAGTTGTTTGATGTACCTGTGACAGACGTGTCTATCGTCAGTAGCAAATGGGTGGATTACGAGCCGGTCCAAACAGGAACCAATCCCATTGAGTTTGTGATCAAACCCTTAGCAGACTACATTGACATTAACAAGACTGAGTTACGACTGGTGTTAAAGATCACGAAGCCCAAGATGGGTCGCCAACGGGTGACGGAAAAAAAGTACACTCTGATCAACAACACCCTTCATTCCATTGTTAAACAGTTTACTATCAAGATCAACGAAACGCTGGTGACAGAACAGTCAGACACTCAAGCTTACAGTGCTTACATCAAGACATTACTGAACTTTACGGAACAGGCCAAGAAATCTTGCTTTACCATAGCTCTGTACTACAAAGATACGGCCGGACACATGGAGGAAGTGGACAATACGACAGACAATAATGAGGGTCTTAAGATAAGAGCAGCCTTCACAAACAATGGAACAGAGGTGGGGTTGGTCGGAGTACCCCTCTGTGACGTGTTTAACATTGACAAGTTGCTGCTTGACGGTTTGGAAATCAAAGTCAAGGTGGACCTGAACAGTGACACGTTTGTTCTCATGGGTGGTGAGACTCCAAACAACTGCAAACTGAGCATCGGGTCAAGTACTCTCCGAGTGCGCACAGTGCGTGCAGCAGACAGTACGAAACTAGAACATGTACAGATCATGCAAGATCACAAGGGGAGCACTGCCCTTCCAGCCATCTATACCTTAACTAGAACCTCCACACATGCCAGAATCATCCCTCAAGGTGTATTGAATCACAGAGAGACAGACCTTTTTCAGGGGCTTATTCCCCAATGCATCATTTTTGGATTAGTGCGGAACGATGCCTTCAAGGGGAGCCTCGCCAGAAATCCATTCAACTTTGCATTGTTTGATCTGCAAGGCATTCCGCTAACCGTTATTGGAGAAGAAACGCCCTATTCTGCGCTAGACCTGTCGGGTGGCAAAAGGATCGATGGCTACAACACGCTGTTTTCAGGAAGCGGAGACATGAATTGTGGTCACTGTCTTGACGTTGACAGAATGGATTGGGAAAACGGCTACGGTTTGTTCCGATTTGATTTAACACCAGCAGGAAGCGGACACCCCGATCATTTGATACCCCATCGAACGGGCAATGTCAATCTGTACCTGAAATTTGGCACTCCAACTGGCGCAGTTCTCAATTTAATAGTTTACGCAGAATTTCAGAATCAGTTGGAAATTGATCGTAATCCGGCGACGAGTGATCTACGATTTGTCAGAAGGATCTTAAATCGATCGTGATGCATACTACTTAAGAACTCTGGCAAGCCTGTCTTCGTGACGCTGTATTGACATCCCTGATACAAGGTGTGTTCCCGAGTGACAAACTGCCCATCATCACGACCTATCCAGCCTGTCTCATGCAAATACGGACCCTCATACCCAACCTGGAACACACTGGGTGGCCATATTTTTCGAATCACCTTGTGAAAGTGAATTCTTCGACAGTTATGGATTTCCTCCTGAGACATATGACATGGATACCTATATTCTGCGGGAAGCTACGTATTACAATGACAAACCCTTGCAAGGGCTAACTTCAGACGTTTGTGGAGACTGCTGTTTGTTTTATTTACTTCATCGAGCACGAAATGTGGACATGAACACCATTCAAGCAAAATTTAAGCGATACGATTCACAGTGGAACGATGCACAAGTTGCACAGAGTGTACACGCCTATTTTCAGTCGTTGAATAATAGTAACCATAAATCTTTCATTCATAGTGAACAGCAAGGTTGTAAGTCATTTCAGTGTTGTCGCAAGCAATCAATAAAGTAATGTTCAAGTAAAATCAAAGATTTGTTGTTGTTGCTTTTGTATTCGAAGGGTGGGGGGCCTCTTGAGTCTTCAGTACTCATTTGAGTTTCTTTACGTCAACATGTCTCAATTCAAGTGCCCGAGCAGTATCATTATAGCGGGGCTTAGCCAATGTGGAAAAACCACGTTTACGCGTCAGCTACTTCGACACGCGGGTTGTTTATTTGAGCGACCCATTCGTAGGATTGTGTATTGCTACGGACAATGGCAAGATTGTTTTAAGGACATGGCAAAGGAGGTGACATTTGTGGAGGGGATTCCCGGTGATATTCCTACTCTATTTCCGCTCCACTCTCGCCCTGGAGTCCTTGTGTTAGATGACCTTATGAGAAACTGTAGCGACGACGAGCGCATCCTGGATTTGTTCACAAAAGTTTCCCATCATTGTGATGTCACTTGCATCTACCTAACACAAAACCTCCTTCCGCCCGGAAAGTTTTCCCGCAGCATCTCTTTAAACGCTCATTACATTATTGCGTTTAACAATCCGCGAGATACTTTGGGGGTTAGGACATTGGCTCAACAGGCGTTTTCTGGACGAGTTCCTTTGGTATGGGAATAGGGACTAAGATCTACAACGGCGACGTCCCCGAAAACGCCGTTTAAAATTGAAGCTTGACGTTTTTCAAAGTCTTTCTTGAATATTCCAGTTCGTTCAACTTCTAAAAACTATCCGAACTATCTAGGAACTCAATTGGGAGAAACGGTGTTTTAAACTGAAAAAGAAAATCAAAATTTATCCGTTGTGTGCTCGCGTTGTCCTTGAAACGTGGGATTTGGTCATTTGACGTTGAAGATTGGCAGAGAACGGGAAAGAAATGTACCAAACTTCAAAACGCACGTGCAGAGCCATTGTTTTGCTCATTAAAGTCTATTGTTTAGTGGCGTTGCAGCTGACGTTGCCGTCCTAGATCTTAAAGTCCCTAATGTTTCCAAGACGCTACATCCCAACCATTTTGTTACCTTGTGATGGATCCACATCCTCGTACCCCAAACATTCAAGGGTTGCGAACTAGAATCCTTCCGGCGCCGCATACATATCTTGTGATTTACGTGGATAAGAACGCCTATAAAACAGATGAACCATTGCTAGTAGATTAGGTTATTACGTTATTGTAAGCGATACGCTGTAAGAAGATTCACCGTCCTTTCTGTTTCTCAACAAAGACAATATATATTAACTTTAAGGATCAAAGAAATGCCTTCTATCGTTACGATGGTTAACGATTTTGCTCAATACCCTTACCAAATTTCGTTCCGACATGATGACCCAAACTATATCTAAAAAGAGAATATGTTTATTTGTATCGAAAAATTAAAAAAAAACCCTATATATTTCGAGGTTTTTAAATGGGATCAGTTTGGCAAACAGCAAATGTCAGCCCACAGAGAGCCTGGGCCAAAAATTAGGCTCTCGGAGTGATAAAATACAAGGATTTGTGTGACAGGTTTAATAGCCGTAAAGGGGACTATTAAAATAAATAAATCAATATGTATTTACAATAAATAAATATAGATATTACATTTTATGTAAAATGTTATGTTAATGGCATCAAAGGTATATTATCTGTTGGTTTTCGACTTTTCCAGAGCCATTAAACTGCATTTTAATTCACCGAGATTCGGTTTTTGGGTTGACCTCACCTAAAAGAATACCAATGACAGCAACTTCCTTCCCACGGCTTTTCACCGCTAAGATGGGCTACCCGCCCAACCTTCTGGGGAGTAACGCCCTGGGAACAAAGTCTTGAACAAACTTATATGCCGACGAAGAGAGGCCAAGAAAACTACTGAACTTTTCGTTCACGACTGTATTTGTTTACGAATATATTCTTCATTGACCTCAAACTCCACTTCAAGAGAACAACAAAATTAAACAAAACACCTGAACTTAGCGCCTTGGATTATGCTTTATAATAACAATCACAATCACAATCACAATCACAATCACAATCACAATCACAATCACAATCACAATCACAATCACAATCACAATCACAATCACAATCACAATCACAATCACAATCACAATCACAATCACAATCACAATCACAATCGCAATCGCAATCGCAATCGCAATCGCAATCGCAATCGCAATCGCAATCGCAATCGCAATCGCAATCGCAATCGCAATCGCAATCGCAATCGCAATC
>BLFK01000040.1:72654-74120 GCA_014634185.1 Astreopora myriophthalma | reverse complement strand
AAAGGAAGGGGGGTGGGGAATCAATCTTGATTTGCTCAACCGAGCGCGCAAGGTGGTATCGGTATTGTTCACCGCGTTCGAGGCTTTCTGGGTAACTCGACCTCACAATTTTCTTTTTTGTTGATCACGTAACATACGATAACATGTTACATGTAAATAAGTTCTTCCTTCCTTTTGCTTTTTGCTTATTTTTTTTCCTTTTTCTTTTTACCTGCTACCTAGAACCTAAATTAGCCAGGGAGCTAACAAGATAACCAAATGGTTCATTTAGCTTCCTTGCTTGCACATCATTGTCACTAATAATTATTTAAATTCTATATATTTCCTTTACAAGATTGTAAAGATCAACGAGGTACACTAAAAAAAGCATAATAAAGATTATTATTATTATTATTATTATTATTATTATTATTATCATCATCATCGAAGTGCTGTTCAGCATAGCGGTTGTGACAACGAAATAATGTCTTCTAGTTAATGTTCCTGTTGTTATACTGTCATATTTTCAAGGCATTTTCCATAATTATGTAAACTGATTTTCAATTGATAGCTTATCAAAATAAATGTTGATGGTAATTGAATATATATACTGTTTGTTGTTGTCCGTCCTTTCGTTGCATCTACGTAAACAGCATAACATGAAACATCACGATGTTCAGCATATAATTGAAAAGCACCTCAACGGCCATCCACATTATCTTAGGCGGGGGCAGTTGTAGTGAAACCTCTATTAATTCACCTTAGTTTCCATTGTTACGGACAGGTCATTATTAAAAAATAATGACCTCCTGTTCCAGCCAGTGACCTCAGTAATGACCTCCTGTTCCAAATGGGTGCTTTGTTTGTTCTATAACAATGGAAAGGTGCATTAAATCGGATAATGCCTCGCTCCCCGGCCATCTTAAAAGTAATGACCTCGCTGAGAAGGCCTCGGAGATCAGGCATTATAGAACAAAAAAAAAGCACCCAGTTCGAGCAGGAGGTCATTACTGTGGTCACAGCTGGGTGGAATAGGAGGTCATTATTAAAAAATAATTACCTGTTCATAACAATGGAAAGGATATTAATAAACTAAAGCACGCAGCATTATTTTTGGCGCCGCCGTCTTGAATAATTGGGACGTAATATGGTTGCTCTATTGTTATTATGTAAACGGCTTTAACGCAGTACGTTTCGCAGAAAAAAAGACTCACGAAATGCGCTGGCGTAAAATATCAATATACGTGAAGTAAACAATATCAGTCTTCACCTAACATCAACTAATGCACCGTTTTACTCTGGCTTTGTTCTCATTTGTTCCTAGATGTTTGCTGTTGTGCACTTTGTACTTCTCCAGTAATTTTCCCACATCTCTGAACACGTTAGGCGAATAGTGAACATGGTCCAGTGCACCTTGAGGGTATGAATCAGTGACGGGAAACACGTCTATGACGTCAAACCCAGCCGCACACATAGCAGACGTGGAG
>BLFK01000040.1:67654-70154 GCA_014634185.1 Astreopora myriophthalma | reverse complement strand
TGTAGGACTTTGAGAATATTACTGATAACCTTTTGAGGCCTGAAATCAAGATTATCTTGCCCTTCCTTGGATACCTGATACGTAGGATAAACCCAGACGACACTAAGTTGACATTCCAGGTATAGCATTTGGCAAAGCGGGCCCGACTTCACCGGCATCATGAGATAGCGGCCCAGTGAATCACCGTAAATCCACAATGTGCCCCGTCGTTGGTATCCCTCTGGTAGCGACCAATAATAAGACTCTGTCGAGACGGAACAAAAGAGAGAATGCTAACCGAAAGGTGAGAATTGCAATGCAGATTTATGGTTGCAGGATGTAAGGTGCCGAATGCAGGATGCAGGATGAAGAGAAGGGATGCAAGGTGGTTCAGGCAGTTTGCTGGGGATAAAATTGCTACTGCTACTGAGTTGTTCGCTGACCTTCAAGGTATGGTCTCCAGGCGTTGTTTTTCCATTCTCCAAAGCCATCCCACAAGTGATTACAAGACTTGATACAGGAGCCATGATCGTCCTGAAGTTTGCCTACACGAAAATGAAAGGAGAAAAATCAACGCTTTTTATAGGGCTAGCGCTGCAAACCTGCCAACTCCCACCATTTCGCAGTGAGTTTCACGATTTTTTATCTTTTCTCTCCGTCTCACGAGAAGACTCCCAGTCTCATGAAAATGGTATTACCATAAATGATGTAGTACGACACGAATACCGCACTGAGAACTCTGAGTGATTGTTAACCAGTTCCTAACTAAGCCTCGGATAGTCTTTTTACGCAGCGAGTTTACAAATTAATAACACTTGAGAACTTCGTTTTCACGCTTAGTTCCCTGTAATCATTCGGGAGCTCGTTAGCAACGTTAACGGGTACGGCAACGGCAACGAGAACGTCACAAAATATTAGCGAGAAAAAAAACAATCGTTCTGTACACTCTGCAACTGTGTTTTATGTTTTGATGCATAATTCTCTGCTGTCCTGCGGCTTTGAGAGTATGTTAGCACGAAGATGACCTTTTTAAAATTCTCTCCAAATTTAATCGCCGTTCATGTCAGTTTGATTCTCGGATAACAGACACAGTTTAGATATGAAAAGAGTTGAAATACATGTGAAGCGATCACACGATTATAATGACGCGAATTTACATTTTGAAGCGATGTCCTCGTTGGTAAAGCTCCCTATCGCAAATTAACGCACGGCGCGGGTGGGGGCTTTCCAATTCACCCAAACTGCCTCGAATGGACGCTATAAAATGCTAGAATGCTAGAAAATGTAGACTGGATTAGATCCAGTGAGTCGAATCGACGTTTATGGACACGGTTTGACTCGAGTCGATGAATCGAATCGATTCAACTTTTGTGCGCGGGCTCCTCTTTCCCTACGCAACTTCCGTTGAACCCGATCGACTTCCTCGGACATGATCAGCGACGAATCGTCCGTTTTTGTTGACCATTCGACTCCGCTTAGTCGAATTGTCTGGGCTTACAGACGAGTCGACTTAGTTCCGGTATATTGGACATCTATGGCTCAGGAATCCATTACCGTCGTAAATGGAAAACAAATATCACTGTTTCACGTAAAATTGACAGAATGTTTTCATGCATCTCGAGATATTCCTTTTTCGGGGATTCGAAGGTCTGCAAACCAGCACGCATAATGAACAGGAAGTAAAGTAAGCAAACAAGCCATTAAGTAGCAGCAAGTCTACAGCAAGGAACATTTCCTCCCTACAAAGTCCCGCGTAGTCTGTGCACTGGGTTACGACCCTTTTTGTGAAGAACTTTGCGTTTTTGTAGTTTTTACGGAGGCAGAAAATGGTAACAATATTGGTTTACCAAACTGGTCAGATTGCGAAATTACTTTCCAAACATTCACTATTCTTAAAACTGGTGTCGAATTTTCTGATGCATTCTTTTAAAACGTTCTGTAAGCAATTTGGGCTTGGTTTAATAACAGGTTATCACCAAAGTGACAGAAACGTGAATTAATATTCCGACCTACAAATGCTTAACTGATACAAACCGATGCTGCCTTTTCTGTATTTTACCAGCGACTGATATACGAGCAGTAGAAATTTCTATACCTTTAATTTACTTGACACTGTATCACATTCGATATGAGAGCCATAATCTGGGACTATAGGACCTAACAATGAAACTGGCTTAATGTTATCAATCAAAACAAGTGACTGTCCTTCAGAACGAGGGCATGTACGGGAAAGTTAGTAAAATTCGGAGAAAGCCATTGCCTTGTCGTAAACGAGTAACATGGGTTTTACGTTTGAACAATTCGAAACGAATCATTTTGTTTACTCACCTATAAAAGAAGCATTTGAATTTGCCTCTGGTACAGTTATAATCAAAGGCACTCCACCCATAAATGGTGCCAACAAGTACTCGTCTAGTGTACCAAGGAGTCCATCCTTCTGCTGTCTTCCTTGTCCGTTCCCTTGAATAAACCAATCAGGTGGTGGTTCTTTTAAACCATCACAAAGACTATAATCAAGGTA
>BLFK01000040.1:62654-65154 GCA_014634185.1 Astreopora myriophthalma | reverse complement strand
CGGCACGATGGTCGAGTGTTAAGTCACAAGGTGCAGCGACTTCGGCCACACGTGAAACATTTGACGATTCTGGACACCAGATATTCCCTTTTGGGAACGAGATATTTCCATCGGGAAGCAATGAGTGTCTTTCCAGACGCTAGTTTGGGAACGGAAAAGCTCAATTTGATGACAAACAAGCTTGACAATAAAGTCAGTAAGAGGACGACACTTGAGAATGGGAAAGTTGAAAAGACTGACCCCCGCTCCGCGGACTACCCTGCGGACTACCCCACGGACTACTCTAAATAATTAACCAAATTTACTTTTACGGGGGAAGAGACACAAGCCTACCTGCTCAACCTGCACGATCAAAACAGCCGCCATTTTCTTTTCACCGACTTCCTCGACCCAGTCTTTTTTTTCATATTCGCCCCATTTATTCATTTTTTTAGTGAAAAAAATAGCACTCTTTTACTGATTAAGCCTAAGCGCTCGTTTCAGTGATTAGGCCTAAGCACTCTTTAGAAATTTTAGCTTTCATTTGTTCAGCTCGCTTACATTTTACGTGCTGTAGTTCGATCGACGAGTCATTGAAGCTTAAAGATGTCTTCTTGGTGATTGAGCTAATACATGTCCTGATCATACGTTACAATAGACTATGTATGCCACAACGTTAGGCTTAAAAACTCATGATCATGTAGGTTGAGCAGGTAGGCTTGTGTCTCTTCCTCCGTAAAAGTAAATTTGGTTGATGATTTAGGGTAGTCCGTGGGGTTAGTCCGCAGGGTACTGAGCAGGGTAGTCCGCGGAGTAGCCCGTGGGGCAGTCCGCAGAGCGGGGGTCAGTGGGTAGTCCGCGGAGCTGGGTCAGTCTTTTCAACTCTCCCCTTGAGAATACACAAATCAGAGAGACACATGTGCGTGCAAAGTGTGTCTGCATTGAAACATCTTCGAGAATTGTGCCTGAGTTCAATTGTGTAATTGATTGTGATATACAGCATGTGCGAAATGGTAGACATCGACTTAGATCACGTTTGCAGTCTACTAGAGTGAGAGATAGGGAACCATCCAGACTTTCAAACAGAACCTTGAGAAGAGTTGTCTGTTCTTTAAAATGCAGAAAGTTAAGAAGAAAAAACAAAAGAGTATTTAAACTATCAGCACCAGCTTTATCAGTTTTACATAGAATTGTTATGAATTATAAAGAATGGAATGTCATGTATGTTAAGAGTCAGGACAGTTTCTATAGTGCTTACTATATTAAAATCAAAAGAGGCATAATTACATCCTGCAACGTGGCACAAAGAAACATTGTATTATCTGGTGATGTTGAATACAGGTCCTGCATCAAGAGCGATTATTATTGATGGCTCAAATAACCTGTTTAACTGTAGACTGCGCATGCATGGTTTGAGACCTCTAGATGTTGGTGACCAGAACCAACATATGCCAAACTAGTAGTAAACAGGACTTAGGCACGCGAACATGAAAAATCCCCGCACTTCCTTTCGTTTAGGACTACGTAATTGGCGTTAATTTAGTAATACTTTCGTTCCGTCTCTGTGTATTTCCAGTACAAAGACGAAAGTGATTCAAGTGGCAATGTGTCAGTATGTTCGGTTGTAGGTGATGTCGCCCCATCGCCTTGTCGCCCCGAGTTACGTCGCCCCAACTTAAGTTACCTCGCCCCAACATCCGAGTTGTGTAGCCTCAACATCGATATTGTGTCGCCCCATCGAAGTAAAGTAACAAACTGTGAAGTTTATTAATTTGCTATGTTCGAAAGATCACGAACAATTCGGCTTACTTCAGAATTTTTTGCAATAGTTTGAAATAAAGCATGCTAAAGATGAAGCCTTATAACATTTAACAGACCTTTCTCTGGGGGTTGGTAAAACCCGTGACGGTTGAACATCCGTGACGGTCAAAATGGGTAAAACCCGTGACGGTACAGTCCGTGACATATACGTGACGGATCCGTGACAGATAATCCGTGACGCATGGAGACTATTCCTGAAATCCGTGACGGCCTAGCTATAATCCGTGACGGATGGATAGATTACAAACTTTTATTTACATCATTTATTTATTTCATCTACAACCGCAGTTCACATATGAATTATTTCATATATACTTCACATCATTTCACTCCTCACGGGAGATATGAACTCACTAAATTGACCTCGCTCCCAATGTGTGGCTTCATAGCTCAGTTGGCAGAGCATCGCACCGGTATCGCGGAGGTCACGGGTTCGAATCCCGTTGAAGCCCTGATTTTTTCAGGCTTCTCCTTTCCAATTGCTTAAATTGGAAAATTAACTGCGATGATCATTCTTCACTTTCATCTACAACCGCAGTTCACATATGAATTATTTCATATATACTTCACATCATTTCACTCCTCACGGGAGATATGAACTCACTAAATTGACCTCGCTCCCAATGTGTGGCTTCATAGCTCAGTTGGTAGAGCATCGCACCGGTATCGCGGAGGTCACGGGTTCGAATCCCGTTGAAGC
>BLFK01000040.1:9350-14350 GCA_014634185.1 Astreopora myriophthalma | reverse complement strand
TCAGAATATCAACAGTAAGTCCAATTACTTTTTGTTTATTATTATGCTTACAGTTATTTTCAAGTGCATGTAATTAAGCGCGATCTTCTCAAGGAACTTTCACACTATTTCACTGGCTTGAATGTTTAAGTGATTTTAATGTTTTTGGTTCAAGTAAAACTTTAGGAGTTGAAATTTCCGGTTTTTGGTAAAAGCGATGTAGATCCAGTTGAGTTAAAGGAAACGTTTGAACACGGTTATATTTATTTGTTTATGTATTATTAATATTATATGTCTGAGAAAATTGCTTCAGTGTGATCCCTGAGAGCTAGCAAATTTATATTTTTAATTTGCAAATTAAATTAATCAATTTGTACTGCTATGCAAATTTGTCATTTTGTCAGTCATATAATAAATGAGTAATCCTCTGAGAACTCATGACAAGCAATAATGTTAAGGATTTGCACTACTCTTGATATTCGAGAAGTCTTTCAAATTGTACTCTCCTAAAGGCTTATGCAATTTTGAGAGAATTTTAAAACATATCACATGTAAATCTAAATCCTCAATAGGTCACTTTCCACATATTAAAATTCAGCATGGTAGTGAGACCTAGAGGACACAAACAAAATTTTCTTTTGTTTGTGTCCTCTAATCCTTGTTGCCAAGCTGAATTTTAATATCTTGATAACAATCTGTTGCCCATGCAATTCCGTTAATGAATTCCACTGTTCTCTGAAATTATATTATAAAAATTTCTCCTCACCAAAAGAACCGGGATGCCTACCCTGCAGATTCATTTTAGTCCTTATCCTCCATAACAGGAACTGGAAAAACCAGTAACCGCTGGAGTGCAATTACTTATCGTATTGCACTTGCAGTCTTCACGAGAAGTCCTGCAGCATATGAAGCCCTAAAGAGCTATGGTATTTTACAGCTCCCGTCATTGTCAGCAATCAAACAGTTCACTTCTGCAAACTATCAGCCTGCTGGTACTAATTTTCAACATCTACAGGAAGGTAGAAAGTCATATACAGCATACATAGAAGAAAGAGTAGAGCAGGGTCATCCAAAACCAATGCACACAGGCGTGGTAATTTTTGACGAGGTTAAAGTTGTGATGAAGGTTCACTGGAACAGTGCGGACAATGGGTGAGATAAACTTAGAGCAGTAAGTTACTTACTATATGCTTCTGCTGGTGGTTAATGCAAGCAAGACTTTGTGAGTAGGTGAGAGCAAAGAAATCCTTGGTTGGAAACTTACATGTACATATACCCAGTATGCATGTCAGTGCTTGTTTTGATGTTGTTGTTGTTGTTGTTTTTTTTTTGTAAATTTACTGTAAAGGTTTGTGGGTCATGCAATGACTTCAAAGGACATGGCATCATTACAGGATGTTTATGAGGAGTTGAGAGCACCCAAGCCATGCAAGGCATCTTACCAGTTGCAGTTTCTCTGGCGTGACCTCACTAGTGACTTTGATATCATCGGACCATACTATAGCAGCCACAAGGGAATGGAAAGCAAATTCATAATGTCATGCTTGATGTCCAGCATCCATGCCTTCCATATCCACGGGTTTAAAACCATGGTAGTAGTCTGTGATGGTGCCAGCGCCAATTTAAAGGCAGTGAAGTATCTAACAATCCAGCGAAGTGGGGCATATGGCATCAATGGTGACCCCAATGTTGATGATCCACACCATGTCAAACCATGGATGATGAATCCCTGGACCAATATGAAAATGTTTTTCATTCCATGTCCTTCACATCAGGTTGTTTAGTTTCACATGTTAATTACCAGTGTCTGAAATGTTTATTGTATCATGCATGAATGCATGTAGTTCAAGTTTAGATTTGCATGTTCTCAATTCTCCTATTGTAAATAGTAAATATTTAATGTTTCTTCTACTTTTCTTTTTTGAAGTCTCTTTTACGTCACATATGCATTGCAGGTCAATAAGAAATTTTTGGTCTTATTTTTATACACTGTACATGTGAGAAATGATGCATGAATAATTTTTTGGAAGTTTTAAATTATCAGTGGATTAATAGCAGACTACCAATCATGTTGTTGTTCATAATAAACCATATACATTATAATTTCTTTTTAATATTACAGGGTTCTGAAGTTGTGAGGACTAAGGCCCTGTTTACACTGGTCTGGACAATTTTTGCATGGACAAAAACTTGCACAGTTCTACCCAGCATTTGCACAGGACTGGCAGAAGTAGACAAATTTTTGAACGGCTGTGCATGTGCAAGTATGGGACCTGAAAAAAGAAGGTCCCAAAACTTGCACTCTTACACATTCAAAAATTAATCCAGTTCCGCTGCTCTTGTGTAAACGCAAGGTGGAAATGTGCTTTTTGTTTGTGCAAAAATTTGAACACCCCCTTGCAAACGGTGCCTAAATTACCAACACATATCTATGAATGATTTGAATTTTATTAAAATTGAAGAGCCTTATTGCTGCTCTCCATTCTTCTCGCCAAGTCAATGGTAATCAGGCAAAGGATTTTGATGTATATGGAGTTCACTTTGGTTGGCAAGTTTTGAAGGACTTGTGGAAAAGAGAAATGAATCGTGCCAGGTGTGGAAGAATGAGAAGGGTACCCCAACTGTCCTATCGGCATATCTTCAGAGATTGTTGGACAAGACTGAATGTAAAACCAGCTAAAATCATGCAGGTAATATTGTTGTAATTCAAATCAGAAACACTGGACTTTATTTCTTTGATGTGCATTTTCTATGATTTTCCAACGAGGGCTCTTCATATAAACAAAAGTGGTAGCATTTTCATCCCACAAACACAAACCATGTTTATATGAAAAGCCTTGATACATTTAAAAATTAAGAATTAGTCCTTCTGTAATGATATGCACAACTTTCTTGCAGGAAAGGAAAATTAAGTTACATATTGAAAACATACATTCTTATAATACCATTGAACTGTAATGAAAATTAATTGCTATTTACAGTGTACGTACTTTTTTTAATCTTCAATGTGGAAGCTACATTTACTCTTTGCATGTCAAGGGCAACAATAATGGGTTCCATGTGTGTGGTTATGATCACCACGATACAATTGTTGCGAGATGGTCTGAGCCCACCAAGCACTAAAATCGTTAGCTCTTTCATGTGATATATTTGTAGCAGATATATGATATAGATGATATGCTTCTGTTTGTAGCTACTTTTGTCATATGTGCTGAATCATATGTTTATCAATGAGACAAAAAACAAAAACAAATTCTCTCCCATTTAGGTAATTTTGTAATATTCATATCATAGATTTTTTATTGGATTGAACTTTTTATGCAGCAAAACCAAGTTATTGCCGAACTGTCTGAGTACGTGGAGGGAAACCCACCAGATAAAGAAAATGTCTGCAAAACTGTAGAGTATCTAGATGGTTGCCGTGATCTGTTTGAAAGAGGAATATTAAGCCATGAGAAGATTGCAAATGAACACAGCCCTGTGTTACAGAACATGTTCAATGGTTTTTCCTTCTTTGTTGGCTGGGCTGATTATGCTTGGGAACAAGGTGAGGATTTTTCGAAAGTAATGATCAGAACTAGAAGATGCCTCACTTGTTGATAAAATGGGCACCTGATAAGTAGCTTTTTATTTATCTATCAATTTTTTGAGGAAGGAGGGGGCAGGCAACAGAAAGACACCACTTTTGCCCCTCCACCTAATTATATCGAGTGTGTCTTGGGGCTATGCTGTTATTTAATTCCAAAGACCCTGACTTACAATTAAATTATCCAGAAGCTTCTACATTAAAACGTCAACCTGTCAACACTAAGCTTAATCCATTTACTCAGTTAATTAGTTTTTTTTTATTTCAGAACCTAACTTGACCTCTACCACCCAAAAAGGATTTCTTGCTTGGCAGGTAATTGTTGACCCTTTAAACCCCAGTTTGAACAAGTTAATTCTCCTCACTTTTTTATTTCTTACAGCAGAAGCATATCGCTTATAGTTGTTATCAGAAGCATATCACCTTATCACCTTATCACCATATCACCATATTACCAGGTGATATGCTTCTGTTGTTATCAACAAGATAATTTTTCTCTGATCATCATCGATCAAGATTCAACACTTAGCATAAGTATGTGTGTAACCAAGATTTATGTAGAGCTGTGATCAGTGTCACTATTGATATGTTTTATTACCAGCACAGGCAATGTACATTCTTTATTAGTGATCAATGTAGCATCAATAATTTAAGACAGAAGGTGATATGCTTCTGTTTAAGACCACAAGACAACATTTACAATAATATATTATCTAACTGAATACATAGCTCATCAAAATTATTTGCCTTTTAGACATGGGATCTCACTAGACTGATGTACTATGGGTTTACAGAATTTTGTCAGTCCTTCCTTCAAACTTTTCCAGGATACTACATTTGGCCTCTACGCTTAAATGGCAGTGCTCTGGAAACCATCTTCAGCCAGCTAAAGTTCAGCATGAATGGTCACTTAACTTCAGTTAATTATGCCCCTGCTCTTGCAACATTGAAGCTTAAACGACAAATTCACGGTTGGAGGGGAAAGTATGTTTACAGGAGGACACCCCTCTACGTAAGAGAACTCCCTCTCAACAGACGCAGACGTTGAGAAATTCAAAATTAACTGTCTGGTCTCTACAACTAGTTGATTGCAACAGTTCCATATTTTGTGACACCATGATGCAGAGTTCTACACTAGTGGATAATTCCAAAACATTACAATGTATATTAAGTAGTCACATCACTGCCTTTGTTGTTTGACATTTTACCTCTCAGTGATGAATGAGGGTTAATGTATCAGTGAAGTCAAATTTAGTCAAAGTCCTGCATTGTACTGCATTTTTACATAAAGTGAAACCCCACCTAACAGTCACCTTGCAAATAAGGGCACCTCATTATTACAGCCACTTTATTTTGTTCTGGCGAAAGGCCTTCTCATCATTTTTCTGATAAGAAAGCCCCATTAATGCCGCCATCCTGTTAATATTGCCAACGG
>BLFK01000037.1:262145-286780 GCA_014634185.1 Astreopora myriophthalma | reverse complement strand
AATAATTAACTTTTTACCAAACCACTTTGGCCGAGAGGGGAATGGGATCATTTTTTTAAATACTTTATGAATAATTCATAAGGGTATACTTATTCCCAGTGTCTCTCCGCCACGACGCGTCTTTTCTTTAATAAGAAACTTTTTACCAAACCACTTTGGCCGAGAGGGGAACGGGATCAATTGTTAACTACTTTATGAATAATTCATAAGCCTACACTCATTCCCAGTGTGTCTCTGCCACGACACGTCCTTTCTATAATAATTAACTTTTTCCAAACTGCCTTGGCCGAGAGGGGAATGGGATCCACTGTTAAATAATTCATAAGTGTATACTAATTCCCAGTGTCTCTCGGCCACGACGCATCCTTTCTATAATAATTAACTTTTTACCAAACCACTTTGGCCGAGAGAGCAATGGGATCAACTGTTAAATAATTCTTTCATAATTCATAAGCGTATATTCATTTCCAGTCCTTCTCCGCCAAAACACGTCCTTCCTATAACTAAGTTTTCTCTAAGTCACCTCGTTTGAAAGCGCAATGGGATGAACTGTTGAATAATTCCTAAATAATTCATTAGCGTATATTCATTCCCAGTGTCCCTCCTCCAGGATGCTTCCTCCCTAGAATTAAATTTTTTCCAAACCACTTTGGGTGAGAGGGGAATGGGATCAACTTTTGAATAATTCATAATTGTTTGTTGAACGTTTACTTATTCCCAGTTCCTTTTCCCCAAAACACGTCATTCCTATTGTTAAATTTTACCCAAACCACTTTGGCCGGGAGAGGAATGGGATCAAGAGATGAATAATTAATTCATCATTATTTCTTGACGTTTATTCATTCCCAGTCTCTCTCCACCAAAACCCGCCCTGCTCGTAATAAACTTTCTGCTAAACCACCTTGGCTGAGAGGGGAATGGGATCAAGTGTTGAGTAATTCAGAAATAATTGATGAGCGTATACTCATTCCCAGTGTCCCTCCCTAAGCACGCGTCGGTTCTATAATAATTAACTTTTTTCCAAACCCCTTTGGGCGAAAGGGATATGGCATCAAGTGTTCAATATTTCATAAATATCAGCAGTTTTCAAAAGTGTCAAATTGCACGAAAACGAGGTCTAATTGCCCTATAATGGACTTTTCTCAAAGATTTAAGGCCTCTACTTTAATTTCAGGCCGAAAAACAATCTATGCGAGCGATAACGGCAAAGTTTTGGCCATAAATAAAAAAGCACTGAAATCTGCCATTTTCGGCCATTTTGCAAAGGGGTTAAACTTACCATTTTGGCCAAAATGGGCCAATTTATCAGCAATTTTCCAAAGTGTCAAATTGCATGAAAACGAGGTCTAATTGCCCCATAATGGACTTTTCTCAAAGGCTTAAGGACTCTACTTTAATTTCAGGCCGAAAAACAATCTCTGCGAGCGATAACGGCAAAGTTTTAGCCATAAATAAAAAAGCACTGAAATCGGCCATTTTGCTAAGGGGGTAGCCTTACCTTTTTGCCCAAAATGGGCCAAAATATCAGCAATTTTCCAGTGTCAAATTGCATGAAAACGAGGTCTAATTGCCCTATAATGGACTTTTCTCAAAGGGTTAAGGCCTGTACTTTAACTTCCAGCCAAAAAACAATCTCTGGGAGCCTCAACGGCAAAGTTTTGGCCATAAATAAAAAAGCACTGAAATCGGCCATTTTGCAAAGGGGTTAACCTTACCATTTTGGCCAAAATGGACCAAAATATCAGCAATTTTCAAGTGTTAAATTGCATGAAAAAGGACATATTCTGTTGAGTTCCATATCTGGCAACCGTGGCTGACTCCATCGCAACTGCCGCGGTTAAAGAATGTAGGCTGCAAGTCCTGCTTTGATGTCGCGAAACTTACGCCATGTATGGTTTTCCAACCGATACATCTTTGCATTAAAGAATTGAAATGAAACGAATGGGTTACACCACTGAGATTAGTGTCTATCGGAGGGTAGCAAAGGTTTATGGCAACCTGAATAAATGACTGATTACAGCTAGAAAATAGTTCCTGAGTTTCGTCCCCTTCCGGTAGGGAGGTCTGACATGTATTTCTTAGCTTTCAGTTAACTTGAAATCACATGGAGGATGTGTCCCTTCAGAAATAACATACTAAATCTATTAGCTTAGCTGACTCTATTGTAGGAGACTGCAGCATCGCATCGTAGTGGAGATCGTAGCGCCGGATCATATGGAAACCAGGCATGAAGATACTGGATCAGTAAAACCTGTTTAAATTATAAACTTTCAACAAGAACTCAACAAATTAATACAAGAAATTTAATACAAGAAGTACAATTTCCGGGTCTTTCTGCATGTACCTGAAAGCATTGTATTTTGTTCAGTTGGGATTAGTCTTTATTTGGAGTTTTGTTTTCTGTCTTTTGCTCCTTTTGTTTCACGTCACCCGTGCCGCGGTACATGCAAAATCTACCCAATTTCCTACAGCAACTCCAGATTATGAGCTCCGTGATCCCCCTTTAAGTGTGCACCAATAGACCCTTTACACGTTTTGTTACAAGCAAAACAAATGCAGTTGAACACTAGGGCTACGCCATCAACTAAAATGTATCAAATTTGTTTAGGCGTTTTCTGATTCTGTTACATTACCACCTCAAAAACGAAAACAAAAGTGTATTATAGGGGATATTAAATGACAGCAAGGACAAAATGTCCAGCTAAGTATAAGGTACATTCTAACAACTATTCCCAGTGGCCTATGCTAATTACAAATTTTGACGCCCATTTTTCTTCTTGTGAACGATACACACGAGAAACTCCTTTTCCAGCTTCCTGTGTTAGTCACCAGGTCACCACCACTATTTTTGAGTGGCGTTCAACAGAGGGCGTGTGAATTCTTGAATATCTACACAGCGTTGCTTTCCTTTTAAGTGACACCGTGCGTTGTGCTGAAACTCATTGAGATTTTTCTTAATAAAGCAGACCCTTCCCTACAACAAAAACAATAAAACGCATGGTTAGTATGCTAAGTTATCACTGGACTAAAATCTTACCTAGCGCTGAGAGTAGCAACGGAAGATTCATTTATGTCCAGGTTTGACAAAAGGTATTGTTCAATGAGTACTTTACAGGTGAACTACCCCACGAGTAGGCTCTCGGAGGGGCTGGGCCCATCCCGGTCCCTCCCCAGCCTCTCCGAGAGCCTGCTCGCGGGCTAACTCTCATCTCCAATAAACACAACTGGTCACGTCCTGCCTCGTCGTTATGGTAAGTAGACAAACACAAACGTTTTCTCTGCGGCGGAGCGCAGCGATAAAGCAAAGAATATGTAAAATTTCGAGCTTTCATAAAAGAATTTTCCGAAACTATTCAGTATATCGGATTCAAATTTTCAAATTTCTATATGCTCAGGCAATATTCAGAGAAATTATTGTAATAGCTTGATCAGAGAACAATAAGCACATGCTAATGAACACGAAATGTAAATAAAGATGCTCCCATAAGGCACAAAACAGCATCTCCAAGAGAAACTTGCCGACTCGTTGAGCTCAAACACTGTTGTTAGAGCAAAAGAAACCCGCCTTTCTCTTGTCATCAGCCTTTGGTTGGGCTTTAACAAAAGATAAAATCAGTGTATCTTCTTGCTCCGAATAAAGGTAAAGAATAACTCAAGTGGACAACATTACTTTTGTCTCATGGATCCTCGCAATGAGCCAAACTTGTTCTTTAGGAGAGGTTCGAGCTGTTCTGTTAATTTTGTGTAATTCCTTTCCAATTCCTTTTGATAGGCGCGCTGATCAACTGTAATAAGGTGTTTGTTCTTCTGCAGTGCATCTCCACATCTGAAACAAACCAATGAACATTTTGAACGACAAAACTGTCCAGAGAAACGAAGGGATTTTCTTGTGTCCGCTGTGCTCTCGCTAGTCCAACTGTGCGGCTCATTCTGAGGGAGGGGACGAGAAGGGACGGGAGGGGAGGGGAGGGGGCAGACAACTCCCAAATATTCAAGTTTACCTTGACATCAAGGCACAGAGGACATGACTAACACCAGTAAATTAATGTATCTTTAAGCTGAACCTCAATTTCAAGCTAAGTTGTTACACCACGGAAGTGGAGTATTGCCGAAGACGCTTGCACGATTATAAACAAGCCCTCGTTTCTCATACTCGTCCAATATAGCTACATAATGAGATTCATCGTAAATTTCATGGACGACTTTATGTATCACAAAACTGGGTTGGGGTTAGGATTAGGGTAAGGGGGACACTTTGTGCCACCTAGACAAAGTCCAATGAATATCATTATGCAGCTCTAATGGACAACCCTTCGACCGACACGTGTTAACAAAGTTTTCTCTGCAGAGATTTGGCAATTTTCCTGGGAATTACCCGATGGCCGTTCAGAGCTGGGCCTGTTCAACAATTTGAAAATTGATACCAACCTTTTAACAAACTCTTTAAAGGAAAGCCTTAGCCTATGATGGTGTCGGGTGAACATCTGAGTTTCTCCTTCTTCGTTAGATTCTTGGCCGTGACGAAGAAACACCAAAGCAATCTCCAGTGGACCCTGCAAACAAACAAATACACTTATCACATACTGTTAATTTCGAGCATTTTGCTGATAGACCATCTACACCACCGGAGCGCTTCTCGGTTGAGCTAGCAACAACAAACTGCGAAACGGGCCACCTTATATTTTCGAAAAGTTAAGGTGGCTCTTAATCCGCTCCAATGAATTCTTTAAACTTTCTGAAAAGTTGAAACTTGACATGCTGATTACAATTCGATAGTAAAAAATGGGGGTCACCGAGCTTGTTTTTGGGCTACAAGCACTTAAAACTAACATTGAGGGTGTTTTTAACAGGTTGTACCATTGCTATGGTAACTTGTAATGTCAAGAAAATTATCTTAACTTGTTCACCAATGATTGGGCATTTGTTTGATAATTGTAGCGTTAACTTAAAAGAATGGTAGTATTGATCCTTCAAACTAGAAGTGCTGAAAAATACAGGAAACTGCATCCAGCCACCTTCAATCTAGATTATAATCTTAATAAGAATTTTGTGCATCTGTTTCTTGAAATTATTGTTACTTAGTTTTTCAAGGTTTTTTTAGGTGATGTTAAATTTTTCTAACATGTAAACAATGACACCACCAACGATCCTCCAAAAGCGTATCACCGATACGTGGCAGATTATCCCAGACAAATGTTCCATTAGAATTTTTTTGGGGGTCGGCCATGTAAAATTCAACCCCTCCGACGGCCCCACCCAGGCCACATACCACCGCACACCCCAGGGCCAGATATTTTCAAGTATGTGACGTGAAGAAGACCGGCCACTGGTCCCCGATCGTGTCCCAGACCTTCGCAGACCCTTTGTGGATCATATTAGAAAGCAGGCGTAGGTCTGGCCCTTCTACTGAGTACTGACCTGGTTGACTGTGGCGCCAATAGAGCCCTGTAACACCATCTGTAGCATCTTGGGATCGGGCGGCTCCTGTTGCACTGCATTCACAAGCTCCTTGGTTCGCAACTCCATGTCTTCAATAGCAACTTCAATTGGACTGAGCACGATCTACAAAGCATAAAACGAGCAATGGTGAACAATCGAATTTTAAAATAAAGAAAGGAGGCAATACAGGAAAGCAGTTAGAACTGGGACCACTTTGATATAACCTGTTCAAATTACCACATATCGAACAACACTTAACCTTACTTGTTGTTATTCTTGTCGTTTTCCAGTGATACATATCTCATAAAGCCGGACGAAATACTCAACGTATACGAGTGAAATTCAAAAACACCTCTGAGAAGGCGCAAGAACAGCACAGCATCTCTACCGTTAGCGTTATCGTCATCACTGTTAATTAGTTACAGTTGTTGTTGTTGTTGTTCTTGTTGTTACCATCATCATGATCATCACTACTATTTGGTATTGAACGAATGGTCTGGAGAGAAGGTGAATACGCGAACTGGGCTAGGCAGAGAGGCCTTCACTTGTCAAACAGAAAGAAGCGATCTCCATCTTTCCGGCATTAACATTCTTATCTTTAACTTGCACCTAGTTTTATACGTTAACTATATAGTGGTTTTAACTGCTCGTATTTAATTGAAACTTGAGTAACATTATCACCATCATCATGAGCATGACGATGATGATGATGATGATTCTTAGTATTACACACCTTATTTAAAATGGCCGCCACTTTAATATTCTTTTCTTCTTTTTCTAATCATCATAAAAATAATAACAATAATAACGATGATGATGATAATGTTAATGATAATGATAATAATAACAATAATTTTAAAATGGCGGCCACTTTGAGATAAGGTGCATATGAGAGCGGAAAGAGGCACCTTAGAAAGCCGTTGTGCTGACTTACCATCGCGACTAATTTCATTGAACGCTTTGCCTTCCTGATAAACAAAGACAGCTGCTTACCTGTTCTCGATGCACTACATTTATCCTGGTCTTGACGTAAGGGAATGAATTGGCAGCCGTCAGGATGGTCTTTCTTTTGTACTGGGTCACAAGCTCGCCATGGGCCTTGCCACTCGGTGTGAAAGGTGTCTCATACATAAACCTCCCTGATAACAATCAAAACAATTCTTCTACAGCCCTCTTCATATGAGCCCGGTTGACCGGGCTGTCTCTGTTCCCGAGATCTCGCCTCACACTAAATCGTTTGTAAAAATTTTGATGTATTCCTATGGGAGGGCGGGCTGGAAGATTTTCCAATGTGAACACTTCAGAGCGGTTATCGGGATACCTTTCCTCGCACTAGGCATACCTTGTCCGATCTCCCTTTCGGGCCTTTTTCATTTCGGAAACCGAGCGGAAATGTCCCATATTTCAGAGCCCTGTTACAAGCCTCAGGTGAAGAGACCCTAAGAAACATAGTATCTCAAATATGCCAAAATACACTAAGCAGTCAGAAAAGATCACGCTGTTCTTTAGAAGCTTCAATTTTTCTCCCGTCACTTCGATAAACAGTCTGATTTGTCGTCTGGTACGAGTCAGAGGTCACGGCTAACAGTTCAGATTATAAGCCTAGGAAACGTTAGCTGTCTTGCCATAAGGTCAAAACCTACTCGTCGGTGTACTTTGTTTCATTTAATATATTCTACCATTCAAAATACCTACTCAAGTTGAAATTCTTGTCGAAGTATGTAACACGGTCCTTCAGTTCATATTCGTCAAAGTAAGGATCCACAAATGTCAGCTGAATGTAGGCTTTCTCTGGATCAAGCTTGTCTTGTTCAACAGCATTAGAATCTTTGATCACTTCAACAACATCTGCGCCAAACTTTTCGCCATAAAAAGCCTGCCAAAAAAACAGTTTGGGCCATTGCTTCGTAACATATAATACAAGGGTAAGAATCAGCATTTTTACTTATGTTTTAATGGCACAATTAAAAGTTCTTTTCGGTTCATTGCATTAGAAGAAAACTGATTTCTTTTCGCTAGAGCGGCTGAAGATGTTTTGTTATCCAGTGATTTAGTGGGCGACAAATTACTCCTTCATTTTGACGCAAAGCCGTTTCAGGGTATAATTTCACATGTGAAATTTCACATGTGAAATTATACAATTGCAATGGCAACGTCTCTTATAAACCTACGATTGTGAGCGTAATTTGTAACCTACAAATAAGGAATTTCCCGAACCCAAGCGGGAAATTGTTACAATCCTGGAAAAAGGAATGCGAAATTATTCCCTAATTTCAGATGTGTCATTTGATCACACATACGAATGTGAGTTGTTGACGAGCGCTGTTGCGCATGCGCTCGTGCGTCGATTGTGTACATAACTACAAGTTTCAGCGTGAAAGTGATTGATGGCGAGGGAGAAGCGGTTGATTGGATAGGGCAAAGTACGCAGCGAAGTAGGTCAGTTGAAAGAGAGTGAGAAGTGTGAAGGCTCTGAAAGGTTTTATAATTCTTTGTTGTATAAATGATCTGAGCAAAAACGTACAATATCTAGGAAAAGAAGCAGTTGTAATATATTAACATGGAGCTGGAAGAGTGCACCTGGATACAGGAAACACTCCATCTTTGACTGTAATAACTGTGCTAAAAAAATGCAGTATGGTAGCAAATGTGGTTATTTCTACTGTAATGCAACCATCGTGTGCGATAGCTCTTACACAAATTCTGTAGGTATGGGACATTTCTCACCGCAATTCCAAGGGGACAGCCTATTAGTGATCGCTGAATAAGCACATATGTGAAGACTGTAACCGTTCATCGCTATATGGGGTGTCTGACATGAGTGCAGTTCTATTTGCTTTATTTTGCAAGTGAAAGTATCTATCAAGGCTCAGCGCAAAGGTAGTTTTACACATGACCAGTTTGATAAATCGGGTAGCCAATCAACGTAGTTCTGAAAATAGTTCATTATTACAGAGCTCCGTGTCTTGGCGCTGACCAAAAGATACGCGGGCTCTGGGAACGAGATTGAGCTTGCTTCATTTGCGTGCCTAGTATATTGTCCTTATCTTTGCACCTGCGTCTGTGTTTGCGTCGGTCTTGTAAACAGGCCCTAACATTTGTGGACTCACGTAGACACTTAAGCAGCTTCAGTTTGTTTTGTTCGTCTCTACAGTCTATCAGCTCACCTGCAACCGATGCGACACCTCTGGTAGCTTTGTTATCGCTGGCTCTTTGTAAATATATTCTTCACCATCCAAATCCCCAAATTTAGATCCATAAAATCCAACTCTGAAATATGTCCCCAACATGCGCTTTCCTTCCTAAAATAACGGAAACATCAATATCATTTCAACAGTTTTCGACGGCAGAGAAACCTAGAAGTACCTGCTAGCGAGCCAAAAATTGGCCTAATACGTCATGCCCAGTTGCAACCACTTGCATCCTTGCCATCCATAACAACAGAGGAGAGTGAATAGCTTCAGTGCGTTCACTAAGCCTTAAGTAAACAAACTGCGTCATTATTTCTGGGTTTCCACTAATTTAAAGACATCTTTTAGCATTCTACAGCGTGACAAAAATGGCGTGACATAGCCCCAGTAAGGTCTTAAGATTGTCGAAACTCTTATGGAGGAACAGGATAATTGAAATATAACGATAATTAGGATATAATATAAGGATAATCAGGATAATTAAATTGTTGTTGTTGTTGTTGTTGTTTCTATTTGAGCAGTACTTAGCAATTTGCAAACCTTACATGAAATAGCTTACCGAGGGAGCTTTTTCAGTCCTTTACATCAAATAAACAACTATAGACAACAAAGGTGGGACATAATAAAGACCGAACGGCGGAACGATAACGAAGGACTAGCAAGGCACTAGAGTTACAGAAAACGCTTGGAATAGACTAAGAACTCCTGAATGCTTTAAAAAACAAAATATCGCTTTGAAAAGAAATTTCAGGAACACAATAAAAGAAAATTTCGCGCGACACTCTCAGCCAATCAGAGACAAAAGCGCTGGCTGCATGTATTTGCTTTGCACTCTGTGCGATGCAGCATCCAAAGCAACTGCACGACACTTCATTCTACTAAACCACTCCACCAGACATAGGCCTCATATTGCCGCCAGACACCACCAAATTGGGAACTAATTCAAATTAAAAGAACAAGGAGAGAAATAACATTTGTGGTACACAAGGGACAAGAGGATAAGCTGTGTTGAAGGTCTAACCGGGGATGAACAATCGCAATCTTTACTCACAGTCTGTATGATCTTGCCAAAGGCTTCTGACAGTTTTTGGTGCACGTGGGTTAGATTCTTGTAGTCACGTCTGGCTTCTAGTATAGGTATCAGCAATTTGTACACTTCATTTACACATTCAAACAGCTGAGCACGGGAGAATGTACTGGCAGCCTTTTCAAGGAGTACCACCAAGCCATTTTCACAGAAGTACTTGCCAGTACAAATGCCTTCTTCATCCTGGAAAACAAACCACAATATAACATTGTAAAGGCCCGCGTTTACACGGGCGCGAATATTTGTAACAACCCACACGGAGTCAATCTGGTGATTTTAATTAAGACCTTTCAATTTGAGTACATTTTTGACTTTGATTGTTGTTAACCCTAATTTTTGGCTTTGATTGTTTTGAAAATCTCGGGCCTTGAAAACCAGTGGCAACAATCGGTATCAGTGATAGCTTTCGATATGAAGGTAATTTTACCGATCATTAGAATTTGCATTTAAAAACGCAAATTCTAGTTGGTTTGCTGTCCTGTGTGCATCTGATGTGGTTCATCTGAGCAGTTACTTCGGTTTGCGCTTCACAAACTCAAATGAAAACCGTTCTAACGTATAGCCAACCCACCGAACCAAAAATCACATTAGTTTCGAAGCCAATTTATTGTAGAAGGTGGCGTGGCCCAGTGCTTAGGGCGCTGGATGCCGATGCTCGGGGTTCAGCCCCCGGTTGGTCTGCAGGCGAGCGCTCCTCTATTTCGGGTACTACAAATCTCTCAGTATCCTGAAAACAAAGACGTTTCCAGGCATGAAACCTTGCAATAACATCGCCACCACTTATCTTGAAAATATGCTAAATGATCTCCCTTTTGAAATAAGTAGGGTGTAGTTTTACAAATCGCTCTTCGCGCCTCAAAACTTTTCAGGGGCTATCGACAAACGCACCCCTGATCACCAACTTGATTAGTCTTCCTGCGGTGGCCTCGACTTCAACCTCACCACGTTTCATAAATAGTCAACTCGTTGCCTTATAAAAGTTTGGGTGTCCCATAAATGCCACGTTTATTTGAATAGTTTCTTTCTGTACGCAGCCACACAAGCTTCCAGCTTTAAATACAACCGTGTGTAAATATACGTACTTGTCTTTTTTAAGCGCATTTGCGCAGAACAACAGGGTACTCACAGGCGAGACGACATCATCGGAAATAGCACTCTCCTCTAGAACATTCGGTGAAATTTTCTCAAAGGAAACACATCCAATAGGAAGCTCTGGCTTGTCCTCCAACATGCTGAGATATTCCGATACCAATCCAGCAGTATGGACCAGACACATGGCGGCTTCAACGTGGTTATTCAGCTGCTAAACAATTAAAACGGAGGATTTACCCCATAAACTCGGTAATAAATAAGTTACGGTAACAGCTTCTTATTCAGATCTTGGTTATGTAACTGAAACTAACTTGACCACTCTCGAAGAGGCACTCAGTTTCAGGGCCACTTTACGACACTGCCTGGGAGAAGGCCGAGACTTTTAAACGGACTTTAATGCAGTTTACAAATAACCAGGAATGTAACTCGGGTGGGACCTCATTTTTAGCAAAGCCAGTCGTCCTTATAGGAGAGGATGAGTAAGCTTTGCTAACTACTTACAGATATTAGTACGAAAGCACTTTAAGTACTTTATCCACGGTTATCATGCTGACTGACCTCTCGCACAGTAGCACGGTGTTCTACAAGCTGAGCTTACTAGACGATATGCCTAACTGCAGCCAGTGATAATGTATTGTTTCTTTGAAGAAGAAACTTAAGAGCACATTGTTTTCATTCATTTTCATGCTGGTGCACTGGCACAAATTCAGTTCGTCTCCAAAGACGACGACAAAGAAACAGGAGGTAATTTGTTTTCAGTCGGTATTTTCGTCTACAGCTAAAGGAGGGTTCTAACTGCCACGATCATAATTTAGGGTTCCTACTCTTTCTTGGAAGAAGAATTCAAGGACTTGGCAAGGACTCCATGCAATTCAAAATCAAACCAATGTGATAGTTTAACCATTTCAGTTTTTTGTTTTGTTTTTGCTCCTTTTCTGTCATGAGCAATTGAATGTCGTTTTAGACACTTGACACTTGACAATCTTGGTTGAATGCCGTGAGCAAGAATTTCAAGGCCTTTCCAGCAACCAATGTTGGTTACACAAGCGGTGACTCATCACCCACCGATTCCACCCGAGTAGGCAAGCTCCCGGAACCAATCAGATTGCAGGCATTTGGGAATTCTGCGCGCTCATGGTGCGCCGAGAACAAAAATAATGTATGGCATTTCACTGACTGCAACTGTTCTCTTTTGATGGCTAAAGACGTTTTTGACGACAGCGCTACTGCATGAGCTCAATGCTTACACACTGTACCTCGCTATGCTTGGTAGCCATGTTATACAGCCAGGTCAGCCTTAAATCAGGTGAGTTTTGATATCTGCAGGGTGAAAGCAACGGCATTTAGCTAATAAAAAAAGGTAACAAAAAATCTAAATTTCGCCAACAGTAAATGTCCCAAAATCGTCAAATGAAAGAAATGTAAATGAATAAAAAGCACAGCAACAAATCACTTCTCAGTCACTTGTATTTACATTCACTTGAATTGCTGGATTGATCGATCCAGCAATCAATCAATAGTAAAAGGGCAAAAAAACTTGGGACAAATGTTGCAATCCTTGCTGTTAACTGCTAATTTGTCATAACCTGGCATAACACGTCAAGCTTTCCCTTTTACACTCCAACTTCCTCCAAAACATTGTTGAACTGCACAAAGCATTTTTCGGAGCTGGCGCTGAATGTGAGGCGTGCAAATTTTTCACTTCTCGATAATGTAAAAGAGAATTGATCTTAAGACTTTCGTGCTCGATCAAGTTGTCCTAGGCCGAGTTGTTCGAAGCTGGGTTAATCCTAAAACGGACAAAAACCATGCAAGACAGCCTACAAAATTTGTATCAGACTAAACACAGTGCTTCCGGGGCTTTCGGGAAACGGACACCGGAACTGTAAATCTTGTTGTCCCGAGACACTTAAGTCCTGGGCCGAGTTGTTCGAAGCAGTGTTAGTGCTAATCCGGGATAAATACCATGACAACCAATGGGATTTAATCGGGCTTAAACCAGGGTTAGCGCTAACCCGGCTTCGAACAACTCGTCCCTGGATCATAGTTTACTTACCCTTTTGCAATCCTGTACATTAGATCAATCAACATTTCTGGATCCTGGATTAAAAATGAGCAATAAAAAGGCACTCAGTATCGTTGCGATATTCAGTCCTCCAGTATTGATCAAATTCCCTTATGTGATGGCAAATGATGCGCAGTTTACACATGTAATTGAGTAGACCACTTATCTCGTCAACCTATGCTTTGTTAAGCAACATCAATAGAAAAACCTAACACTAACTTCCTCTAGTGCAGCTACAAGACTGTAGGAATTAATCAGTGTGTAGTAACTTTCAGTTCCTTGCAGGTCATCGTGTTCTAAGTCTTACTCGGTCACACAGCAGTATAATCACACGGCAACTGAAGAGTAAAGAAGCTTTACTTATAGCAAATAGACAATACCTCTTGATATTCCTTCATTTTGACTGTGTCCGACAAAATCATGTGCAGATTGAACACCAGTTCTCTAACCTGGATGAATTTGAAGATGAAATCATGCTTAAAGTTGTAGAACAGGTCTCGCAGGCTGGACCCTAATGTACAATTAAACTTAACTCATGCACATGGATAAAACAGCGCAAGGAGCGCGGCTTTTCGTGACTAGTTTTGTCTAGGACATAATTGTAATAATATGTAATCGGAGTGCGATGATGTCGCAGGAAGCGTGGTAAGAGTACCGGACGTGAAATCCCGAGATCCTCGGCTCAAGCCCTACGCAAGCCCTGCTCTGACCACTAGTTTCATGCAGTTGTTCTGAGTAGTCCTTGATTCAATTCTTCCAGTTGGCTGGCAGATACCCAAAATCTTCTGTGTCCATTTGTAGTGTTTGTTTCATTGGCTCTGGTCGGTCAATGAAGTAATTATTTTACGTTTTACGTACCTGATCTGGGAAAGTGCTCGTTCTGAGCTCCTGATCAGATTCAGCGTAAGTTATAATCGTCTTCAGGGACCGACGCAAATGCTCTTCACTGAATGTCTGTAACATCAAAAGAAACACAAAATAAGCTGGTTACTTAGAAACAAGCTCAATGGCGACCTGCGATAGAGGAGACTAACACATCTTTCACGAAATACTCAACAAGTTTTGTAGCATCTACCAACAGAACTAACGGTACTTTCTGATATTCAATGTGACAAGTCGATAACGACAGACAAGTGTTTCCTTATTCGTCTAAGTTTGAGGGAACTTTAATCAGAGGCCGATGGGTCAGGTTTGAGATTTTTTTGTTTTGTACATCAACCTTGAACAAAGTAACACAAAACTAATCTGCTTGGCAACACTTCGAATTTAAACAAAAACAACAACAACAACACCATCAACAACAAGAACGCAAATGCAGCCTAACAACTTCTTTGTTACAGATTTGAAACATGAGGAAAACAATCCACACTAACGTGTGAAGTCCCAACAAGGGTGGACAGTGACATTGTAACTTGCATCTTGACACGAGCAAAGTTCTGAATAAAGAGACAAAAGATGGTAGACTCACCAACATTAAACACGTAATTAAAAAACATACAGATTTGCAACAAAAGACTTTTGAATGCTAGCAAGAAATACAGAAATATCTTTGAAGATAAGAACTGCAACTTGTACCATTAACTTTCAGCTTTGAAGAACATCAGATTCAGCAATAAAACCAGTGCATATAACCTGGATGCCCCTGGATTCGTCAGATTATTAACTACTTTCACAAACAAGGTAACATGCTTTATCTAAAGAGTGAAGTGACTACCCGCTCCTTTACAGTGTATTTACCAGTTAGAACCCAGTATCCGTATGATTATCCAATAGTGGCTTCATAACTAACACTTAGATTTAGATTTATATAGATTTAGATAACAGTCGACATCATTTGCTTTTACAAGAAGTGCGCCGTGTTTCATCAGAAAATGATCCACACATCTTCACAACCCACACATCTTCACAACCCACGTTTTGATACCTTGCATGGAATCGTTTAGTTGAACGAAAATGCCTCTATTGCGCCTTTCAATAATATGGGAAATCTGACCGTCTGTCAAGTTCAAATTTCAATCAACAGTTTCGTTTTTCACTGCCGCCAATCATTGTAGAAGACCGGGTGACAGGGCCACATCGCGCGTTGCTATTGGCGGATTTCGATCCACTTTGCTGGTTTTAGTTTTCAACAGTACGTCACCTGCCGTCGTGAACATGATTGACGAAAGGGTTGATTGATTTCTGAAGTCTACTGCTCGAATGTTATTGAAAGGTGCAATAAGGCAAAAATGTTTTGGTGCAAGAAATTATCTGAAATAAAATTGTTCTTTTATCACAATATGCAAATGACCATCACTACCGACTGCCCTAAGTTGATGACAAACTTACGTTTCCAATTTCAAAGTTCTGTCTCATCAAAAGATAAAGAGATGAGCTGGCCTGGGCTCGAATACTGCTGATGGCCGAGCTGCAGTGGTTCAGGAGCCTGGAACACAGGTCTGCACAGAGCTCTGTGTCATCTTCAAACAGTAATTCGGGGAACTGCAAAGAGAAATGACTGGCTGTAGAAATTCGACAAGCAACTATACTGCAATATGTCACTTATGCCCAGAATTGCACCTAATTAGATGCACGCTCAATTTTGATATTCCTCACGAGGTGTCCCGTTAGGTCTAAGCGCCTAGTGCCCATTTTTAACAATAAGGTTAGCGTTAGGGTTACTTTTAGGTTAGGGTAAATACAACTGTTTATATTTACTTGAAAAGCACAGTTTGGGGGACACTTTGTGATGTTCATTGCCTGTATTTCTGGACACAAGTGACGTTCAACCTCAGGAGAAGAGCAAGGGGACACTTCGTGACACTTATCAAATTAGGTGCAATTCTGGACATATCTTAATATGTACACCTTGGTATGATGATACCATTAGTGAATCTCTAAGGAAAAAACTCTCAACCATGCAACAGCCCGAATGTACTTCGCAGTTTGTTGATACAGGCGAAAGTTTCAAAGTCGGTCGAGGAAGAGCAAAACACCAAAGCTTCGTACCAAATAGAACTGCTGAGTTAAATTGGCCACCGCTCCCGACTTGGGAAACTCTTGAGATATTTTGGGACTAACAGGCTCGGATTCGTTGCGGTGGCCAGTTTTATTTCAATTAGAATCATTTAAGATACTAGCAGAAAACGTGTTTGACCTCTGTACCTTTATTGACACCAGGTTCACAATGGAAGCCGTTCCTGCCGTTAAGGCCTGGTTTACACGTACGACGCAAGCCTAAGCACAAGAAGCATACGCAAATGCAGTGGCGTTTTGTTCATTAGTACCTTTTTTTAGAACAAAAGACACTAATTAACAACAAGTTAAGGCGCCTGCGTATGTTACTAGCGCTTATCTTTGCATCGTACGTGTAAACCAGCCCTCATGGAACATCAGCTATCGCGTCAACTTGTTTTGTTTTTTTCCTTTTTTAGTTTACAGTGGAACCCCATTAATACGACCACCTTCGGGGCTTGGAAAATTGGTCTTATTAACGGGGTGGTCGTATTAACTAGGTAGGGTCACATTATGATGCTTTTGTTCGGGCCATAAAAAAGTGGTCGTAATAAAGGGGTGGACGTATGGCGGGGTTCCACTTCACTAACGCTAGGTTATGTATTGTGTAGTGTAGTATTGATATAATTTGTTTCCCTTTCTTTCTCTAATATTGTATGTACGCGTCACAAAACTGATAATAAAAATAAACAGAGCCACTTGGTAGGCCGAAAAAAAAGGAAACCAGGTTCACTGGCACACATGAGGATTTGGAGAGCACCAAGGAACAAGAAAAATGGCTGGCATGATGACTCGGTAGTGACTCGGGAATACTCGGGGAAAATTATTAGTAAAATATCCTCACTGCACACCTATTACCCCGTCACGGGGGACTAAGTTATGGAAAGATGCTGCGACTGTCAGGGCAATAGGCGTGCCGAACATAGCGCAAAGGCAAGGCCAATCGCCACCAGGGGAGGTGGGGGGGGGGGCGAAACTTAAACGTCCCTTTCACCGAACTCCGTAGAACTGGCCAGGAGGCGGCTAAAACCGAGCTATTTGAAGCGAGGGCCGCAAGGTATTATGCGCGGCAGCACGCAGGCCCGGCAGGATGGAATTTAACTGATTTAAACCTTCCCGTGCAACGGGCTAATTATGTATGCAGTGAGGATAGAACCTAGTTGAATAGCCGAGCTCCAACGAGCCTCAAGGTAATGGGCCATTTTGCGAGTACACTTCAAAGCGAGTCTAAGTGCGAAGTCTTTCTTATGAAAATGAGTTTTCATTCATATGCAAAGTAAAGCTCATTACCATCACAAAACTTTCGCCCTTAGACTCGCGTTGAAAAAGAGGCTGAAGCCAACTCCGAAGTGGCCTATTCAGTGGTAGAGCATCCGAACAAGTAACCGGAACGTCCTAGGTGCAACTCCTGTTAAAAGCACTCGGACTTCTCTCCTAGTATGCCCTCGTCATTACAACGATAAATTAATCATTCCATTCCTAATTTACCAGGCTTAAAATTCACTATTTTCTTTACCATAATTGCAAGTTAAATGGTTGCTAATAAAATTTGTAAAGCTGCATAAACATAGAGTGCATAAAAACAATAAACCATTTCTGAGTTCACGTCTGCCTTTTTTTCAAAGTGAGTCTAAGTGCGAAAGTTTTGTGATGGTGATCGGTTTTGCTTTGCATACGAATACCCATTTCATAAAAAAGACTTCGCACTTAGACTCGCTTTGAAAAAGAGGCTGACGTGAACTCGGAAATGGCCAGTTGTATTTAAGGTAAACAAGGAGTTGTGTGTCGTGCACACGGTTTACTCAACAGCATCGGCACATTGTTATCAGTTGCTGGCTAACCTTATAAACAATTGATCTCTGTGTAGCAAACATGTTCTGCAGCACTCTCTCGCTCTGGTTGCAGTTTAGGCAGTGGAGCAGCACCCTAAGAATTCCACTCAGAACCACACGCAGAGATTCGGAAGTTGCCACAGTCTACAGACAAGCATAAGGAAGTCAAATAATGAGGGTTCCAGTTAATATCGGGGAAGGGTTCTTTTTACTCTTACCTTCTTACCATCCTAATATTGACCTCTGCAGAGGAAACACTTTTGTTAGGACACCTTTCGTCAATACTTCCGATGTCGCCATTTTTCTTAACTGATATTTCAACCGCAACTTCTTAAATGCTCCTTTATTATTTATTCAGCTGATTCTTTAGCCAATAGACTCATTTTGGTCACTTGGGAAGTTATATCACCGAAAAATTAGAGCTAATGTTTCATCGAGATTTTCAAAATACTACAATCATACAGTAAACGAAATCGCCCTTTGGGCTCGTGATTTCACGTATGCCAAAAACAAAGAAACAGTGGCCATCTTCGGTCTCAAATAAATCTTCCGGGACCTGAACCCTACAATCTCGAAATGATTATGATTTAAAATAAGGAAGGGCCGGTGAGTGATGATACAAACCTGAACTAAGTATTCCAGCGAATCGAGAACAATCGAGTTAACTTCGGCTGCAAGAGAACCTTCAATATGTGCACTGACTTCTGCCTCGGGTCTGAGTCTGCCATGAGGAGAGAAAAGGCGCTATGAAATAATGTCACTTACGTACCTTCAAGCTAACTTAAACGAGGCGCTTAAACTCATATGGCTCAATGTAAACACAGTACCAAAATATTCATCCTTCATTATCGTCTTTTACTGATTAATAGCGACCTTTTGATTGGAATACGAGTACGACTACGAGAACGAGTTTTTCGTTCCGAGCATGCGCACTTCGGAAAAAAACCTCCAAACCTAATGCCCGTGCTCAGTACGGAAAACTCGTATTCGTAGTCGTACTGGTACTCCAATCTAAAGGTCGCTATTATTACAGCGTAACCACATGGAGTCTAGCTACAGTGGATGGTCAGGCATAAAGCAGGGACACTCCCTTTGGTGCGTACTGCTCAAGAAGCGCGTTGAACAACAGGCCCCTGTTGGATAGCGCTATCCACTAGATAAATCAGTATCCAAAGGATAACTCAATTGGATTCGCTGGCATTTATCCGCTGGATAGTGATTTATCCGGTGGATAGCGTTATCCACCTTTCGAACAACTGGGGCCAGAAGAGAGGGTAAAACGACGCCTTCCTATTGGCTCACTTCCAGGAAATGGCATTAGTTAATTCAACATTAAACGTTTGGGCCATTTTGTCTCCCGCTTCATGACGCACAAATTCAAACCAGCTGAATTTAATGCACCAAAAAATGTGTCGCTCCGACAGAATTCTAACACAACACGTGAGTGCGACTGCACGCTACATTTCCAATAGTATGTCCACTAAATTTTAAGTTAAAGGCAAACGTTAAGTATACGCGTTTAACAAGGATGTGCAGTTGATCAACGTGATCGTTGATGCACTACGACTGAATCTCACTCACCTGTCCTGCTGCTCTGTAGCCTGTCTCCATTGTGTTTGATCTTTACGCCATCTTAATCTTGACTCTGTGCCTGGTGACTGACCCTTCTCTGTTTTGACGAAATGCACAGTTGACAAGTTTAGCTCCATAGAAATACCACTCTTAGCTATGTTTACCGATGCCAGAGTCTGAGCACAATAGCCAATCTGAAGTAACTCGTAAACGGCAACCTCCCCTCTACCACTAAACTGTCCGAAATGTCAGCTTATATCGTACTTTGTCCAAAAACAGAGAAAAGTTCTTTCATCATTTGAAAAAAGAGTTCAACCGGAGAAAAGACCTGGCAACGGGGTTATGTTGAAATTAATTTTCCCTTTTTTTCGAAGTTTTTAATAAGCCAGCATTTGGAAGAGTGGAAGCTTCGTTTTTGGCATCACCGGCATTGCCTCAAATCCGAATCACTGAGAGGTTGACTATTGTCATCTACTACAGATGCCACGAACATCACACTTCAATTACTTGGTGGAACGAATATTTGAAAGTTGAACGTGATCGGCTAGAAAATAAAAGTTCAAAGTCAAACTTTGAAAGTCGAAAGTGATTGGTTATTTTCTTGACCAGTCCGAAGCAAAAGGAAAACCAAAAGCAACTGACAGAATGTTTTCCGGCGTTTAGTGCAGTCCGCACTTCTTTGCATGAAACTCTGACTGGTTCATTTGATAGTTCGTGTCTGTTGTGATTGGCCAAAGAAATTCAATGGTTTCGGTTTTTATTTTAAATCACTCTATTTATTATACTTCATTACCAAGCATCAGTCTGCTGTGCCGTTGCATCATTTCCTTGGCTGCTCCTTTATTTCCAAGCATCATTTCTTCTAGTTTGGCTTTCATCTCTTGTTGTGCTTTTGGCCTTGGTGCTGTTGGATACTGCGATGACTTTTGAACCTTGCCACTGTACTCGAACAGAGTAACACAAAGACGAAGAACATCGAGCAGCAAGCCAAGTCTGAAAAGAAAAATTGTGGATTTTTCTTTAAAACGGAAGAGTGCTTCAGTTATCAGCATGGTACAGGAGAAATCACCACAGTTAATGTCCGGATGGGAACTTCAACTCGCGTTGCCGGACTTCAAGTCCAGCGCCAATTACCAGAGGGGGAGATCTTCAATTCTCATCGTTCCGTTTTCTCAGACCAAGAACATACAAAAATAAGCCGAAATTCGGGGTTATCTCAAGGAGATTTGTCAAACACCGTGCTTGAAAATGGGTAAGTTAGAACAGGTTTGAAAACAGCAGGAAAATCAAGAAACACACAGTCTTGTCGAGTAACACGCTTCGGGCTGTCTTGGTTCTGGACCCATTCCGAAAATTATTAACCACCATTACATTTCATAAGGATACAGACCTGGAGGCTGGCTGATCTGCCCACCAATCCTTCAATACCTGACTATCCACATTCTTCAGCACCCACAGCAGACAAACCAGCAGGTTCCGTGTTGTCTCTGGACTGAACTGCTGCGGTTTACTTTTCTGAGAATCAACGAACGGTTCATGGATTTAGCAAAACCAATTTTAGCGAAGAAGAAAAGTGTTATTGGCGGAATTGGGAAGATAATTTCTGAAGTGGAAAATAAAGGCTACGATAGTAAGACACTGACGCCGGAAGAAGGCAAAGGCTTGAGAGAAAAGTCAATCATCGCAAAATCCAAACGGAATCAAACGGGACATGAATTGGATCCAAGGATGTTGAAAGCGCCTGAAACTCCACTGTAAGGAAGAACACGATTCGTAACGACGTGAATAAAGGAAAATTGGTGGAGGAAAAGCTCCAGCCTCCCCAAGTGGAATTAGTAATTTTCAAACGCCAAAAGGAAAAAAAAAATTTCACCGTCGCATTCGTCTAAAGGATTAATATGTCCCTAAGGTGCCGAATTCATCGTACTTGTCTTCTACATGGATTGGCTTACTCTTATAACCGTATGCATCTAGCGCAGTAGTCCATCCATTTAAGGATGGCTGGCCATGAAATTGCAGTTCAACATCGCTTAAACCTACCTGTGAGCAGGTCTAACTTACTATTGTACCTTAGTCGGTGTTAAGACAGTCTCACGGTCTACACACAGTTATGAAAAGACAAAGTTTACATAATCGGCACTCCGGCTTGGTTTAAACATGAGGGAGCTTTAGCAACGGGGACGGCAACGGCGACGGGAACGTCACAAAACAGTAGGTTTAATTAGTAAAAACAATCGCTCTGCACGCCCTGCACGTGCGTTTTACAATTTGGTACATTTCCTTGCCGTCCTCTCCAAAACAAGAACGTCAAATGACCAAAATCAGCGGCTTTGGGAGAACGTCAGCACGCGACGTTGAATTTTTCGATCTCTCTGCAAATTTAAACGCCGTTTTTGCCAGTTTCATTGTTGGATAGCAGAGGCAAATTCTGCATTTTAAATGAGTTGAAATAATTGCGAAGTGATTACAATGACGCGAATTCCTATTTTGAATCGACGTTCTCGTTGCCGTTGCCGTCCTCGTTGCTAAAGGTCCCTATGGCTTCAAGGACGACTTTCATAAACGCTTTCTAACTGATGAAGGTTTAAGACTAAAATCTCTTTATTAAATTTTAGTTTTTAGTTTTTAACGTCAGAAGTTGTCCGTACTCTATATTTTTTAAACTTTCTATCAATTCATGCTGAGGCTTGGACTGTGAATGTTCTGTCCTACTGACATCGTGGCACCTTTGTTGGTTCTAAGCACTTCGTAACCACTATACAATTGATTTTTCCCATACGCAATGTCCGCGTAGACACTCAAAGTGGTGGCGAAAGACGTGGCTGCTTATCTCATAGTCCAGGGTCGATTTAAGATTGGCCGTTTCTTTCCAGTAGGAAAACTGGAGTGCTTACCACTCACAGCCCATCCGGGTGGAAATTTTAGGTGTAAGTATTAAATGATGCAGCTTGTCCTAATAAAAGCCGAATAGAGTACACAATTTACTGTTATCAACAGGAAAGCCCAAAAAGATCAGAAAGAAGAGCCTGATTATGCCGATGCATCATAATTTCTAAAATGTTCCATATGGAATGGTGCGTACCATCTGATGTTCCAACTGGAATTTCCGGGTTTTCCGTATGAATGATAAGTACGACGATGCAAAATATTCCCTGCTGTCGCTAAAAATGGACTGAGCGTTTACGCAGATAATTACGGCGGTGAACGTGGCCCAAACTGTTTAACCAAGCAAAACTACTTTCTACAATAGAGTAGAATGGCTCCGTAACGCATGCTACTGTGCATCATCAAGTTAGCAACAGACCTGTGAACCAACGTCACTCTTGTTCTCCTCAGCTGCCATGACACCCATTATGCTGGATGTAGCAATGGCCATTGCCACATCTGGAGTGATACTAGAGTTCTCCTCGCTGCCATAACCATGCAGCTGCTGTAACGCTCCGATAACCAAACCAACTATAGGCAAATACAGTGCAGCCACAGCAGAGCGACACGCCACTTCATCATAACGTGTGTCAGAGTCATGGCAGGCAATCAAGTCTCTTGTGGTGTCTATAGCTTGATTTATCAAGGTCATGTCACTAAAATGATAACGACGAATGATTACACACTATCTTCGGTGGCGGATCAAGAATTGTTCCTCGGGTGCCCCGCACAACCCACCCGGAAAAATTATCCAGCGTAAGTCAACAGGACCAATGCTGGCCCAAAAGAAAACTGACAATAAGCCTTTTTCACGCAATAGACCACTTACGATTAATTTCAGCCTCTTTTTCGAAGCGAGACCAAGTGCTAAGTCTTTCTGTTGAAAATTAGTTTTCATACATGTGAATAGTAAAACTACTTACCATCACAAAACTCTCGCAATTGGACTCGCTTTGAAGCAGAGCCTGAAGCGAGCATGGAACTCGCCGTTTGTGGAGCAATGTGCCCACAGTGGAAACCAAATGGCTTCAGTAATCAGTGGATTAGTTTTTCTTACCCTCCTTCCAAGGCCAAAGCCAGCTCAGACAAGACTAAGCCAGCGAGGAAATGCTGTTGTCTGAAGGCGGTTGACAGCTCTGCCATGCTGTTACCGATGATGACAGTGTAAGCAGATGCGGACGAGCCAATAGAGGACACTGAATTCGTAGGGGAGGGGGGTTGGGATGGATACAATGGACAAGGGAAGGGTAGATTGAGGGTTACATAATGTTCATGGCTACAAACTATCCGCAGGAACTCAAGTCTGAGTTGAGATGCTTCAGGAATAATGGTGCCTTGATAGAGCATCTGAATGTTAATGCAACACAACACTGAATTAGATTAAAGGTCAAATTCTGAGTTTTGTCACCCTGCGTGCAAAGTCTCCCTCGATCTTCATAGACAAATCGGTAAGAGGAAGACTCTTCTAGCGATTGCGAGATTATTTTGATTTGCCGCTCATCTAAGGAAATAGATGAGAAAGTCCAGTTTCGAGCTAAATGAACCGGTTTTTCGTTGTTGCGCATGATCACTCGTCAGAGGAGACCAGTATTTTTTGTTTTGCACACACACGTCATTTGAAAAGTAGAAATTATTTTGAGTGCATGATGTTATTGTGCGCTTTTATTGTCCGTTAAACCTAGATTCACTGAAACTGGATTCGATGGCCGCAATCCCGGGTTAGCATTACATCCTATCCCTCAAAGCTCGTGAGCCGATGGGAACAATAATCAAGGATAAGTGATTAAATTGGGCTTTGCTCAAGGTCATTAAATCACGTATCCCCCCAGGTTGCCGAAAATAACCCTTGCAGAGTTCACATGTTACTCAGTAAACGCTATATTACCGTTTCATACCTCTTTACAGTAGTGCTTGACAAGTTCGAACACAAAGCCCCTGTCAATCAGTGCAAAAAGGTCACACAAGAAGAAGGCAAGACTGGAGTTAAGCCTCTGAGTAAGAATAAAATCCTGAAAACAAGAACGTTGACTTAACTCAGTACACTATATCACATAACAGTGCAACATGTCATCGACTGGAAAGTCAAACATGAATTTTTAAATACTTTTTTCATGACAACACTTAAACGTTCTATCAATGAAAGTTATAAAACACAGGAGATATATGTGGGACAGTGTTGAAAGTACCAACTTGAAGAGTTTTTAGTTTCTAGCATTATCATCGGCCACTATCTGCCCGGAATCATAGGACAAAAATCTTACGGGTGAGTGCAGCCCTGAAAAGACCGTTATCGATGACATCGACTAAAATTTATATAATAAACTCAATTCTATGCGTGTTTTGATTGGTTCTCACTTATGATCTATTAGAGCCCTGGAAGACTCATAGATTACGTCATCTACGCGTTTTTGTTTTGTTTTTTCTCTTTATTGTATAAA
>BLFK01000037.1:239645-259645 GCA_014634185.1 Astreopora myriophthalma | reverse complement strand
GGGGAACGACTTTGTTCAATTTATTGTATACGAAGCGAGTTTGCTCCTCGTTGAAAGCCGAAAAAACGGCGACAGTTGACTTTGTCAGTCCCAAGTAGCAGGTTACTAAATCTTTCAATATCATGCAAACCATCAAATCAGCGCTTTTGCAATGTCAGTCAACAGAGCCAAAGCAAAACCAATGGTGATTTGTGGACAAGCGTTTCCTGTGCTCAGCGCAGGTTGCATGTATTTGCTGTGCGCCGCGATTGGCTCAAGTTATTGCCTGCGCCTGCCCCTATTGTCAAAGTAGTTGCTTTTGTTTTGGCTTCATGACACAACTGGAAATCTTTCTACATATTTTAAGTTATCCACCGGTTTAAGTAATCCCGTCTTTCACCAACTGGCGCTTAGTACCTTTCTGCTGCTGGTAGTGTTGCTTTGGCCCAGACCAGTGACACCAAGAGAGGCTGACCGTGCTTCTGCCATACTGCTTCTGTTGCCAGGCATGTTCAAACCCTCGCACACCATTGGCTCACCATCATCCATCCATTTTCCCGATCCTTGTGACTCAAGCTGCTCATCAGTCAACATGGCATTGAGCTGTGGATTGCTACTCGACAGCTTCTGCCGGGCTTTGCTTTGCAGACCAACGGGGATACTCGCCGAACGGCCTGGCTCTCCTACCGGGGAAACATGACAAGGCAAAACTGGGTCAAAGGTAGGGGGGAACGAAAAGGTAGCGAAAGGGAGTGGGAAACAAGGAGGGGGAGGCAAAGTGCGGAAAATGGGGAGAGGTAGGATGAACAGACCCGGGGCAATAATACTATGCCATCCATAAGGAATCAAATTTAACAAAGCATGCTTTTCTAGAACGAATGATGCACTGTTACTCTCGTGGGGACATAGTTACCACACAGTACTACCTTTTGCAACGCAACAAGTTATCTCTACAAATTTCTTTTTCATTAATGAATTTTATTCTTTACAAGATTATTGCGGATTCAAGGACAATTACACAAATAATGATCTCTGAATAAAGGAGAAATGGCAAAAAATAGTTAACAAACACCAGCCATTAGTTAATTGAGAATGCTTGCAACTTTGGCAAATATACGGCATAAAAAGTAGGCATATTTAGTAATACATATCAATTTGCTATTTGTTCCCAAGCTCCAACTATTTCGAAGATATTCCCTTGACTGTTCTTTCTACTAGTAACTTTAAAAACAAGCTAAAACAATATTTTTTGAGCCTGAATTAGCGCACGAGTTAACAGTTTGTGTTTCTGATGATCGTCTGGAACTTTGTCAGGATTGCCACAGGTCTACTGCTAGTTTGTTTGTCATTATCCTTGTATCCTCTGTAGTACTACATGCACATAATATAAGTTCATTAAGTTTCATGAATTTTCTTCACTTCATTCATTAAGTTTGTTTAGTATTTGTAATTTAGTTTAAGTCTTTTGTTCTATACAAAATAATCTCTCTCTCTTTTTTACCACAGGCCCCTGCTTCTGCTTTACTGATCTATATAATTACATGGCACACATATCTACACCAGCACAAAACTATTAAAAATCTAAGTATGGGAGTATGGGAGTATGGGTAACATGAGCAATGCTATGTTATAGTATACGGGCATTCTTAAATAATTCTTTAGTATGCTTAGTCGAGTTCGGACACAAAGCTCTTGATGAAAGTTTGTCTCACCTGTAAAATAATCTGGTGAAGACACTGGTGAGTGGCTGTAAGGTGCAGAGAACACATAAGTGATGTAGGACGATAGCAGCTGATTACGGCCATGCTCATCTTGGTTGTTTTCCAGCAACTGATGAAGTCGATCAACAATCTGTGTGAGTGATTCAAATGCTGCTTGGCCGATGTTCACTGTCAAAAGGGGCATATAATTTGATTCAGCTTTAGAAATCCCAATGATGGCTTCCTTGTACCTTCACGAATAGTAGGAAATTCACGGAACGCACGAAATTGAGCGTTGATGGCTTTCAGCTGAGGGAGGACAGCAGGCTTGGCAAACTGGTGTGTCCCAGGCTCCTAGGGAGCTTGAGCAACGACGACGTCGACAACAACGCAAACGCCACAACACAACACGTTTGATAAGCAAAAACAACGGCTCTAATAATAATAATAATAATAATAATAATAATAATAATAATAATAATAATAAAAACAATATTTACAGAGGATATCACCAGCTAACACTAAGTTAATTAGGGTGGTCCTCTAAAAGCTCTGCACACTCTGTGTGTGCGTTTTACATTTTGACACATCTGTTTGCCGTTTTCGGCTAAACAACGATGTCAAATGACTGAATTTACAGTTTTGCGCCGGACGTGAGTGCACAGCGATGAATATTCCAATTTCTCTTACTTTTAACGGCGTTCATACCAATTCTGTTCCTGGACAGTTAGTAATTCTTTTTTACAAGCAGAACGAATTGCATTTCAACGCGTGTGTCAGTAGTCTATTGGTAATGGATGGCTTCAGGGCAAGTTCCGGCTCGAATCCAGTCCAGTCTCGATTTTCCTTATTTGACTAGGTGTTGCCTTAAAATTATCACTATGGTCATTACAAGGCTCTCGACAATTGCTGGTATTGATTATTCTCATCCTAGAGGATGTGTTGCTGAGCGCGAGGTATGCTTCCCCCTCATCGCGTGTGTTAGAGACGACTGCATGGGGACGAATAAGGAGCTCTACATCTACAACGGAGAAGTCAACGACTGCGTTTTTTCAAACTTTTTGCTGATTATGGCAATTTTGAACATTCCAGTTCTTTGAAAGACTAAATCGGGGAAATTGTGTTCAAACTAAGAAACAAAATCAAACTTCGCCATTGTGTGCCCACGATTCCCATAGAACTGGAGATTTGGTCACAGTGCAGATTCAACAGAGAACGGGAAAGAAATGCACCAAACTTCGGGCAGAACCACTGTTTTGCTACTTTAAATGCCTTGCTAAGTGGTTTTCTCATTTATGTCGCCATCGTAGATCTTAAAGTTCCCAAATAACACCCTAAGGAGTATAAATTTTTCTCAATGTAACCAACGGGGTAACAAACTTCTCATCCCACAATCCGAAAAGAGGTTCCTTGATATGATTGCTTTTGTGGGCCCCCCATAAAAAGTATGATACAATGACCATTTTGACGACTGTGTATCAGAAAAACAGCACAAAAAAACAAAACAAAACAAAACAAAACACATTGAAACAAGAATGTTCATACCTACGGTCCCCGATATGATAGGTGGCCTTACAAGAAGCAAAATAAGTTTATCCAAAACAAGGTACAAAAATCGAACAAGAGGTTCCTCTCGGGCCTTGGACAGGTCAACAATGCTTTTCCTGAGCACAGATTCTAAGTTTCCCTCAGAGATGCGGCCGGGTGATGATGCTATGCGGCCCTCAATCTGATGACAGGTCTTGTGAAATTTTTGAACATGTAAATCCTGAAAGAAAGTTGCGATGTTAAACTAAAACATAATCTAGAAAAATAGCTTATATCTTTATTAATTTGACAATGTCAAGTCATTCCCAGTTGAACTTCATAATAATTGTAATTCTCTGTTATAAATAGTACATGAGTATGTAATCAAATGCATTATTTTAAGAGTGTTGCGACCTGGTTTACGAGCTCCTAAAACACATTAGCAATAACAATTACCAAACAGAGAACCGATCGGCTGGTCTCAACTTGTGTCCTGCAATAACAAGCCTAGATTGTTTGTGTTCGCAGATGACAAACGTTTAGGTACCTGTGGATGAATGGAAGACACTGCACGGACAGCAACATGGAAAACACCTTTGTGACCCTCTACCCATTTCATACCAGGGAGTGGAACCTTGCAAGAACAAGTGATAGTATGTCAATCTTTGTTCTCCACTCACAATTGTACTGACTGATTTACACTTTTACACAGAGTCAAGCTGACGAAGCGGTCGTGCACCACGCCTGCCACCGAGCTGCAACCCACGCTCAATTTTGATATCCATCACGCAGTGTCCCGTCAAGTCTAAGCATCTAGTGCCTATTTCTAACGATGAGGTTAGGGTTCTTTCAAGGTCGGGGTAAATGCAACTGTTTATGTTTAGTTGAAAAGCACAGTTTGGGGGACACTGTGACGTTTATTGCCGGTATTTCTGGACTCAAGTGATGTTGAAGCTGAGAAGAAGAGCAAGGGGACACTTCGTGACGCTTATCAAAGTCGGCGTCCATCCAATTAGTTGTATTTCTGGACATATCTGCTTAACCTTGTACGTGGAACCTTGTTTCTATCAATCTCAATCTGACTCCGAGGGTTTTTATCCTGGTACTCCAGTTTTCCTGATTTACACTTTTAATTCAATCTCCAGACTACAAGGAAGGGTGATCTGCACAGCGGTCTTTCTTTCTTTCTTTTGCTGTTTAGATAAGTTCTCTTTATTATGCCACCCTGGGCATCTGTGTTTGATTGCTTGACCAGTAAAATCACCTCCAATGTGCAGGGAAAGATTAATGTGTGTCAACGAAGACAATGACAAGTTGGCTGACAAGTAATTTATCATAAATTGAACAATAAATGTATGAGAAATACCATTCGAAGCTACATGTATCTAGTGCAACAAAAATAATACAGTTACAGTTATGGTATGTTGAAGTGCAGTTATGGTACGTTAAAAGTTCGGATAAATTTGCCATAAGACGTTTTTGTTTTTTTGTCCTAAGCTATCAAGATCATAAATTTAAGTGAAAATGATACCTCTGGTGAGAGCATGCTGTAACTCGGGGGTGGTCTCTCCAAAGACACAGGAAGATGAAATTCACCCAGTGACAGCCGGCCTTCTTTCATAGCTGGGATCCACTGTAAACAGAGATTTATCCTGTAATCTTAAGTAACTAAAACTAAAGCAATTCATACTATTTTCTATCCTAGTTGCCAAAATTTCTGCTCAATTATAACTGAAGTGTATTGCAATTCATCAAATGCACTGCAAATGAATACCAATGTAAACTGCATTCCTGTTATCACCATCTGCGATCACCATCAAGATAGCACAAACAATAACAATAATGACCAGTTACAATAATGGCCAAACATACCGTGTATCCGATGGGTGTTTCAATGGGTCCCTTATCATCAGGCTTCTTGCCAGCTGAACAGCTGATGTGGTAAAATGTGAAAAGCAAATGATGCTCAGCTGTTAAATGAGCTGGTAACTTGATCTTCACTTCTTCATAGAAGTCTGGAGCTCTAAAATCAAACACAGAGCAAACAATTATTTTGTTTAATGATAAGAAAGTTTTACAACAGCACGGTAAAACGCAGTTAATGGAGCGTGACACGCTTGGCCTCTTTCTTCCGTCACGTCATATTTTGTAACATCATGTAACGCAAACGAGACATGAACAAGCTTTCATAATCTCATGAATGCTCATTCATTATTTGATCAATACAAAGGGTACACTGTGCCCCATGTTGTTATACTGTCTGCTACAGTTATCTCACTCGTTCTGTATGGCTAAAACGAACAAGTCCCTCCGTTCATGTCTCGTTGAATTTCTTTAAACCCCACCCTTCAATACAAAGGCAATAAAATAAAGAACAACATACTTATTGTGATATGTTATTGCAGTCCAAGCTTCAGATTGCATTGCAGAGGTGCTTGATTTACCAAACAGGCACTAAGAAGAAACAAAGGAAAACATATCTCACCAGGTGGTCTATCAATGGTAATCTAAATAACCACTCGTGCTCGGATTTGATCACCCAGAAAAACAAAAATGAAAATATGGAACATTTGACAGGTGGGAGCCAAATAGTGCTTTTCGAGATGAAACTTTCTTCCCTGGACGATCAACACAGCCCAAGTGCGGATAAATGGTGTAGCCCCTCCTGGGTTTTTGGCTTCTAGCATAACCTACATGACTGAAATCTTTACCTCAAGTGGTGCCAAGTCTTCACATGCAAGGAACTGTACTTTCACTGCAATATTCCTGGCTGATGTACTGCGACTAGTGTAATTGACACTCAGAGGATACACGTACAACAAGTTCCTGAAAATTGCACTTGTTAGATCGCCTCAATTAGCAGAAACTTTGAAGCTGTCTGTGCCTAAAGGGTATGTTTATCAACTATATTCACATGATTGATGTGTGTGTGTAATTTGTCCGTTCTGTGGTTTTGATACTAATTAATAAATAAGTAAATTTCAACAGAACTTTACTTAATGACACTGGGAAAAGTATCCATGAAGAGAACTAAGTAATCACGTCTTCCCCTTTAAGAGATATTTAGTGCACAGCTCCCTGCCTTGATGCATCTGATACGATTTTTCTTAACTAGTTGTCAGTCATACATGCAGGTTCAACACTTCTTAGGAGCACTCAGACGTTTTTGAAAGTTTATGCATACAGCTTACTTGTATGTAAGGAAAGGTGTAAACACTTCTTTTGGAGCGAACTCCTCAATTTCTTTGGTCGGTCTACCTTGTCCATCTGGGTATGGGTTTACCTGAAAACAATCAATTACTCTATGGGGTTAATAAGGGTCTTCACAGTCCATATGCAGCTGTTACTGAGAATGGCTCTCGGACTGGCTCAAGAATGGATCTGAACAAATGAAAGAGGAACAGTGCCCTCCAACCCTAAACACAACAGAGCTGCAGTCAATCAAATTAACTTAGGTTCTTTTAGATGGGTTACATAGATAGCTTAGGTAGCCAGTTTGTACTGTAACCGTGTTTTGTTGTGTGTGTTATTTGTGTCCGACCGGATATGGAATAATCTTTTTTGCTTTGGCTTCCCACTTTCTTTAGCTTTCATAGTTACTAAGGAAGCCATTTACCCAGTCTCTATCTATTATTTCATTCATTTATTGTGATTTATTTTGTCAGAGAAGGGTAGAAAAGGTACCGTTGTTGTTGTTCGAGTTTATAACGACCCGAGTTAGGATAATTGACTGGAATGCTGTATTTGTAAATGTTGTAGTTCAAAATTTACTTCTGGTTTAATTTTTTTTAAAACCAGTTTGTTTTTTTTAAACCAGGTTACTATTTTTAGACCAGTTTATATTACCAGTTTGATTATCAACTGTCCAAAAAGGGATTTCTCTTTATGGGGCATGGTTAAAAAATAGGGGCATGGCTTTTTAGTTGGTCTAAAAAGATATGCAAAAATGGCAACAGAAAAAGGAACTGATTTCTCTCCTCCCTTCTTCTGTCCTTTCACCCCCATCTTCCACTTTTTGCCCTTACCTCCCCTCCCTTCTTCTTAACTGCCCCCTGAACCTTTTTCTCACCACCCCTCCTCCCTTATTCTACTCAACACCCTGTATCTACATAGAGTTCTTTTAATTTTCTTTCAATTTGTACATACCGTGATTTAAACCACTGCTCTCTCAGTCTAGAGGCATCCTTCTAGACCACTAGACTACCAACACATCAGTTGGCAAGCTTGCACATACTTCTCAGTATCAATACTTTTTGGTTCCAGACTCCCCTTGGCCAAAACCTTAATTTATTCATAAATCCCAGATCCCTTCTTTCAGATTATGTGAAAGGCTTCTAAGAATGGCAGAGGCCACTGATTCAGAAGCTTACTGTGTAAACAAAGAACAGTTTTACCTAAAAATAGCTGAGTTAAAAGAACAACTCTACTTCACCCACAAATCTCTTCTTGGAGGACTCAATTTACCAAAAAGCAATTCAGCACCTTAGAAGCAAGCAAGACACTCCAGATCTTGCCAAATGGGAACAGGATACTATTTGCAGCAAGAAGTGGACATACTCACATGGTCAAATTTTCACAAAGGACACAAAACAAGTTGTTCCTAAATCTCAACTATTTGACATTCTGACCGAGGCCAACCAACGAGTAGCCCACAGAGGAAGAAAAAAAACAGAGAAATGGCTAACTACCTTTATAGAAATACTACTGTACCTGCAGTCAACATTATTTTCTTTTCAGCAGTCAAATCAATAACAGGAACTCATTGAATACCTGGTGTAACTCGGAGGTCAAACAATATGCTGGTTTGTCCCCTGGTGGTGAGATGTCCAGCTTTAGTGTTCCTGTAGGATACACATGTGTAAAGGCTGTTGATTAGGCACAGTGTGGCTTGATACAAACAAACAGTATCTTAAGCATGCCCAGATTGTGCCTGCAAGAACATCAATTTTACCTTCCAGGTAGTCCTGGCTAAATTTTTGTCTGCAGTTATTACCACTTTGTATGTACAGTGTATCTGTTGCAGGTATAAATGATTTTAATATAGAATAGTTTGTTTTAAATTTGCTTTGTGTGATATTCATTAACATAAATGAAATGCAAAAAAAAAAACAGTCAAAACATTTGGGACACTGTTGTTTTTCAAAGAAAATAAGAACCCATTGACCCCCTGCCCCCCACCCCCCTTCCTGGAAAATGTTTTGTATCTGGGCTCAAACAATTGTTAAGATGTTGTGTAAGCTATAGACTTGTTTGTTTGTTTGTTTGTTTGTTTTGGGGGGGGGCAGGGGCGGGAGTGGGGGGGCGGGGGGACTGTTTGTGTGTGGAAATTAACTAACTAACTTTGAAGTGTACAGCTGTAATAGACTGACAAAACACTAGAAAAGAGGTCTGTCCCCAAACATTTTGACCAGGATTGTAGGTTATGCAAGGCCTTGGCTGCATATAAGAGACATAACTGGTGGGAATGCACCCTATAGATTTATCATCTATTCATTATGAGATGACGCAGATATGGTGTGTACTGTACTGGTCGTGTACTGGGGTCTTACCACTCCACATTAAAATGGCAAGAAGGATGGGATGGTACTATAAGGGGACAGAATTGTCATAAAGGCAAAACTTTAACAGAGGATATTGAGATTAGGTGAAGCTGTGATCCTCGCAGTTACGGATGCAATTTTAGCAACTGCATAGAGAAGCCTGAAAAAATTCAGGACTTCAACAGGGTTTGAACCCGTGACCACGCGATGCCAGTGCGATGCTCTAACCAACTGAGCTATGAAGCCATTGATGTTGGGAGCTGGTCATTTGTGGGTTCAAATGTTCCCATGGTGAACAATCAACGGATGAACTGATATTGCACACAAGGGCCAAAGGGACAAGTAAAGACAAAACAGCTCTTGAAGGCACATCTCTGGTCCCCGGGAATGGACACCCAATGTGACAAGTTTGTATCTACATGCATTGTCTGCCATGTGGACACCCCTATGACACAACATGAACCCATCAAAACAACAGGGCTACTGAAGGGACTCTGGAATAATGTTAGCATGGACTTCAGCAAACCTAAGGCAAATGGAGACCTCACCCTTGCATTTTATTTGCAGTACACCAGTACCCAGTAGGTGAATTTGCAGGATCAACCAATGAAAAGCAACCATCGGTTGCTCTGAGATATTAGCTACACCAAGCTACTCTAAAATCCAAGGATAAATAAAGAGATGATGATGATGATGATCCCAGTTTAAAGACTGCAAGGTAGATGGTAACCCCAAGCTTATGGAGAAAGTGCAGAAAACTGCACAGATTACAGCTTTCCAAGGCAGACAGGTGTGGAAGGAAGTGCACTGGGGAGTTAGAGCATCCAGAGCAACTCAACATGCAACTACGGGAGTCAGCCCAAAGAAAGTCATGTTCAGTTGGGAAATACAGGAAAATTCTCAGCGATCAACAAACAACCTGTACACCCAGATGACTTGATGGTCTGCGATAACAACAGAAAGAGGAAAAAGAAAATGAAGAATATCCAGATATGAGATGACACAAAGCTGAAGAGTTTCAGGTCAAAAATGAACTGTGAGTATGTATTGGGGTCTTAGATTAACCACTCAACCTTGAAGGTTTAAATAATTTGTTTTAATGTACAACATACATGTATTAAGAGTACAAATAAATAATATACAACGACAAGTATAAAATGCACGTTTTGATTGGTCTAGAACATGTGTGATTACAGTACAGACAAATGCAAGATGTCATTGAGTGGTGTGATCAGAGTTTAGAGTACACAAGACTGGCCATAAAGATTTGCAAACTGTTTTGGTGCATGGAGAAAAACAGATCTATGATAAAAGTATTATTTTGCCATTGCCAATGGACAAAAAAGATATAGAATTATCAGCAGTCTACAGCCTTGTTGCAGTGTAGACACTAATTTGCTACAGTATGATCATAATAATTATGTGGTGATATTTTATAGTTAGGACTGTCAACAAGTTAAAAGCACCTGTATTGCAAGAACAAGTCTGACAGTGCAATATTATCGAAAATTACCTGGGATGCATTTGAGACGTTTTAATACTGATGAGGGTCTTTTCAGGTCAGCTAAGAATTTGTACAAGTCTTCATCTTTCAACTTATCAGATTCCTAAACAAAAAAAAAGCAAAAAAAATCATTAGTAATTTCATTGTGTCTCAATGATTAGGTAGAGATTGGTCCACTGTTTAGCCAATCAGAAAAGATTTCATAGTTGTTGTCACAATAATGGATTGTGTGACACACATGACACTTGTAATTATTGATCTACACACTGAGCACTATTGATTCCCCTGTATCATAAGAATAGAATTATTAAAGATTGGAGCTGACCACAATACATGTCTCCAACTCACTTTGTTACAGTTGTGTATTTTGGATTATGCTGAAGAGAGATTAAGTTCTTGTGAGATTCATCTGTTCTACACCATCCTTGTTTGCATCCTGCTTGATTGTTGCCCTTTAATTTGGAGAAGGCAAATTGTGCGAAATGTTTGGTTGTTCGTTATAAGTAAATACAGTGTATTGAGTATTCTTTCTGTTCGCTATTCAGTGGCTAAAAATACTCAGAAATACCCAATTTTTACACCTTTTCTGACTGGCTAAACAATGAATGACCAAGTCCTTGCTGAATGTTTTGGTGTACATGTAGCTCTAGAAAGGTTCTTTAAAATCTGTAAATGGACACATACATTTCAGTAGAAATTATCTTCCTTGTGAATAACCAAGAACCTGCACTGAATTTTTATGTGGTGGAGATGAAGCTTACCTGTTTGAAGAAACTGCTGACAGTGAGAGTGACAGGTCTGAAGTTTGTAAGATCGGGAGCAACTTCAAATTCAGCAACATCACTCAAGTGAAGTGACTTGCGTGCCTCATAAATTGAGCCTCGACTGGAACGTAGCATAGCAGATGGTGTATCAACCAATCCAGACTGCCAACAAACAACAAAAGGAAATTGCCTTTTGAATATTACTAATTTTATAATTTAAACTTTAAATTTGCTTGGTTATAACAGATTTTCTTGCTTGATGCAAGGCAACAAAATGGGCACATTAAAGGCCCAGCCAAACAATGAATGTTGGATGATCTAACATGTTGGGTGAACCAACATTAATTTTTATCATTTGGCCACCGTGTTTGATGACCATTCAGCATGTTGAACAATGTTGGATGATGTTGGAACATGTTTGATACAGCATCAAACATTCTATGCAACTTTGTCCAACATTTCTTTTGTTCTCATGTTGGATGTGTGACACGCTGCTCATTGGCCCAGTCTCAACCAACATGTTGCACCTGGGCGTGTGCAATGTGACAGCAAATCGAGTCATTGCCAGCATTGCCTTGAGTTTAACTGTGCTTAGATTGCATTTTGCCACAATTAAGGACTTTCAAACCATGAATAAATTTTAAACACAAAACACGTCTACAATTTCTCACACACAACTGGGAGCCATGCCAAGCCAACCATGCAGCCTGACTTCTTATACCAATCATCACAATATTACATGGAAAATAAGCAAGACACCTAGGCTACATACAATAAGAACAGACGGTCCTACAGGACCATTCAAACAGCATCATGATATAACTAAAACGCTCATGAAGGGCGGGTGGGTGGGGCAGGTCAGGTCAGGCAAGACGGATGGCAACAAAACAAAATGAACTTTGAACAAGCATGTGACCTGAAAATCCCAAAGTTTGGTACCCAAACTTGGCATTATAATTATTACAGTATTATTAAAATGGGCTGAGTTTGTTGGTTCTCCACTCTGCTCTGAGAGGTTTTTCTCTGGGTACTCCCGTTTCTCCTCTCCTCAAAAACCAACACTTTATTTTAATCAAGTTGAGTTCACTTTGCAGTATCCCCTTCAGCACTTCAGTGCAAATTCACTGAATACTTACTGTCATACTATTCTGACCCATCAGACCTTGATCCATTCATGATTAACAACACTGAGACGTTACTCCTTTATCATAGGTGTAACCGCTTTTCATAAAAGTAAAATTTCTTGGTGAAACGAAAAAGGTGTTACACTGGAGACAGCGATAGTGAAAAGCAAACAAAGAAAAACCTAAATCCTGGTGACATCTGATATCCCATTGTAAAATACTGTAATGAGCAATTGTCTCATACATGCACTTGAAAAATTCAAGTGACTTCAACAGGATTGGAACCTATGACCTCTGCGATGCCGGTGCAGTGCTGTTACATGTACGAGACAATTGCTCAAATTGTCCAGAAAGTGTGAGGATCATTCCTTCAGTGCATATTTCATAGTGTTTATGGTTTTCTAATTCACAGTAAATAGGTTCATTACAGTTTTTTACTATCTACATGCATGCATGTACTATGTTTACCCACCTTTCTGTTTAAATTGGCAGCTATTGGAGAGTCTTTGTCCTGCATAGATCCTGCATCAGGTGTTGTAGTCTTTCCTGTAATAATGTCCACCAGATGAATTGCAGTCCATGCAAATGGCATGCGATACTTACCAAGCCTGTCACAGTTGGCCACAGCAGCTGCACGCATCTTGTCTCGGTGCTAGTGATACAAACAAAATCAAGAAAAATCAAGACTGGTAAACCAAGGTGACTATAGAGGAAATTTACACTATCATAATGACTGCATTAGGCCATTTCCAAGTTCACTTTAGCATCTCATTCAAAAATAATTTAGTGGGAAGTTTTCCTTAAGAAAAACACTCTGGTTTTCATTCAGATGTAAATTAACACTATTTACCATCACAAACATTTTTTCACTTGGAATTGCTTTGAAAAGGAAGTGGAAGTGAGCCCAGAAATGGCCCCAAATTTGTTGTTGGTTCTACTGTGCTCCTACAGTGTACAGGTTTTCTCTTGGTGCAAACCAACTCTGTGGAGGTGCCATGGCCAGTTCCAATTCATTATCACTTTCATTTACAGTTCACATGGCTACTGTAACAATGGCATTGAGTGGAAGTGACAGTTCTGGGATTTAAAAACAAAAACCTCTATGCATGACGCCAGTTCAGTGCATTAATTTTATACTTTTGGAACAATGAGATTAATCCAGTAAGTTCTTGGTTGTTTGTTTGTTTATTTGTTTCCTTGCCTGTTTGTGTTTGTTTGTCTGTTAGTCTGTTTGTTTGTACATTTGTCTGTCTGTTTGTTTGTTTGTTCATTTGTGTGTTTGTTTAAATAGATGATCAAGCGTGAAGGAAATACAATTATTTAACAAATTAAGAAAATCAAGCTGCACACTTCCAAACGTGACATACAAAACATAAAAAGGGTAAGGTACATTCAATGTTACATTTACATGATAGCTGCTGTGATGGTATGTGACTTACAGTACATTATGTTACTGCTTGTAACTGATGCTCCTTTATTTTACCATGACAGTCATTTGTTTTTGCAAATATTCTGCAGCTACAGTACCTTCATCCACTGTTGCATTGCCTAAAGTTTTCAGTCAGTGAGAGGGTATAATCTATGTTGGCTCACCACCAATTCTAAATGTGCTCCTTCATCCTCAACAGGTATAATTATTCCCACATGTCATGAGATTAGAACTCTTCACATCGACCCAAACAAAACCATATATGGTGCAAAGAAGTGTGTTCACAAGTTTGTGTGATGCTATTGGTTCTTTTCCCCAGAAATGCTGGGTTGGCTAAATCAAAATTAATGTACAAGCAAACTTAATGCTTCAAGCTAACCTTTGGGTTTTCTGTATCCTTCATGTATGGTTCAGCACATTCAGAGATGTCCCCTTGCTGAAGAACCTTTTCCAACTTAATGACCAGGAAGACATCTGTAGATGGGTATGTGACAGAAAATATTGCCGAGCGACTAAGGGTGGAGATGTCAGTACGAGAATTGTGATCTTTCACCAACTTTCTGCACCACTCGCTGTTCATGTCAAAATAGAAATTTTCTGATATCTGAGACAAAGTAAACCAGAACCCAGTTATTATTTTTAAGAAAATGTTGAAAGTTAAAACTACAAATGCTCGGCAAAGAGAGCAATATAGAGTAAAATTGATTTCAAAAAAGCACACCTTTTTCTTTACTCTTCCATCATACAGGGCCATTGAAGCAAATACTGGTTCCACTTCCAGCTCAAGTCTGAAATAGAATAAAACAACAACCCCAGGCTAACAACACAGTCTTGCAACAGAGTTGGCACAGTGGAGCGAGGTTCCACTCCTGGACCCAGTGTCATACATGTATGTGAGTTATTGGTTCCCTACTCTGCTCTGAGAGCAGGTTTTTCTTTGAGTACTCCATGTTTCCTATTTCCTCAGAAACCAGCAAGTTGGTTTTATTTGAGTCTGATTTTTATTTTGAGTGCCCAAATAATGCTCCAGCTAGTGCCAGATTATTTGACACTTAGAATAAAGTTCATCATTACTTTATGTAAGGATACTTTATTCCACCTTGTTATACTCCCTGATGAAGTCTATGTGAATGGATGAAATCAATCGGACAATTATCACAAGTTGACAAGATACGTTGCTTTGTGCTGTTCACTAGTATTAAAAAATTCTACAATGTAAGAACTTACTTAAGTTGAAGGCACTTGACCAAAATTCTCTGGCCAAAATGCTCTTGGGGAATAGTTGCTGGAACTCTCTTTTCTATGCCCTCTTCCTACATACATGTACATGTAAAGATAACTATGAGAGTAGGTTGGTCAAGAAACTTGACTAATGTAAACGATAATTAATAACAGATGTACATAAGTGCATATATGTGTTGTAGCTCAAACAAAATGACATTAGGGATTACAAATAGATAAGTTCAGCCAAGTTTGACTCTCAATTTCATTTGCCTCAGAACCCCAATTAATCAAACAAAGGCAAGGCTGCTGCCTAAGAAAATTTTTGGGGGGCCCTTTGGGCTTCCAACATTAAAAGTTAGTAGCCCGAGTCATTTTTTTCAGGAGCTTAGAGTTAATTAATTAATTAACCCAGCCCCCTCCCCCGCCAAAGTCAAGTGGTCTGCCTTAGTTATTATTGTACAAATGAAGTAAACTTTGCCACAGATGACTTACCAAAAAACTGGTGTGTGCCTTATGACAGTATAAATGAAGTGAAAAAAAGCAATCACATTTCAATTTAGTTAAACTCTGTTTATCTTCAAGATCAAGGGCGATAGTAGTCACAATTCTTGATCCTGTCACTCACTGAACAAGAGCAGACTTATGATACTTCATGGTGCCGGAAAATTGGAATTACAAATAACAGTGATAGCAAATAGCAACTCAAAAAAAATTACTAATTTACATTTCACATTAATTTTCTTTTCCTTTACGACATTTACATGTACTAACATTACTGTCTTCTCTATGTCTTTCTTAAACATGAGCGGGAGGCTGAACACAGAACACAATAGGAATGCAAGTCTTAGCTTAGATGGAACACATAACTGCTAAGAGAGTTTCAATTCATGTTTTAAAAAGCATCCCACAAATAGTTCAGACCCATAGAGGAGAATTTGTGTCACTAGTCCTTTGAAATAAGGAAATGTGTCATTCTTTTGAAATGACTACGTAATCCTACCTTACTCAAGTTCCGAATGACCACACGAGAAGCAAGAAGTATTGCTTACCTGTTGCGAGTCAGCGCCATTGCCATCACCAGGCAAAAAACCTCAGCAATTAACGCAGGGAAAAAGGAGTTTCACACTTGCACCACATTAAAATTTTTGTACGTACAATAGTGCAGACATCACGAAAACAAGGAATATTTTCTTTCAGCATTTCATTCAAGGTTAAGAAATCACATTACAAATAATATCATTACACATTTTACAAGTAAGCCTCTTGAGAGCTGATGGCAGAAAGATCCTAGGTCCTAGGTTTCCTTTGTCGCGTAACTTCTGCAAGTTAACGGGCACATATTTAACTGCCTTTATGTGCGTAAAATAAAAACAGACGAAATGTAACATAGTAATACATCACATCAGTTTTCCATATTTGGGAATCACATTGCAACCCAGTCTCTGTGTGCTACTATTGAACATGTTTACAAGTTAAAGAGTGGTTTATTTGCGGAATTTGCTTAGCTGCCATTCTCTCCAACCATATCGCTTTTTTCATTTACAGTGAGGAGGAATCGCCTTGTGATACGTTAGGCACCCGTTTGGGTTACTCGTTCAGAAATTTGGTCGCCCACGCTCGCAAATAAGGCACCCCAGGCGACCGGGCGACCGTTAGGCAGCAGCCTTGAAAGGAAATATTTATTAATTAACAGTGCACGTATTAGCAATGGTTTCTTGGGCTTAACATGAAAAACTCATTCAATAGTCCATAAACTACATGACTGTACATATTCAAGCTCTGTTACAAAGTAGTCACAATTGGAATTGGGAATTGGTGTGAAGCCAAGTCATCTCGGCTTTAAAAAGGACATTCTCTTCAGGTAAAAAAACTGTTGTTAACTTACACAGTAATAGCACAGCCCTCAGATACTTAATGCTGCAGAGACCATGTTGAGCTCTGCCTGTAACTCATACAATGTAAGTCAATATTCAAATATTCACTAACCTGTTGGACAGGATGTATAGAAAATAAAGAGTGTATCCTGTGCAGTTGACGATCCTCTTCATTTGCAAGGTCCACCTCTTCTGCTGGGGTTCGTTCAAGAACAGAAGGTAATAGAGGATCAGGGTTACAGGACTGGAGGTCAAAAATGCTGCAAGGAAAAAACAACTTTTATATCAATGATCAGTTGAATGTATTTTAGTAATTATTTTCCAGTTATACAGTAACTGACAATGCCTACAAAAAGAAGTGAGTTCCACAAAAAAGCAACAAGTTACCGGTTAAGTACTAGAAGTATGGCAAATAGTATAAAAACTTATGGCAAAAATAATGAGTTTTGCAATAGTGTCAAATAACCCTCCAACCAGCATGTCACTTGTCATTAATGTACAACATGCCTGGCACCTGTCCCACATGAAAAGCAAAAATAGCAACAGGATGAGGACAGGGCATAAGTGTAAAATGTAACAGAAAATGACAGTTTAAGCCAACTATTGCATGTACATTTATTGCATACAATGTCCAACAGTTCACTGTAGAACTTTACACCAATTAATTGAAACTTGGTCAATGTTTGACAAAGTAACTAAAAAACAAAAGCAAAGAGGCACTACTAGACCAAATCGGCTAACCCAATGTCGTACGCAATTCAAGTCCTTTGGGAATAAAATGTTTTGTTCCAAGTATTTCCATATCATTTAAATGTGAATGCTACATTATAATGCAAAATTAATACAATCAACAAAGAATCTTAACCCTGGGAGATTTGAATTGGGTACAACATAGAGTTAGCCAATTTGGTCTATTGATTACCCATACAGCCCAATTGCTACAGAAACTAGCCCAAGTCAAGCTCACATGTATACTCTAGTTAATATTCCAGATTATTCACAATAATATTTTAAATCAGAGAAATAATTTTTACCTGGATGCCCAGCTACCCCTGGGTAAGCTGTCATCCTTTTCTTTTCCTGTTTGATTTAATTTCAGCTGTGACCCACTCTTACCCTGTCAACAAAAGTTCAAGAGCTAGCACTCAAAAGATGCCACCTTATTTACTGCAAATTCTACACCTTGGACTTTAACAGTGGTTCCGCCCAGCATTTAACTTGTTGCAGGAATTCAACAGTTTCTACATGTAACTCTGATTAATGGGTCAACAATATGAGTTTCCAACTTGGTGTGGCATTTTTCGCGAGCTTCTGATTGGAGAAAACTTGAAAGGCAACAGAAACGAGCCTTAAGAGCGGTATTTAATAACACATCAGATACATATGAAATGTTACTTCAGAAAGCCAAATTGACAACATTATACAATAGAAGGCTACAAGATATACTTATACTGATGCATAAGGTCAAAAGTGGACTTAACCAACGTACTTAACAGATCTATTCCAATTGAATTGTGAAGAAGAAAGAAAATATAATTTAAGAAACTCTGACTTCAGGCGGGTGCATTATCGCACTGTCACTCATGGTGAGCATTCGATTAGCCATCTAGGGCCATCACTCTGGGCAAAGCTACATGTACAGTAAGTGAAAAGGAAAGGACAATTAAATCCCTGCCAGAATTCAGAGGAATGATAAGAAAGAAAGATTTGTCAGCTGAGATCAGTGGATGTGGCACCAACTGTTACCTCTGTACAACTTAGTGTATAATTGTCTTAAAATAGTTTTAATCGTTTTGATTAATAGTGTTGTGAGTAAGCTTAAGAGATTTGTAATGATTGAATTAGTAATTATGAGTGTATTTATTCTTAGGGATTAAACAAAAGTAATTATTATTATTATTAATTAATTAATACTCTTTTCAATATTTTAATTAGTATCAATTTACAATCTTATTAATTTTATCATTTTAATTAATATTTTATCAAATTTGTAATATACCTTAAGTTTTAGTGTCCCCAAATAGCGCCTTTTGGCACTAGAATGACCAGACATGTAAATAAAGACCATGTATGTATGTATGTAATGCATAGCCATTAAAGAAGGGCAATCACTGACGAGCAAATGTCTTGATTTTAACCTTGCCTTGCATCAACGACTTGTTATCACATTATTTTTGTTATAAGATAAGGTTCCACTAAAATCAAACTTAAATCTCTTTTCAAATGAAAATAAGAATAAATTGGTTACACATTTGCTCATAGATTTCCAGACATTTCCTACCATTCACCTAAAATTTTGGATTTTAGGAAAAAAATAATCTACAATTATACAAAAGTAATAATGATATAAATGTAGCTGTTGCAGGTAAAAAATACACTAGGTAAAAATAATCCTCTTATGAGGGGCTGCTGTATGAGAAAATAATTTTAGAATAGTAGTTAGAGCATTGTATTCTGATACGTTTTGCATGAAATTTACAAAAAAAAAAATTTTTAATCATGTTTGATTTGAGATTTCCTTTGTCTGGAATTCATTAACATAAGTAAGACAAAAAGAAATTACAAATCAGACTACTTTAGGTTGGAATAGTTTTTACCCGGCATTAATTTTCACCCACAGTACAACATTATTACTCAAGTACACGAAATCCATGTCTGACCTGCTCTTGCAGCTTTCCTTTTTCATCAATTTCATAAATTTGACCAGGAAGAGACTTCACAAAGCTGGGTGACCGTACCACTTTGCGTCTTGAGTCAGGTCTCCCTTCATCAGAACAACGGAATTGGTATCTGTTTTGACAGAAAAGAAAAATAACTATTACTTCTTAATTTTAAAAAGAAAACATGTGGTTGTCTGGAAACATGTGAAATTAAATACAGTTACAATAAACGCTAAATGAGATTTTACTGACCAATCAGTAAAATACTGTTAATGGAACATGACTCACAATAAGTACCCTGTAAGCCATTCATAGCACGTGGCTACTAGGGAGTCCAACGTCCAAGGTCACTGTAATCAATGGTTTTGTTGTAGCTAAGGGCACTTTCCTTTAGTCAGAACTGGCTGGCCAGACCAGTTAGTTTGCAAAGAAAATGCAACAATTTGAAGCAACAGTTGCATGATATTCCCTCACATTCTTTTAGAGGAGTATATATCATTTTAGACAGCCTTTCCAAATACCCAGTCTGGCTGGTCAGTGCTGTCAAATGGAAAGCACCCTAAGACTAAGGTACTAAAGCCTTGTTTCTAGTTAGCATATTATTTTTCGTGGGACGTTAAAGAACCCACATACTGTTCGCAAAGAGTAGGGAAAAGATCCCTGTGTTGTGGTCTG
>BLFK01000037.1:232145-234645 GCA_014634185.1 Astreopora myriophthalma | reverse complement strand
TACCCACTTACACCTGTGCAATGTATGACACCAAGCCCAGGAATCAGTGGAAGGTGAGTGGTCTACATCAACGCTCTTCCTCTGAATCGACTGTCATGTTCCATGCAAAGTAAAAAATGAAGGCAACCTACAAGACTGAGAGAATGGCTGTTTTTATACTAGAGACACAATTTGTCTGGGATGAACTTGCAGGAACATTTGTTCTGTGTCTGCTTAGTTTGTCCAGAAAAAGTCAGGCACAAGAAGATAATGCATCTAGATGAACTATCCTTGGATGTGTGTATTCAAAGATGCATTAAACATATAATCTCTCTTCTGCCTATCTTTAAACTGGAGGAACTAAACAGACACAGAACAACATTAACGTTTGCTCAAGTTTGTCCCAGATGCATAGTTCGTTCTGTCTTTACACTAGATGGATAAAATGACGGACCCATAATTCATCTGGATAGATTATGCACCTCTAGTATAAAAATGACCAACTTTGCTCACTTTCTTTCACCTGGTTACCTTCATTTATTTATATTGTACAACTTGCAAGAGTTCATTGGAGAATCCTTGCACCATTTTAGTGCATACATGTAGAGTGGCTACTGACAGTATTTGATGGAAACACCAAGATTTACATGTAAACCAAAAGTCACCAGAGGGTTGTTACACCCCAAGCCTTTCATTGCATTTTCCTTTTTTGCTTTGTTGTTATTGTTGTTGTTGTCGTCACATCTTCATAATGCACCATTTCCAAAAAATATTAATTTTAGATTTGATCTGGTTCAGTAATTACCCAGTATCATTCGGAAAGCATGGGTTGACTGTGCGGCATTGTCTGGTGATCGTAGTGACCTCTATGTCATCATCTGGAAATTCCAGCATTTTACTGTTTGGATCATTCTCGTTGAAAGGTTGGTGGGCCAACACAATCTCTTCGAAGTCTGGTGGTTCCACAACTTCATTAAGAGGGATCTGATCAATGTAAATGTAAATACTGTCAGTAATTAATTCAAGCAAGGACTGATGGTATTGCTTTCTTTTCTTTAGTTAGCACATTTCTCGCTACATGTACATTAACACAGGGTTCATAGTCTTTTGAGCCTTTCAAATTCCCTGATTTACAACTGTACCATGACCTTTTCCAGTTCTCCAAGACCCAAAGTTTCGCTGTAACTTTTGAATATTATTGTCACAACTAACATTGTTTTAGGGTTAGTATTTTCTGACATAACTTGCAGCACAGCCTTTATTTTATTTTTTCTTTGTTTCAACATCTGCAATAATTTATCTATTATATATCACATTGCTTTTGCACGACTTTTCTTCAATTCCATGACTTTCCTGATTTTGCATGACCTGTACGAACCCTGTAACCCTGTACTATACAGAGATAAAGCTACCGTATGAATTTAACAACAAAAAAAACATGCAAGTTTATTAATAAACAGAGAGAGTTGTTTGGACAGTGATCCTTTCAGTTGTGTTCCATGTACCCAAAGCACAAAATGACTTGTGTCCTGGTCAAATTTCAGCCAATCATAAGGTCTCCTACAGCCCATGAAACTGGCTATATAGTAGCCAGCTCTCAGCATTTTGTACACCTCTGCATTTTACAGAAACACATACATGTATCAGGTTCCCCTACCGTCACATCTTCCCAAAACAAGGCAATATGTCATAAACAAGCGAAGGGTAGCAAAGTGGTCTTACAAGCTGCAAAAATTTTTTTTCAGTGTACAATAACAGCCAATATCAACTGAATTGTAACTTCAAGACATCAGCAGGACCTGAACAAATTTGCATGAAAGCAGAGAGCTCACTTTCTGCAACCACTCAATGCAACTTGCTCAATATAGTCAGAAATATTATCCTCCTTTAAAAATTCAGCTGCGGGTTTGCAAGTACAGTACCAGTAATAAGATGCTGTGAGAGCACATACTTGGGCATTGTTATGGTGTAGTGAGTGAGCAGTGCATTCATGTGGTGTAAAAGAAAGAACAAGGGGAATTTCCTCGACCCACTCCTCTCCCAAAAACTATGACTTCTTACAATCAAACAACCAATGACAACAATTTTCAACCAACTATTGTGCAAAAAGGCTGGAAAACTAGAAAAAAGAACATGTCACTGATTACAAATCCACACAATTACGCTTACCTTTAATAATCTAAACTTAATTAAATTACAGTGTTATTTGTGACATGAGCATAAACAAGTCCAAAATGTTATGACATTAAGTTACCAACAAGATGCTACATCATAAAGAAACAATAGTGTTTTATTTCTAGAATGGTATGGGCAGGTGAAAGGATAAACTATTTTGGTTGAACTCCCTCGATTCTTTGTAATAATTATTTTAAGAAGGGCAAAATAATACTTTGTTCATTTCTTCAGTACATTGTGTAACTGCATGTGCCCTGGAACCAATCATTGTGAGGCTAATAATATTATTGTTAACCCAATAAGCCAAATTATCACTACGTCTCACAATTTTGTGAAGGTTGTTTAC
>BLFK01000037.1:209645-224645 GCA_014634185.1 Astreopora myriophthalma | reverse complement strand
TTTGGTCTATTACAGAAGCCAGCAGAAATGGTTGGCACCAAGGCTAAAGCACGGCATTGAACGACAACGTAGAAAAACTACATTTAAGGTGGCTCAAACCGGTTTCAACACTTTCAAGAGCCTCACTTATCAGAAAGATTGACACTATAACACTATCACGTAGTAACAATTTTATGTTACCATATGAAAAAGCAATTATTGCTGAATAAAATGCGGTCATTATTGTGATGTAATACGTAACCATGGTAACAGGAAAGCCCTGTAGAAATGCCCTATATTCCGTCTTTAGTTGCTCGTATCTCAAAAACGAACTCGGTGACCCCCATTTTTTAATGCTGGAAAGAGATCAGCAGACCAAGATAAAAAAACTGTCTGCAAAGTTTCAAAAAATTCTGCGGAGCGGATTCAGAGCCACCTTAATTTTTTTCACTTTTTAAGGTGGCTCTGAATCTGCTCCACAGAATTTTTTTAAACTTTGCACAAAGTTTCATCTTGGTCTGTTGATCACTTTCGAGCAATAAAAAATGGGGGTCACCGAGTTCGTTTTGGAGATATGAGCAACTAAAGCCAAAATATAGGGTGTTTTTACAAGGCGTTCCCGTTGCCATGGTTACGTCTTACGTCACAATAATGACCGCTTTTTATTCAGCAATAATTGCTGTTTCATATGGTACCACAACATTCCTAATACGTGATACAGTGTTGTAGTGTAAATCGTTCTAATAAGTGAGTTTCTTGAAAGTGCTGAAACCGGTTTGAGCCACCTTAAATACGCTATATTAGGTGATATACGAAGTACTTACCTTTAAAGTCAAACCCAGTCTCTAACGGCTTAAATCAACCCAGAACGAGTCGACGCGACGAACCCGGAACACGACGAGTCGAAGAGACTGTCGACGCGACGAATTCAGAACACGACGAGTCGATCTCGGGAGTCGACGGGACGATCTCAGTGAACGACGAGATGAATTCGCAGAACGACTCGACATAAGCCCCCTCAAAAAACAATTTTACTAGAAGACCAAACTGCAACGAAGTCTCTTTACCAGTCTTAATCTGCGTAGGCTAAGATAGATCGCAATATGTGCGTTACTGCCAAATATTATCTGGTTTTTCGCATTTCCTTTCGAATCCTTTGTAGTTTCTTTTGCGTTATTATCTTGTAGTATTTGTGGTTTTGGCGCGGATATACTTGTCTATGTATGATTTACAAACAAAGAAATATACTATCCTTTGCAGGGGTGGATCTAGGATTCTACATGAGTGATTTGCACCAACTAAACTAGGGGGGTTTGGGGGCATGCTCCCCCAAGAAAATTTGAAATTTAGTGCTCTCAGAATGCCATTTTCCTGCCTTCTGAGAGCAACTCAAGCCATTCAGACACATAAGCAGCACCTCCTCCAGAAAGGCATAATTCTGTACGAATACTCATTTCTGTGTCTTAACAGAAGTTGCTTTGTATTAGTTAGCATTGTCGAACGTGCTCAGGAAATTTGTTCAGTTCTAGTCAACGTGTCATCGTGTTAAGATCAAAGTAAGGCTCAACGTCAACACTGTAAAATCCCTAACGCGGACACAGAAGTAAGTCTTTTCACTTTGTGCATGTTACGTTTTATAAAGCCCTTTGCATCGTATTAATGAAATCCAAAGTTTGTTTTCGTAGTTTTAAGGTATTTTCTAGTTAATCTAACTGTAGTTTTCGCTGTATTTATTTCTTAGTTTTCGAAACCGCTTTATACATCGCCTTCTTCGTCTACACCGCCTTATCATTGCTCCGCTTCAATAGACTTTGTTTACATCCTTGTCGTCGTGAGCATCATTAGTGTAGCAAAAGTTCCTAAAGCGCGTCAAGAATTTTCAGCCCTAACGTGGGATTAAACGATCGTACCCTTGAGTCAACCCTTTCCCGTTTAGATTTATTTTTAGAACAGCCTATAATTCTTCCACGCGTACGCCTTCCGCCATTTTTGTTTAGACACGTGAAAGCATGTATGTGAATGAAGCATGGTCATAGCTCTGCTCTGATTGGTTATTACTAATAAGGTGACAAATATTCCGCGAAAACTGTTTCTATAAATAAAACTAAACGGGATAGGGTTGACTCTGAGGGCTTGTATGGGAGAGGCTCCAACTAATCGGTTCCTGTCCAAAGCTAATGCGCGTGCTCAGAACGGGAAACTCGTACTCGTAGTCGCATTCGTATTCCAATCTAAAGGTCGCTATTCTCGTGCTCAGGCGTACGTTTCTCAAACGAACCTAAACTTACAGGGCCAATTTCGGGTCGTGTTCAATGACAGAACCTAATATTTGTTTAGCGAGCACCCAGTCCCTTCGCGATTAAGCCGTCCTGACAACCCTGATCTTCTCTCATTCAGTTTCTTTTCAGTGTTACTTCTTTCCCTCCCCTTCCTCCCCTATGGTATCTTCCTTTTCCCCTCTCCCCTCTCACAGGTCGCCCAGGGGGGCATCAGTGAGCTCGGAGTGGGTTTCCTTAGCAACTGCCCAAGAACCTTCTTCCCCGGCCCTCATTCGGTTTCCAAGTGTGATGAACAATGAACATTCAATCGAAGAGAACTTGATTACGTAATTAAGCTTGGTTTTGTTCTGATTTAGATAAGATACGTTTCTGTTCCGTTTCATTTATCGGGTTTTTACGCCCCTGTCTTCATGCACTATTGTTCACAGTTTGAACTAATTACGTAACTAGCCATTCCTGTTTTTTTTTTAACCGGTTTTACAACTGTAAACGTGAATTGTACCCTTATCAGAGAACGCCTGTCATGAAATTCCTTTGTTCTTACTTGTATAGTATGTTTCGTTGGTGTTAATTACTTATTGTTAATGTCTCTTTGTGGTAAACCGTAATTAGTACTTTAAAAATAGCTTGTAAGTTTATTTGTTCATAAAGTGTTGATTTAGTATAGTGTTGTAAATGTAGGACCGTTAAGACAATAAGTGTAAGTCAGATGTTAGAAGAATTAATTATTGTGAAATTAATATTCGATGTATAAAAGGAAGCAAGGCGTGGTGAACGTTGAATAGAAAACAGTTGAGGGAAGGCGAACGAAGGAAGGCAGAGTTCAGGAGAAAGTGGCGGGCAGAATCGCTCAAATGATCAATGCTGAGAGTCTTTAGCAGAACTCCAACCGTTATCAAGACAAAACCCCTTTGTCTGCGGAGGAGCAAAGTGGAGCGAGGAGAATTTTAGTTGGTGAGATTTTACTGTAAAGGAAAGCAGAAAAGCTGATCGCCAGAGTTGGCAAGCCGATGAAGGAAAAGTAAAGACCAAGAAAGTATTAAGGCGCCAGAGAGCAGAAGGTCTGAGAAGCTGTTTGTCGTGGGATTTGCATTGTTGGTTGAGTTGGTGATTTGGAGTGCGAAACAAGGAGGAACTGAACTGTATATGATTGTAAATACTCGTAAATAGTAAGTTTAAGTAAGATTAATTTTATATATAACGATTAGTTTTATTCATTGTAACTGTTATACTTGTAGTTAAATTAGTTCTTAAATTAAAATCATCCGTACTTTTTTTAAAAATTTATGTTGGTGAGTTGTGTGCTTGTGGGAAGGGGCTTGTGCAAGTTTTTTTTGTTTTGTATAGTTTCCTGGGTCATCCGGACCCACGTCACAACGCCCCTTAAGTTTTTGTGGAGTTGGAGTTAGAGATGAACGGAGCAATATTGGAGTTTTCAGAGCAGTTTTATCTTTTTCGGGGTTACGTAACGTTGGAGTTTCTCTAGCCCTTTAGGCAGGATCAGACGTAAGTTTCAGCGTATTGTATTTAGTTTTGCTTTCAATTTTGCTTTCAATTTTGCTTCTTTCGTGATTAGTCTTAGCCCCTCTTTTGATCTTGCACATTGTAATTTCCCCTTTTAGTTTTCACCGCATGTGTACAATAATTCAGACGAGTTGGTGTTCAAATTAAACGCTGTTGAGTCAAATTGTGCTGTTGAATTCTACGCTGTGGTTGACACTTTCCGATCTCCAGTGCAAAACATTCCGTCTCCGCTGCACTGGGTACGCGACACCAAGCGTCGCTACCGGGGCACAAGAACACTGGTACCGATACCCTAGGGTGTACCCCATCCAAGCACGTTCCCGCTAGCGAGTCAAATATTAAGTAACTGGCCTCAGTCCCAAAGCAGCATCCGCCTGAAGGGTGTCTTCTTTATCGACAACATTACAAAACTGCAGCCACGAAGATACCCTATCAGGGTTTAAATAAAGCCGCCATCTTGACGGGCAGGCAAAGCGTAAAGAATTTACAGTGTTTGTATGGGGATCCGATGTCAAATAATATTCGTTAAACGTCAGCTCAGAAAAATACTTAAGATACAGGGCAAAGGATTATACTGACCAATTGTTAGGGACTAATCTTCGCTAGACGTTGCCCGGTAGCGTTTCCAATTTTTCCATATATTTGTAGGTAATTTTTTTTTCGCGGGAATTTTCAGTCCGTGGGAAAACTGTGCGAAAAAAATACAGACAAATATATGGAAAATCGAAAACGCCACCGGGCAACTTCACCCGTGATAAGGTCTATTCCAAAAGGGTCTAGTTTTGTCACATGTTCAAAACAAACGGTAGAGGCTCTCTTGCCCTGTTACCGAAGGGACACATGTCTGTATGTACAAGTCTTATTTTATGGAGAAAAGCGTTGGTCGATAAACGTCGATGCAAGAATTTGAATTTGTACACTGTGAGAGTTTCGTCTTCACCAGGGTTCTTTAGTCGTCAAACGGATTTGTTTACCAGGGAAAATATTTCTGGTGGATTGGGCTACAGTGTAAAAGGTCACGGACGTCACGTGATATGCATTCATCCATGAATCGCTTCTGGCCTCCATCCAATGAAAGGCCAGGCGCGCGCGTAACAGTGTGTTGTTGTTTTTTGTTTCCATTTCATGTAAAACGTCGGAATTGTGTCAACTGGTTATCGTTTGCCGTGTAGACGATTTCTAGCTGACTAATTCGCGTCCGAAAGAATGGGCAAAGGATCAGGTCGTGGTCAGTTGTCGTCCAACGGCAAATGTGGCCGTTGTTGCGGGGCGTTTTGCCGCCGACTTCGAGCCGATTTACTCCTCGTTCTGATTGTAGTTGGGGTTATTATCGGGTTTGTGATCGGAGCTCTTGTCAACGGTCCTGTAAATCATATCGAAGATGTTGAAGACAAGAAGACCGTTTTAATGTTGATAGGCTTTCCGGGTGAACTTTTCATGAACATGCTCAAGCTGCTGATTCTTCCATTGATCGTCGCTAGTCTGATTTGTGCTTTAGCAGCCTTGGATTCCAAAGCTACTGGTCGTGTTGGAAGGCGAGCTCTCGTATATTACGTCTTTACAACCATACTAGCTGTAATTCTAGGAATCGTTTTAGTAGTGAGCATTCGACCCGGAAGTTCAACCTCTGATAAGGTGGATAAAAATGTGCAACCTTACAGAACTCTGGATGCCTTTTTGGATCTCATCAGGTGAGCCTTCGACAAATTCAGCTCGTTTATTGCGTGTTCTTTGTAATACACTTTGTCCATTTCCTTGGATGTCCTAGTGAAATTCATTTCCTGTGGTCGTCAGTGTTTGTACATTTGTAAGGTTCGTAATTTTAATACAATGGAGAGCTGATGATTATTTTCTATAGCTGAAGCATGAACGTGAAGTATGAGCTTACCCTTTGTTTTTCGGTTACGCTTTCATCGAAAGCACGTGTTATGTAGGTTGTTATGAGCTGAATAGGATTCATCTGCACCAAGAAGCCCCCCGCACGCTTCAGGGTGTTTTGGGATGCGAAACACGCGGTGTATCTGGTCCTTCTGCAGGTACCGGAGCACGGGTGACGTAAAACAAAATAACCCCAAATAAAGACTACTCCCAAGTGAACAAAATACATTGCTTCCCGGGACATGCAGAAAGACCCGTTTATCCACTGGGTGTCGAATGATACCATTCCCTAGCGAAGCAAACAAAGCCTACAGTGGGATGTTCAATGTGATCCATCGTAACTAGTTTCTAGTAGGTGTGATATCATCCAAAATGATCCCCCTTTCATAGTATATCAACTTGTAAGTTACAACTTGTTATTAAACAAAGTTCAGCCTTTAAGCCCGATGTACATGAACAAACATTTTCATCCAACATCCTGTTGGATAAAGGTGTTTGACCATTTAGCCACTTGTCTTAATATTGCATTTAAATGGTTTAGATCAAAGATCATTCTCATCCAACATCTGTGATCATTTAGCCACCCTGACCAATACAGCTCATGCGCAGTGCTGGAAGAAAAGCTCTGATCATTTAGCAATTAAAGGCCTCAGTTAGTACTTGGGCCCAGGTCTCTGGCCCAAACCTAGGAAATTCAGTGGATTTCTTAATTTTTTTCTGTGACAAAGAGGGATGCAAACTATGTGTCAGCATGATGGAGAAAATGCCAACAAGAGATGCTATAAATTGTTTTCAGAGACATGTCAGCAAAAATGCAAAGATTGCATGATAAGAGTGTACTGCCTGACTTTCCAAAACAATTAATGAAATATCTACTGAAGAGGGCATTTGAAGGGTTTTGTTTTCTCATCGGGTGATCAGGTCATCGGGGTTGGTTTTTGTGAAGTCTTGGGTCATTGAGTAAGGTAGTAACATATTGAAGTCTCAGGTCTTTAATCTTTCACTGATTGGTTGCAAGATATTTACAAGGACTGTTATAGTATGTGATTGACCTGAACCAGCCCAGCATATCAAGTTTAATTTTTAGGCAAAGCTTTATGAGGGGTACCTTGGGGCTTGCAGTAGTGCAGTTTCAGGCAATTTTTCATGTGTATATGTGTTTTTATTGTTTTTTTGTTTTTTTTGTGGCAGTGCTGCACTGTTTTGTCCTCTTCCTTGATTAATTTAAAACAGTATTTTATTTTAATAATACAGATATTCAAAATTGTGATGCATGCGACCTCCTGTTTTTGTGTGTGCGTGTTGCCAAGCTTGAGAACTTTGATCAGTCATGTAAATTCTTGTGAACCAAGCTTACATTGTACTTGGCACTGCACTGGAAAAATGTCATCCTTGGTCTTGTTTGCGTGCCTGTTGGTTTTGCTTAGTGAACACTGTCTAGACCTGAGACCAGGTTTCTCTACTATATCCCTCGTTCTTGGTCATATGTCAACAATTAATCTTAACATTGGTTCAATTGTTCATGAGTGTCCTTAAAAATAGATTTACAAGGAATTTCAATGTTTTGTTGTTGTTTTTTGTTAGGAGCTGCTTTCCCAGCAACATTGTTGCAGCTACTTTTCAGCAGGTTGGTTGATTACCATTCTTGGTTCTTACCCTTCTACAAAGAGTGACCAGGTGTTAGTCAGACGGGCTTTTCATTGCGCATACATGGCCATATAGGAAGGCACTAAGGAGCTTGTAAAGGCTAAAGGGCAAAAATATTTTCGAAAGATCTTTCTTGATTGTTAAATCAGCCACATACTGAATGTACATATGCAAATATAGGATTAGCTCAATTGTTCTTGGAACAGGTAGGCCCTGATGTAAGAGTAGAAGCAATGCTTGAGCAATAAACCTTTTTTTTTTTTTTTCTGGTGTAAATACAAATTAGCAAGCAATTTAACAATGTGATTTCCATAGGAAAGTCGGTGAATTCTGTGGCAAAAAGCTGATAGGTCACTCCATGCATGCAACTGTAAGGTATAGGACAATAGTAATATACTACTCCTCCTATCTTTGTACCTTTGTTATTGGATGTTCTATTGTTCTAAGCCAGTGAAGCCTGTGTTGGAATGAAGGTTGATATAATATCTCTTTCAGAAAAAAACGAAATATACAACATCTGATGACAAAGTAACTTACATCAACAAAACAATCAATGCAACAACTGGTAACTTCACACTGGTGGAGCAGGTCATGCCAGGCTCTAAGACTGTGCCGGATGGACTAATGGTTGATCCCAAAGGGTCCATAAATGTCTTGGGGCTTGTTGTGTTTTCGATAGTGTTTGGCATTGTTTTGGGAAGGACTGGTGAGCGAGGGATGCCCCTGAAAGCTTTCTTTGAGGCTCTAAATGAAGTGGTCATGAAGATGGTAGCTCTTGTGATGTGGTAAGTAGTAGAAGTAGTAGTTGTTGTTGTTGTTGTTGTTGTTGTTGGTGTTGGTGTTGTTGCTGTTATTATATTATTATTGTTATTATTATGGCAGTAGAGACGTCTGGATGCCCAGATGGATGAATAAAGCTTTGGCTGGGTGGTTGACCGTGACCAGCCGCAGCATCGACTAAATCCGTATACAAAATAGCAATTATTCCAGAAATTAAAAAGAACAACCTAGGCAAAAAATAATTATTTACAGATAGCAACTATAAATAAAAAAACAAATTAATGCTAAAACAGTTCTAATAAGCTTAATAAATCAAAAATGTTCAATAATATTCAGTTAATTGTCTTGTAAAAGTCCAATATTCATATAACTGCATTATCAATTGTGAATTGGTCAATTAATAATTATCTTACCATTCTCTCTATAACTTTAAAACCTTTCTAAGTATCCTTGCCAATTTCTTAATAATAATAATAATGATAATGATAATGATAATAATAATAATAATAATATTTTTTCTTTGGTTTCCCTTGGCAACTTGTTGCTCTGCGTTATTGAAGTTTCCAGCTTCTAAAATCATTAGCTGTGTGTTTTATAACGATAATAACAAATTCTAAGAGAAGACTGATGGGCTTGGGAATGGCTTGGATTGATTTCAAGAAAGCCTTCAATATTGTACCTCATTCAGGGATAATCATTAGTGCATGACCATAATTATTTGGAGTTGCTGAGAACATGATCAAATTCTGCAAGAGTAGTATGGAGGACTGGAGAATAAAGTTGTTAGCTGAAGGAGAAAGTTTTGAGGAAGGCAACATCAGATGTGGGATGTTTCGAGGGAACTGCCTGTCACAACTACTTTTTGGATGTCATTAATACCACTGACACTTGTGCTATGGAATGTCAAAGGTGGATGGGAATGGAAATGGCCCCCCAAAAACCTTCTGGCCCCCCAAACCCATCATAACTGCACAGGAATTGCTGATTTATCATTAGGTACTTGACCATTTTGAGCTGTCAAAGGTGAGACAACGACCTTGCTACTTTGGGATCTGAATTTCAACCTTAACGACTGCGAGGTCCTGTAGGCAACAACCATTGTACAGAGCAGGTCACTAAGCTGGAAATTCAAATCCAGTAGTCCGCATGGTCATTTTCCAGGATTTGACAGCTTGAAATGGTCAAGTATCTACTGATAAATGAGCAGTTCTGGTGCAGTTGCAATGGGTTTTAGGGGTCAGTGAACAATGTAATTACGTGAAACCAATATACAGTAACCAGCTACCACAAATTATTGAGTGCTAATGGGTAGACTGATGATCTCTAGCCATAAATTGGCCACCTGTGGATCACATGTAACTAAGCCATCTTACTCTGTAGTGAAGTATCGTACTACCCTGTACATTGCGTATTCACTGTATCTTTAGTCCCCTTTTGTTTAGTTTCTACTAGTTCATTTTGACCATTATCTTCAAGTTTCCTATCATTTTAACGGCCTGTTTTTGACATTATTTTTTGCATGTGCAGCATAGTTTGACCTGAAGTATAATTAATCCAATGTTATGTCAAATCTCTCCTCTAGGGTTTCACCAATTGGTATTTGTAGTTTAATAGCAGCTAAAGTGGCAGCTATGGATGACATCTCAAAGTCATTGAATATGGTGGGAATGTACATGTTGACCGTGATATCTGGCTTGCTTGTTCATGCTCTGGTCATATTACCCCTGCTTTACTTAATAGCAGCTCGTAAGAACCCAGTGAGGTTTTATGTTGGTTTAAGGGATGCCATAATAACAGCCTTTGGAACCTCATCAAGGTGGGTAGTTACACATTGGACCATCTTTTCATGTAACCTTCAAAAAAGGCTGGTTTTCACCTAGCAACAGAGTCAGACTGGTAATCTCAAGGGCACAGCATTATGATCTAGTAAAAATTGAACAGTACAGTGATGAACAATTCTATGGAGTATGACTTCCAATCAGTTGCTGACAATGAAATGAAATCTGCATTCTCCGAATTGGCAGCAGTAGTGGAAGAAGGAACAAATCACAATGCATGAGAACAAGACATAAGAAAGAAATAACTACATTTAGAGTTAATGACAAAGACAGTTTCATGGAATGGATGGCCTGTGACCCTTCCAGTGTCCCCAACTAAATGGTGGCACACTTCAGATCAAATTGGAATTGGAAAATATTTTTGTTTTTTGTTGTTGTTGTTGTTGTTGCTTTTTTTTGTGGAGAGGGGAAACCTGAGAAACACCTTGCAGAGCAGAAGAGAAGCAACAACAAACTTCACCCAGATATGGTGTTGATGGGAGGCAAAATAATGTCCTCACCACTCCACCAACTTGGCTCCCTTGATTATCTTATTTTTCCACTTCTTCTTGGGACTCTAAAGATCCAGTTTGCAATTGGTTAGGTCATAAGGCATGGGGTTGCATCTGGAATCAGACAAAAACTGAAAAAAATTCTTATTGTTGCAACTACAGTTCCAATGAGCTTATGACTCCACCTACATTTACTATTGTTAAATGTTGTTTGGTTTTTACTGTCGTACATGTAAGTGCTCTTATGACTCTGCCTATGACTCCAAATGCATCTACAATTCTCTGTCACTAGTAAACACCAGCCTTTCACCTCCAATATCAACACATATTCATGCTATTGTTCTCCAAGGTTTCTTGTACATGTAGTATTGGTAAATAGAAATTCCATGCTGGTCATTATTGGAGCTAAAACTAGTAAAATGCCCACCAGTCTTGTTCACGGCTACCACCATGCTTCACCATTGGTGAAGGTTTGAACATCAGAACTTGCTTGGTATGATATTCAAAAAGCAGCATTTGATTGTCGTATCTTTCTGTAGTTCTGCAACTCTCCCCACTACAATGCGCTGTCTTGAAGTGCATAACAAAGTAGATGCTGCCTCTGGGTGCTACTGTCAATATGGATGGAACAGCTTTGTATGAAGCTGTTGCTGCTGTGTTCATTGCACAAGCCAATGGCATCACCTTGAATGTTGGGCAGTTAATAACTACATGGTAAGTTAATTAAATTGCAAGGTGAAGAACATCATACTCAGTGAGGCTGGGCATGCTGGAAGCCAATGAGCCAGAATAAGAAAGAATAGGGTTCCAGTTTAGCAAGGAACAGCTTTTCAGTGTTAAGCGCTGAATTCCCCGGGAATAATTTTTTCTGTTTTTCCCACTACAGTTGTCTTTATTTCAATGCTTAACAGAAGTGGTCACTCAGGGCAGGGGTCCTCAAAGTAAGGTCTTTATTTCTTTAATCAGCCTAAAGAAGAGACAATTTGAAGGCATCTATTTTCTCAAGTGATATAACAGAACGATCTTGCTGCCATGATTGTGACAACTCGAATCCTTTTCAACACAAACAAATGTGCTATTGCAGTTGCCACATGCATGCTTTGCAGCCCTATTTTTTGTTTTGTTGTTTCTTTCTCCACATTCGGCAATAGACCATTTTACAGTTGTGGCTGTGTCACCTGGCCTGCGAATGGAAATGAGGCTACCGGTGACCTTGTTTTGATACAAACCCCTTTGCTTTTCTTATGTAAATGACGACTAGTTTCCATTACAACAACACGTTTTGCATGATAAAAGCAGCGCGGTTTGTATCAATACAAGGTCACCGGTAGCCTCGCTGCCATCCATAGGCCAGGTCACTGAGCAAACAACTGTAAAATGGCCTATTGTATGTGACCTATTACTTAACAGATGCATGTAAACTTATGCCTCCTGTGCCAGCATTTTTAAGAGAGTCACGTGTCTCTCCTCCCTGCTAAACAATAAATGACACGTGAGGGGAAGAGAGACACATGACTCCCTTAAAACGCCTGTGGGGAGGCTATGTAAGCTGGGTATCCCCTTTTTTTTTTCACAAAATTGTTACAATTTTCAGCTTTACAGCCACTGCAGCGTCTATTGGTGCTGCTGGGATTCCACAAGCAGGCTTAGTTACCATGGTGCTGGTTCTTTAGGCTCTCAATTTACCCACTAATGACATTGGACTAATCTTAGCTGTTGACTGGTTTTTGTAAGTGAGCTAATTTTATTTCTTTTGATCCTTGATACCCCTGCAAATATGTCCATACACGGTAGGTCAAATACTTTTCAGTCAAGCTATTCACACTTGACCAGTATTACTTTACGAAATGTGAACAGAGTATTCGAGTCTGTGTGCAACACTTGTAGTTGTGAACTTTGGTCTTGAAATTCAGAATTCCTGAAAATAATGTTGTTTCATGCAAAAATTTCAATGTATCAACAACTTTGAGCATAATTATGATAAATTTATTTTGTAGTCATGTATTTTGTTTCTGAGAAAATTTCTGAAAATTGTGAAAGATTTCATTCAAATCTTGAAAGCTCCAGAGAAGAATCCAAAATTTTTAGCTTGAACAGTCTAGCGGATACTGTTCACCTGTGACGTTGCTTTGCTGCAGTTTCATTCTTAAGTAAAATTGCCATATGATAATAGGCCATTTCTGAATTCACTCCAAGCTCTTTTTCAAAGTGAGTCAAAGTGCAAAACCTTTCTTATGAAAGTCCGTTTTTATTCATATGAAAAGTAAAGCTAATTACTATCACAAGACTTTTGAACTTGTGCTCACTTTGAGAAAGAGGTTCACGTGAACTAAGAAATGGCCTATTGAAGAGTTGATGCAACAGCCAAGCAACTTTCGGCACAAATGGGACTGGGGCTCGGCAGGGAACTGTCACGAGTCATCAATAGAAAACGTGGGTGATAGCATGGCCCAAACATCTTTGTTTTCTGAAGGGAAATATGCTGTGCCGTTATGTAGCGCTTAGTTTGTCACAGGATAATGTCAATGTATAGCGATGTTCTCACTTACAGAAAGTAGAAATGTAATGGAAGTTGAGTGAAGCTAATTAAATAGAATTGTACGTCCTCCAGGTATCTGTGTCTAATACAGTTTTCTTATTCACTTTCAACAGGGATCGTATTCGTACTGCTGTTAATGTTGTCGGTGACTCATTTGGAGCTGGTATAGTTGAACACCTGTCACGTGATGATCTGATGACAATGGATTATACGGCACGAGAAGATGCTGTTCCCCTGGAGCCTTTTGAGCGATACACGCCCAAGGCTGACGGCGTCAACGAAGTGCGAGCAAGTGATGCCTCCCTTAGGGCAACCAACTTCTAAAGGGGTCTCTAAATAATAGATGCATGTTCACTCAATCAATCCGTACTGGAATTATATTCAGCACTAGTTGATTTGTATAGTTAATCGCTTTTTGGGACCAAGTGCAATTGAGGTGGTTCTCTAGTTCAGCATTGCGCACCGGTACTGCGCACAATTTCTTGCGTCATTTGCGTGCACGCATCGATAACATGGTGGTTTTCAGGTTTTCATCGACACTAAGCGCAATCTTTCAAAGAGTGGTCATTTTCCTCTAAACAAGAACAGTGACCCCATTATTATTTTTTTATTTCATTTTTTGACGAGAACAGTGTCTTCAAAGAATAGAAAAAAAGTCAACAACAAACTATGGCCACAGTGAGCATGATCAATTATTGCTAACGAAATCAAATCAAGAAATATTAACATGAAAGATAAGTTTGCACGACATGAAATATACTGATACTCAAAGCTGTTCGTGCCCTTCCCCCGAGTAACAATTTAAAGTATACGGTCCTTGCAGTTTCTTGTAGGTATTGTCAGGAACTTCTAGCCTTTTCTAGTTCTTTGCTTTAAATAAATCTGTTCAAATAGACCAATTTCAATATTTTAAAAATCCAACTTCAAGCCATAAACATGGCAGGAAGACTTGGTGTAAATAGAGCATGTTATTCAAAGAATTAGCTTATTGCGCGTAAGTTCTCCTTACAACTGACGCAACTCGGCTTACCCTTTCGTGAATTGCTTGTTTTTGATAAATGTTTTGCTCTCTTATTGACCATAACTAAAATCAATCCAGCAATGGATTCTCCATGTTAAGGTTTAAAAATGAAAATCATGTGGTACCTCATTTCTCAGAGAACTTTTATTTTTGAGCTTAAAAGCTATCCGAATTTTTTCTTCCGCTGAGCTTCGCAGCTAATTCAATGAACTTAACAACAGTACGATTATTAATAGCGTACACACCAGTGAGAATACACACGAAACATTATCCCAGCTTAGCCTTAGAGTTTAAGGGGTGTTTTACCATTAGTTTGGAGGAACATGTAAAGATAGAACTAAAATTCTGTCAAAAAACAAGCACCAGCTACGGCTGTAGTAGTAGTCAATTAAAAAACTTACATCAACATTTTACTGGTGGTACTTGCTAATTAGTTGGGCTTCCTGAGGAACTACCGTCCTTCATATGTGATTCACAACTCTAGATTTTTGGCCAAGTCGTTAACTAGTCGGTCATAGTACACATGACGTAAAAGCGAGTTCTATCAATCCTATAGGGCTTCTTCCATCGACATCGCCCGCACTGCCCAACCTTTGGTCATTACTACAGTAGTTCTTAAAAAAAGGCTTGTGTGGACTCGGTAATTTCCTTCGCTGGTTTTCCAGGCTTTTGCTAGAACGGTTCAGTGAAAAGTACTGTTAATGGTTTTTTGACTGAAAGAATTCATAGTTTTGGGGAGAGAAGTGAAACAAGTAAATTCAAGGGAATTTCTGTTTCACCTTGTGAATACACTGCACTGTACGTTTATTGTCAAATGGACCAATGCATCAAATACCTTTCAGTGACAGTGAAGGGAGGATTGTAATAGGCCATTTCCGAATTGCTGTTTCCCTCTGGTTCAAAGGGCATGTATTACTTCCAGGAACACCGGAACACGGAACCCCGGAACATCACGGAACATTCCGGAACACCAAAAAAACCCAGAACACCACCGAAAACCCGGAACACCCCAAAAAACCCGGAA
>BLFK01000037.1:165967-178911 GCA_014634185.1 Astreopora myriophthalma | reverse complement strand
AGCCTGAATAAACCATAACTGATCGGTCCACGTTAATCGTTATTTTTTTTTTTTGCCAAGAATACAGGATGAGGGGAGGGGGAGGGGGGCTTAATAGAGAGGGGGGGCTTATTAACTTTCCTCCTCTGAAAAGGGGGGGCTTATTAGAGACAGGGGGCTTATTTGAGAGGGGGGGCTTAATAGAGGATTTACGGTACCTGGACATACTTGGACATACTTGTTCTATCGGTTCACGCTTCGTTTCGCAGGAACAGGAAGTACAACTTCGACGTAATTCGTAACATAACAATATGGGGTTATTGCATTGATCAAAAGGAACCATTTAGGGTTTGTTTTATGGCACAAGCGTACGTCCTGGAAACGCACGCCTTGACCCTCAAACCTACTGCGCATGCTCTGCACCGGATTTCTTCTCAAACTCCTGTCTAATGTTCGCTGGGTGACGTAAACGATCTAATAAACACTCACTCCCAAATAAACACCTCACATCTAATAAACGCCCCCAGTCCCTGAGGTGTAGGGTTTGTATCAGATGCCCCCCACCCCTCGAACAAACACCCCATGTCTAATCTAGTCGCATGCACTCTACTTTCTATTAAAGATTCTTCAATTTATCTTTTGATGTGTGGTGGTCTTCGCCCCCTTATTTCACAGAGCACGAGATCTATTTTAGATTATTATTGGTGGCCCATTCAGCCCAAGTCTCTCTCTGCCAAGCTGGTTTCGGTGGATGTTACAATTTAACAACCACCAAATCAATCATTGAGGCCCAGTTAGGGGTTTTAGGGATGGGGGATAACTGAGATAGTTTTGACCCAGTTTTAGGGATAACAGTCCCGGCAATTCTAGGGATAGCTGTCTCGGTAATTTTAGGGATACGGGATAACTTCCCCCAGAATTTTGGGTTTAAGGGATGACTAAGGCCTCATCATTAGTGATGACCAAAATAAATTATTGTGGAAAAACACTTATTAATACCTTCTGTACATGTACTTGACGGGAAACATTTGCTTGTGTTTTAGTGCATGCAACAGCCAGTTGTATCACGTGACTATCAGCCAACAATGCTGGCTACTTTCCTCATGGTAATGTTGATGAAAAGCCAAAGTCATACAGTTAATGATTCACCTCTAACTCCTACCAATATTTTTTTTTCCATTGGGTTGCGATTCTCCTGCACATGCATGAGGTTTTACCTTTCATACTATTTTCCATCTGTTTTTTGATTTCATTTATATTTATATTTTTCCTTTCTGATCATCATCAATAATAATTTTTATAATCATAAACATAACAAGAGTCAGAAGGGAATCCTAAACTCTGTGACTTAAGGCCAGAGTAATAACAATAGCTAAATCAAAGAAAAATTTGAATATTGGAAAAGCCATTGAAAAAGCTAGTATAACTGCCAAGTTGTGTTTTGCAAGTACAGCACTGCCCCTAAATACACATCTCCATGGTCAATCATGAGTGGGTGAGACAGTTAACTCAAGAAAAAATTCTCATTAACTTTTTGCCAACCTTTTCCGAACTTGTGGACCTAATTACCACAGCAGGTACAAAACACAGGTCACAGGGCACAGGTTGCAGGTCACAGGTCATTGTTTTACCAATACAAAAAGTATCCTAAACATTCATTTAAGCTAACCTTAGGCCTAATTGGGCGTAAACAAAAGTTTTTAGCCCTAATGTTAGCATTTGTAAATGGTTAGGGTTGTTTCTGTATTGGTGAAACAATGACCTGTGACCTGTATTTTGTACCTGCCGTAATTACCAGGAAATGATATGACAAAATGGATCTTTTTTGTACATTTTATTAGGAAACACAGATCAACAATACAAAAGCAGAAAGCAAAGCGAAAACAATCCCAAACATCTAATTGGCACATTCTTAACGTGACAATTTCAAATATGTACATATAACTGCAATGTACAAATAATCCCATATCATTCTATTTACAAGGAATTTTTCGCCACGATGAGTGATTCTGATAAATATGACATAAAATAATGTATCCTTGCCCCACCTCTAATCAAGATAATTACCTTATTATAGGAAATTAACAATGCACTTTTAACGTGATTTTACAAAATTCGCGTTAATTTAATGTATCTTAATTAATGTCGACGGAAATTTAATGCACCCTATTTTACAACACTGTTATTTTAAAGCACCTTTATTTCATCACAAAACCTTATTAGTTCATGACTCCTCTATTGGCTCTTCAGAGTCACTATCTGACAGGACGTCTTCGTTTAAAATCGAGTTCAAAATGTCTTTTGAATTGATAGGGTCTAGTTAGGCTTCAAAACCAAATTTTCGGCTTTAAAAAAAACTTAGAAACATCCGTGCACTTGTCTTGGACGGTTTTATTGATGCAGTTTGGCATTCAGAAATGTAAAGTGCGAGTTTGCAGAATTATGAAAATCGCAGTAAATAAAGCAAGATGCTTATCGAAAAATTCGCGTTAATTTGATGCATGTAAACCTAACTTTTGAAAAATTCACTTTAATTTAGTGTAACATTAATTTTCTTCGTGTTGTCGACGTGCATTGTTAATTTCCTATAATAAGGTATATTGGCAAGTGCTCAGTTTATCATTGTTCAACTCTCTCGAGGGACTTAGCCAAACATAATTATTGTATAGAGGATTTCTTAGAATGGATTACAAATTTTGAATTTACTTTCATCCATTTTTTGAGAGCAATTATTGAGACTTAAGAAAAGTTATAGACATCAATTTTGAGAAAATATTTAGGTGGACCAATGCAACCAAATGTAAGATATTTCATTTTCTTCGTGTTTGATATTCAAAAATCCATAACTACAAAATGTGAATACAATGTTAGCAATTCATGTCTTTGAAGACAAAATAAACCCCGTATTCCGAATGAAGTTGTCCCTAATTTGTGATGCTTCCAGAAGCGGCTTCATTTTCCTGATCTTCCTCTCTGTACTCCATTTTACAGCGCTGACAATCGTTTCCATGGACGAACCGCTGTAGCTTTGTGCAGGGAGGGTGTCCCCAGTCCTAAAATGGGAGAGTACAACAGTTGAAAACACTGAGCCCTGTTTAAAGATGAGTGAGACAGCAATTTTTGGATTTCTGTAGACACAGTCTTTTCAGTGGTAAGTTGTGACATCATCAGATATTTTCAATTTAGATAAATACCAGTGACCTTTGGATGATGTAATATTCTAACATGTGAATTTCCTTTAGAAACTATGAGTAGTCCAGATCAGAATGGCGTGATAGACATGAGCACAAAAGAGTTGAATATACAGATATACTAGTTGGAATTAAATCTTCACCTTGATTCTCTCGTAAGTATCACTGATGATACCAATGAACAAGCTCAGCACCACATAAATGAACAGCAAAATGAAGGTGTACAAGTAAACTTTGCTGAACACCCACACAGCATAACTTTTATTGTCCATCTCAGCAAATGTCGTGAACATGTCGTCACCATTAATTAGAGAGAACATGCACTCTGAAACTGTCGACAGGTCTCTGAACTGGAAAATGACAAGTTACCAACAAAGGACAATATCAAACTCTGTTTCACCGTATTGGCGATTCTTCTGATAATTTACTGCCAACCAGTTGGATCGGTTGGTTTTGAAAAGCAGGTCAAACTTAAGTGGGGTGAATACTTAGGGTCTTTAAATAACTGAGAAGAAAGTGCTACCCTTGTCAGGACATCTGCAAATAGTAAGACTTTGTTGTCTTCTTGTATAAGGACGATAAACTGCACATCTGCCCAATTATCAACTGTTCATAAACTCTGTGGGACGTTGAAGAAACCGAAAGACTGTTTGTGAGGAGTAGGTTTGTCCCTTGCATTGTGGTCAGGCCTATTAATTTTGTACAATGGTGTAAAGTGCATTTGAGGAGATACGAAAAGAAAATGTGATATACGTATATATATATATGCTAAATCACATTTATAGCACAATCTAGGTTATGTCTAGGAATGTAGCAGGAAACGGAGATGAGTGATCCATGTTCCCATGGAAATCAATCCCTCCCTCCCCTCCGCTGCATAAAATTGATGTAATGCAACCAATGAGTGCAGCCACAAATAGTACCTTAATGTGATAAGGTCCAAGAACAATCCATCCACAGAACATAAATCCAAAGTACAGCAATGAGCCGCACACACAGAAGCGCAACACACTAGGAGCTGCTGCATTGAGAGTGACAAGCAAAATCTGAAAAGTAAATTATAATATTCTTATAGAAATTTCTGCAGTCATCACCATCACCATCACCATCATCATCATCATTGGTCATACAATTGTATGATTTTCCAAGTGTGCAGATGAAATCCTGATGCTTGACCAAAGTCAAGAAGCAATTTCCTCATTCTCAAGTTTGTTCAACGGTGGTAATTATCAAGTACCTTCAGAATAAGAGACCTTAATGAGAGGAAAGGGATCTGAAGTTTGACTTTCTTTTGATGTAGCGGTTAACACATCCACAGCAATTGTGATCACCTATAACACCAAATAGGGGACTTTGTGTCCTATTGTTTCAACACCAACACATATTGTACACACATGAAAAATAGACACACATTATACTGTTTGAAATGTCCCAGATATCTCAGTAGGCCAGACCACATCAGCAAGACTGCAATGCCAAGGAATATGCTACAAAATGTGTATTGCTGTTGGTTCTGTCAACAAAGGAAAAATATATTTTGCATTGGATTATTAACTATAAATACGTGCAACTCTCTATAAATGACAGAAAAAGCTCAATCAAGTGAAATTTAATTAAGTACATTAAAGTCAATCTGCATTTTCATCAATGAACCAATTACTGCACAGCTGTCACTGAAGATAATCAACACGAACCAAAGGTTTACAAGATCCAAGCAATCCCAGTTGGACAGCTGCTCTTGTAACTCTTTTAAGAAGAACTGACGGGTTACCTAAGGACAAGAAAAAAATCACTTATAATATAGTGTATAAAATCATGCCGCCATTGAGGATTTTCTACTCACCCTTGAACAGTCCCCTTAGGTGGAACTATTGTCAGGTGGTGATCTGAGCTCAAAAAATGAAAATCCTTGAGTCTATTCAAATTGAAGGTTCTGATCAACACGTTCCTTCTATCTTGTTTATGCTTTACATGGTGACCCACTGCATTTTTCATGTGCTTTGTGTACTTTGCATAAATTCAACCTGTACCCTGGCTCCTTGGCACTTTAAGCTTTCTTTCATGTGACAATTAAGTGTTGTTGAGTCAGTTACCAAGAATGAGCAATTCAACAGATGCACTGTTTGTTTGTTTGTTGTTGTTGTTTTCAATTTCTCAAAATATTCCTTTTTGTCCTTCTTACATGTATCTACAAATATTGCACATACATGGTAACCAAGAAAAGGATTACTTTTGTTTTAAGTTTTCAAGCACAAAGAAAAACACCCTTCCCACACTGCTGATCTCTTATGCATCCAGTTCCAACATAATAGGAATCTCTACCAATGTTACCTTGACAAGCCTCAATTGCCGAAATAATGAACGCAAACAAAGACCCATTGATAGGAGGCTCAACAGGACAGTGATAATGTCAATAAAAACATGAAGGGTCCTGGATGATTGATAGTCTGAAAGACAAGCAGCAGAATAGTCTGTTTGAACCCTGATAGTCTACAAAATGAACTACTGCAGTTTCACTTGTGTCAACCCTTCATTTTGAGGAATGACAGCCTCAATAAGACTTAAGTTTCTGTCCAAGATCATATTGTCTATATAAACTTTAACGCATACTCTGGACTCAATCAGGAGCTCCTAAAAGGGAGAATGTAAAGAATTTCCTCTACAGTAAAAATGAGTTATTCACCTGGTTTGATTTTAACTGAATAGTTACCACTGCAATGCACCACAGTTCCATGGGCATCCAGAGTGACTGGCACTCGTCCATCGTGATTACTGTTATCAAACAATATCTGCAGATGGAAAAGGAAATGAACTACGCCAATATTAAGAATAATGGTTTGAAGACTGCTACAGTGCAAACATCCAATACATGTATTTCATTTCACAAACATCAAAATAAGAAGTTCCTGCATTTGTTCATGCATTTTTATTTCAGTTTTTGAAATAATAATGAACAAGTGAATGACATCCAACGAGACATCCTCACATTTCAGTTTTCTGTATTGTAATTTAAATAAATATCAGTCTGGTGACGGAAATATGGATTCTGTTTTTTGATGCCAGCAAAAAAAATACTACAACTATAGTTACATGTATGTATGTTAAGTGTTCTTAATCTTACCGTGACAGTAAAACGATAGCAGGCTGGTTTTCTTGGAGGTTTTACTGAATGAAAAGAACTAATATTGGCCTTCAGGGAAATGCTGATAATGCTGAAAAGTCATAAGAAAAGAACTTTATTGTCAGGACTTTTATCACCATTACCATCACCATCATTGGTATCATCATCATCCTCATCATTTATTCACGTACATGTTCTCTCCATAATTTCCTATAATAAACAGGTGACAACCTAACCTTTCAAATGATTCAGGTAGCTTATTCCTTTTGACAAAGCTTGTGATATTATCAGACTTATTTGGTTGAAGTAAATCTTGACAAGCTAACATAAGTATTAAGGAAGAAAACACAACAGCTACTGTAAAGTCGTACAGTGGCATGCAAACTAAGACTTCCTTAGCAAGTACATACTGATATTTATTTGAATTTAAGTGCTAAAAGATACAATGGTCAATATGACGATTGACTTCATAAGTGTCATTCTCAGGATCAACAGAGCTGTTGGCATATTTGTAACTGCACATTATCATTGGATCAACACCATCTTTTGTGGGAAAACCAAATGTGCCAACTGCAGTTTGGTTGATATCATAGAACTGAAAAATACCCAAAAATAAGTCAAGCTAGTCTATCAGACTAACATTAAAAGAGAATAAAAGTTGACTAAAAGCATGAAACCTGTCCAATTGCCCCTCATTCATGCTAAGAAATATTTATAGCCTCTCCTGACCTGTACTAGTGAGTGACGCACTTGTAAGTAAAACTTGTCCTTTGTGTAGATGGCATAATCCACATCATTGGGATCAAGAAGAAACAAGTAGTTGAAAGCTTGTTCGCTGTCATCTAAGAAACTTACTATAGAGAATAGCTCTGATGCAAAAAGGAATACCTGTCAAAAAAAAGAGCCAAATGATGCATCACCATTCTTGTGATCTGAATGGCAATGTTTGCTCACCTTGAAAACCCAGAGGGTTTTTTTTTTTTTTTGTCAATTTCTTTTTTTAATAAACACAAATGGAACAAGTGCCCCACAGAACATTAAAGATCTGGTGGGAAAATCAAATGGTTCACTGCAGCTCAAAATGAAGAAAGCATTTCATGGCCTAGTGAGGAGGAAGCCATGTGTCTGCTCTTTGAAAGTTTGGAGTACACTACTAGAAATTATAAGCAAGGGAATGTTATCACAGTTCTGCACAGTCCAGTTTTCACATATATTATATGTTTCAAGAAAATAGGGCATTTCAGAGTTCACTTTAGCCTCTACTGCAATGTGAGTGTAAGTGCAAAGTCTTATTAAAATGAGTCTATTCATTCATTGAGCAGTTTTCAATTGAGTGTCCAAAAAACTAAATCCATAGTACTTACAAAGCCAATCACATTTTGAAGCAAATACTCCCTTCAGCCAACCACAAATCAAAAGTAATTCACTACTTGGTTTTACTAGCCAATCATTTATATCTCATCCCTTTTTCTTTTCTTTTTTTTTCCTTTGGAACGCGCTGCTCGTCCACCTTGTATGCAGTGCAAATAAAGTGATTTCTATGAGAGCTGAGCTCACCAATGACACCACTCAACAAAACGTAACAAAACCTGTCAATTACCTGGACAGTCACCATTACCAACTTGAGAAACTGAAGTAGCAGTTTCCATGGTTTTCGCCCTCGATCTTTGTACTTTTCGTAAGGCGTCATAAAATGAGACTTCAGTCGTTTTCGCATGACTTCTCGGCGATTTCTCAGGCTTCCTGTAAACTCGGCAGAATCGTACATTGACTGATAATGCACGGGCGTATTCATGTCCTTATAGCGGCTCCCACCTATTAGCGGCTCCGTGGATTCCTTGTCATCAAAGCCACTTAAATTACCACGAGCTAGATGTCTTGCAGATCTGGATGAAACTGTTGGGAATAGAATTCGACCAGCCATACTTCGGTCTTTGGAAGAGTCTTGTGATCAAATATAAGAGGGTACACAACCTAACCAGTTCGGTTATGTTCACCGACCTGGTTAACGCATATAATGTTCCAACTATGACTTCCAAAGAGGAATCTTTTCAAATCTTGTTCTCACACTATTTCTTACTTTTTTCGTCGAAGATTCCCCACTTGCCCAACAAGAGAGAATTGATAGAAACTGAAAACCCTTGCTTTTCGCATCTCGTTCCCAGGGTTTCTCCGACCAGATGATTCACACTATTCAACCACAGGTACACCACACCATCGGTACGAGCGACTGGAGAAAGCTTCTGGTAAAGTGGTGTACTGATATTCGGTAGAGCTTAGAAGGCAGACTTAACGCCCAGTGGCCAATTGGAACCTTATAAATTACGTCTTAGGTGGATGCCTGTGCGCTGTGGTGGACCACCTTGTCTATTTTGTTTTCATGGCAGGAACAATGCAACTAACAAAAACTTAGATGGTACAGCAATTTCCCGGAGAATCCGTTCGGAAATTTCGGTGTACCGCCACAGGAACTCAGTCCTTTCTTCCCGTTCGGAACGGGTAGACAGAAAATCCTTTACCGTTTTACGAATCTTCCGTTTACAGGCCCTTTTTATGGACCTTACCGCGGTTTTACGGTTTGAAAACGGAAGGAAGATAATCAGTAGTTTATGAGTCTTCTCCAAGGTGTCACACCTGTGGAACGTATTGGAGTATCAGGGCATTTGCGCAGGCCTAGATCAAACCTTACTCAGACGGGGAAAAATTACAGTAGTGGTAACTCTGGACATTTAAGCCTGAGCGTTGCACCATGACGATAAACCCCGGCCCGATAGTTCTTCGCTGCTTTCAGACACCCGTCCACGCCAACCCAAACAGGGCGTTGTGGGAGAGAAGTGTTGGCTCCCAGACCATATGTGACAGATCTCTGTCATACTTACAGCTTAGTCCCGTTTCTATTTTGACTGCGAATTGGAGCCATTTATATTATAGCCATGCAGCCATTTTGTCTTCCAAATTGGTACGCATTGGAGTAGACTTAAAGAACACACGGAGTTGCAAACTTTGCGCGTGCGCATTTGCTAAAAGTGATCAATGAACGAATGAACTAAAGGAAACAACTCAATCTCCCTAGAAACGTTTTAAGCGAGCATAGTGTTAACTACTAGGCTGTTGATATGGGCAACTTTGACACTTCAGAATTGTGTGTCCTGTGCATGGTTACACCAGTCCACGCTCTTGCGTGCATCATGGGTAACCAGGGCAACATGGTCGGAAATACTTCGATTGAAAATGATCACCTGGGTGACTGGAGTCCTGAGAAGGACTGTTGTTGTTGACTGACGTTTCGACAACCTGTGCGGAAGCCATCTTCAGAGTCAAGATGGCTTCCGCGCAGGTTGTCGAAACGGGGACTCCAGTCACCCAGATGATCATTTTCAATCGAGGTACGTTACTCCTGGGTTAAAACCATTTTCTTATGGTCGGAAATGGAAGTTCAAAAGGATGAAAATTATTCATGGTATGCAATTTTTGGCGCTTTTATCGTACAAAACAGAACATATGCTCTTAAAGGAGCTGTACACTAGCCAATTTCTCTTGAAACTTGTCGCGCAATTTTGTTTCCATAAAAGTTCCCACGCTGCGAAACAAGTTGCTCGACCGGTGTTACACTAGGTAACGTTCGCGCAACTTGTCTCGCTTTTGACGATCACATGAAGTCAAAGGGTCATTTTCATTGGTTAATGACGCAAAACGTTGCGGCACAAGTTTCTGGGTAGATGTTACACTGTGCAGTGTGGGAAAAATTCCTTGCAACGTTGCGAGACGCGTTGCGGAAAGTAGAACTGACTTCAACTTTTCGCAGCGATTGCGGCAACAAAAAACAGCGAGAAATGTTTGTGGCAGGGTATGTTACACTAGACAATATTTCATGCAACTTGCCTCGCAACAAAATTCCGAGACAAGTTGCACGAAAAATTGCCTAGTGTAAGAGTGTCATTCTTAAAGGTGCGGCTAAAGAAAGTTGGAGCGAATAGCTATTGTAGGAATCTTTTTATTAAACAAAGTTTCTAGTATACATTTCTTGTAATTACGAATGCACAAATTACAGAGAATGTATCGTCATTCGCTTTCCATACCACCGATGATACAAAACAATAATTTGACCGTATTCCACCGATTAACTGTTTGCGGAACTCTCTTTCTTAGTAGGAGCTGTGTAATCTTAGGTATCACCACGACAGTTTGTTTCGTAACTTCATAGCATATGGCTTATCATAATTGCAACACAGGAAACGTGCGGTCAATGTGATTGGCCTGCTGTAACATAGGTACTTTAGACTAATCACATAAAGTTGATCATCAGGTGGTTTGTTCATCAGTTTATTGCTCCCTCGCACTGAGAAGGTACAGAGTGCTAAACAAGGTACGTTCTTCTAGTCAGATAGTTTACACACATAAAGCAACCCTCTCGTCCGTGCAGCTTTTTATAACCAGAACTCAAAACTTGCATACTCGTCTAGCTTTCGTTCCTGTGGTTTCACCACACCAGCCACTGAATGTTTTGCTTGAAACTGAGACCTTAGACAACTGAACACCCTAAAGCAAACTAAATTGCCTAGTGTAAGAGTGTCTTACATTAGGCCAACTGAGTTTTCTGCTTTTTAGAACGACGCTTTAAGAAGGGAAAATTGCCTAGTCCGCACTTAAATCTGAGTTGCCAAAAACACATCACTATTTTATTTCACGGTTAAGGATTAATTGGCTGGCCCTGGTTGTTCGAAGGGTGGATAGCGCTATCCACTGGATAAATCACTATCCATTGGATAACTCAATCGATTTTGCTAGTGCGTATCCGCTGGATAGTGATTTATTCGGTGGATAGCGCTATCCACCTTTTGAACAACCGCGGCTTGGTCGACAGTTCTCACTTTGATCGAACCTAATTTCGAAAGGAATAACAACAGACTCCAAACCTCCCAATTTAAGAGGCTATGGGGAAGATTTCAGGGCTTTATAACTTGAGCAGAGTTATGAAACTTAATGCAAAAGTTGCAAAAGTTTCCAAAATGTCAACACAGAATTAGCGGTTTGCTGGTCAGTGCTGCGAATGCCGAGTTATTAGGGAAAAAATAGTTGAACTGAGAGAAGAAAATTTTGCGTGGGATCAAAAGGAATGTCTGATTTGCTGGTGAGATAAACTCTTTTTCTTTTGAGCTAAGAGAATTGGAATTTATCACAGATTAATATCACGGCATGCCTTCTACACGTCAGTTGAAGATGAAATTAAAATCATAACACCCACTTATACGAGCCTCCGAAAACCTCTTATCGCTGGTTCAAACTACCAGCTGGACTCAGCTGGACTCAGTATAAATTCCAATTGTGTGGTGTCAGTGTCCTAACGGCTACAAATCTCTCATTATATCGTTTCTCTCCTCTCTATCTTATTTATTTATTTATTTGCTTAGGCATGAATGCATTTCTTTTCCCTGTTTTTGCTTTTTATTGTACATATGAAGAACTTCTGTAATTAGGCTCAGGCTCAAATAGACCGGCCCGCCAAGATGAGAACTCGCTACCCGCGGGCCAGTTAAATTGTAAATAGGAAATGTACAAAAAATGAAGAAATGCAATGGCTATCAAGACTCTCAACATGCAACTGGAAGTAAAATTACAATTCGTACATAACACGTGTTGTTCATCTTGCGGTTTTGCAGTGTGAGCAACGTGAGTCGCATATGAACGCGAAGTGATAAATATGGTCATTTCATGACTGTACCTCGGTGGTTAGAACTCGACCGTTGTACGTTGAGTCTTGGGCTCATTTTGCGTTCCGGGCTCAATGGTTTGTTTTCAAAATGCTTGTGTGTTTTTTGAGCAGTAAATCACATTGCTTGCACTAATTTGGTAACACCTTTCCCATAAGTTCCTCTAAGTTTCGAAGTCTCAAGTTCATTTCTAAGTTTAACCACAGGTATGCGAACTTAAGATACGTGCCTGAGGTTTGCAAAACAATGAAAGAGCACCACAGACAAACACTACAAAAGAATCTGTACATCATATGCAAGTCACGTAACACACGCATTTAATCTACACAATTCAAATAAGGTGAGAAGTACCGTGTACTGAAATGGCATAAATCAAGAACAAGACTGAGGACCACTGCAAAGTAGTATGGTCCTTTGCTCTATACTCGGCATAATGAAAAGCATTCCAGGAAATTAGCATCATTTCTTTGCTTTTGTAGAGCCCATTTTTCAAGATATCATACTGAAACTGTGACAGGGAGGAACTGCTCCTCAGCTTTCGTAAACTCAATTTTGAAAAATGAAGATCTCACGAGTTACGTTTTGACGTCACATTGGAAGAAGTCATGATATGTCAATCTTATGAGTCGTTGGCGTACACTTCCTAAAATGGCAATTCAATCGTCTCTTGAGGTTTCAAAGATGGGTGTTTCCTCCATAATTAAGCTTACGTGTAACTGATCAGATTTACCAGTCACCGCAAAGGCTGTTTTTAATCCAGCAGACTATTAAACTGCTCTCTTTGTCGCAATTTTGTATTTGCAGTGACACACAGTTCATTAAACAAGAATGGCAGCGGTTGTTTGCAACGGAATTAAAGCTATTGCTTCTTTACAAGAACGCCACCGAAAAGGTATGAAAAATGTTTGAGAAATAAATATTCTCACAGCACTTCACTTTAGC
>BLFK01000037.1:58520-158457 GCA_014634185.1 Astreopora myriophthalma | reverse complement strand
GAGGCGAGGAGGAAAGACCGAGGGACATCCGTTATAGAGGGGAAAGTGAAGAGGAAATGCGGATGATTTCTTTTCATGAAAATTCAGTATGTCAGCCGCATTACATGGTCGGGCACGTATGAAAAACGTGTCTGTTGTTTTGAGGAACAACTTTCGTGTTCTAAGATCTTAAGAGATAATGCCGGATACTGTCCGGCGGGCATATTGGCTGCAGCGTATGGAGTTGGACACCAGAGCCTCTCAATGTTATCTTACAACCGGAAAAATTCGATTTTACTCGGAAGGTTCTTTCAAAGTTGCTTAGTTGCGAAAAGTCGGAAATCAGACAGTAAAACGGGAAAATACTCTTTAGTGGAAAGATCACGCTCATGTTCAATATAATGCAACATTTAACATAGTATTCGGCTTATCCCTTTCATTTCTATTTTGTTCTAGTAAAACACACCAGCATCACATGATCAAATTAGAAGTCGATCCGTTATCGTACGAAAGGTTAAACAATCAGCCTTTTCTTCAATCCGTGATACCTAATAAATCGACCGCAAACGTCTGATAGGGCTATCTTACTCTTGGTGTGGAAAAATGTAAGTGGAAAAAATAAGTGTTGACGAATCTTCAACATGTCGACAACTGCTGTTGGCTTTGTTGCTTGCGCAAGAAACTTGGTGCTTTTCCAAATTCCCGCTAAGGTGCTTATGATAATTTCACTCATGATTGTCTTAACTAACAGTCGGCACACGACAGCTGTTAATTGAGCCACTGGTTTTCTTTCTTTTATCACTCTCTTATCACGTTTAGATGACGAATTAATTAACAAATAGCAAAACTTGAACCTTTTCAGCAAAGAACTGTTTAGTAGTTGCCGGCCATAACATTAATAGTGTATGCTCGGAAAGACTGCCCTTGAACCCAGCTTAAGTGCCTGGCAAGTACTTGTTGGATATCAAGCATGGAAATTTTTATTTGTTTGAGAACTTTCAAGGTGTAGAAAGCCTGCTCTCAAAAACTTGCCAGATTTACCTTGGCGCATATCTCAAGTATCTCACACAGAAGCAGTTTACCCCTCACTCAGTTCTCAGTGGTAATGATTACGCGCATAAAGAAATTGAGATCAAGATCGTGAATTAATCCTTCAAGAGGTATAAAGTTCAAATTTGCTAAAACGACGTATGTTTCTCATTCGAAAACGAACTGCAACCGCAAAGGTTGCTGTTAAGTAGTTTTGATATGTATCGTTCGCTCCAATTTTTCCGAAGGGTTTCGCTACGGCTTAGGAGGTTCGTTAACTGTGCTGCACATGGCAAAGAATAGAATTGATGAATCACAAGACTGTTGTCACAATCGATTATCACAGCGAATCCTGTCCACAAACATAAGTGGAAATTATAATCACACGAAATTAGGGTCCTGTTTTCTTCCTTTTATGTTGCAGATTTGTTGCGATTGGCAAAGAGCATTGCATGAAAGTACAGCTATCCTTTTAACTTTCCAGCGGGTTCTTCTCCATAGAATCAGTACCACTGAGTACCCTGTTCAACATTCATTCTAATGATCTGTAGTGGCGTTATCCTTTTCATATGAAAGCATATAAAAAACGCTTCCTCCACATGATAATCACAATATTTGTTATACACACGGCGTATCAGAAATGGCAACAGACCTGAAGAGAGGATGAAGGAACTCACTCATTGTTAACGGATCGGTCCTTGCGCCCTTCATAGAATGTTCTATTCCGACTTCCTGGTGCTGTCTTCTGCGCTCGTACAATGAAAGAAGTTATTATTTTCGTATATGATTAAGTTTTATCGTTTATAAATTCATTTCGTACTCCCCCATCGCAAAGAACACTAAATTAAACTAACAAAACTTGGACAAACTGCCATAATAATTCAATCGTGGTGCTAGCTAACACAATTTGGAAAGCAAACATCGGGAACAATTCAATAGGATGAGTGAAGAAATCACGATCTAGCCTATAAATATGATTGGAGGGTTATCTGGAGGCGTTCCAAGGACCTTGGAACACCTCCAGATGACCCTCCAGACTTACATGGGTATCTTAGACTATACTGAAAGTAGTTTGTTTGTACTTCCTGGCATTGTGTTTTAATTAATTCACGATGACGCATGCAAATAATCCCACCGATGATGTCAGCTATAAGAAAAGAGGGGCTCTCTACCACATTTTTTACTTACAAATTTAGAGAGATTAAAATTTCTGATGTTAGTCGCAAGGTCTCAATAATCTATACTGAATCGTTTAAGATTGCGAAAGTCCATTCTAGGTATAAATTATCTGAAGGCCGTTTGTACGTTAACTGGACTGGCTAATGAGAAACGAATGAGCAGGAAAACGCTCAGAGTAGTATTGTTTTATAAATAAAAGCAAGGTGTCTTTAATTTATGACGTTTAATCACTGAATCGCAACTTACTTGTCAGCACGTGATCAGACCAAAATTAAGCCATAAAAGGGTATAACATTCTCAACTAGTTTATTTCTCAGGTGCTCGACTTGTGTACTACTTCTATAAGCACGTTGTGTAGGGAGAAAAAATTATATCTTGACAATATCCTAACTATTGACTCCAAGATATCAAGGTAAGAAACCACTTTGTGCCAGTAATAAAGGAGGACCGGACACTTGGCGAGAGGAAGCTGTTCTAACAAATAGCCTTGACAAGGACTGTTGAGCAAAGCAGAAATCGAATCCGTTAAGTTTTCTTCCGGTCTTGCTTGCCATGCAGATAATTATTATCAATACGTTGCAAATTCCCTATGCCAGGATATACGCCTTCACTGATCACGCGGCAACCATTTTGAGTCCCTAGCTGAGAAAGTTGATGAAACTCTACAGAACTTCATCAATTTCATAATTAAACTCAGTGTAAACCCTCATAAAGCTTTCGAAGCACTGACAGAGCCAGAGGGGAGTAAAAGGCGCGGCCTCGGCTCCCTCCATATCATCAGTTCAGAACACGACTAGAAGAAAACGATAGTATTTAGAGTCGCACTCCCTTTAAGCCGAGTATCCTGCCACTAACATCAAATTTATCAGTTATATTTTAGTTTACGACGAGGCGTAAATTTGACTGAAAAACAACGTGACACGTACTTAGACTGATTTTACTTACCTTAATCACGGCATAAGAATTTCCATTTAAAAAGTACACTTGTATGAAAATATTTTGTCATAGTGTATATTGTGGGCACGGAAAGGGCATGCGATATTCAACTAAGGTCACTTATAATAAATTAAATCATGGTGATCACGTGATTTCTACAGTACTACAATCATTCCTTGGAAAGCTCTCATAGCACGTGACTTGAAACAGGTTCAAAGCTGGTAAGTTAAGGTTCACAGAGAAACCAGGTGGACAATTAGACATCGTTGTTTGATGCTACTCTGGTTTGAAGATTTAACGAACGTAACCTTAAACATTACAATTCACGACCCAACGTTTCGACACTCCTGCCTAGTGCCCGCTTCAACAGGGGGTGAAAGGCCTGAGGTTCAAAGCTTTAGTCAACGCTGTTCAAATATTTGCTCTATCGTGCGGAAATAATTTAAAATACGAATAGGCATTGTCCCAGATCAAGCGGAATACTTTACCCTAGGAAAAAAGGTCCACAGCATTTTTAAACTCCAGTTTCTACCTCGATACTACTCAAGACGTTATGCTGTAACTTCTTAAAATACAAATTAAGCCGCCAAGGCTCGTTCTTGGCGGAGAAAAGCCCCGGGAACAATGTTGTTCACTCAAGCTTATTTATTGACAAAAATTGGGCACAAATCAATTTGTTTTCAAGTTGTTTTCAGTCTTCTTCACACTCGATCGATTGATGCAATTTCCGAGCCCCTAAAAATGAAAATTTCCTGGGGGGGGGGGGTCGGGAACATGCCTCTAAACCCCCCTTATCGGCGCGGCGATGACCATTTTGTAACGGTGCGTATTTCGTGGAGAATGTACGCTACGCCCCTACAGTAGTGTATGAAATCAACTTTTAACTGATATGACGATATCGTTCTGTCGTCTGAGCCACCCTCCTTCCCTTCAAGAATCCCTGGATCTGCCATCGTACCCCATACCAAAACGCTGAAGGTTGTTGTTTTGAACCAAAGCTTCATCAGGTTGCTGCAAACTATGGCGCATATAATACCCTGCCTCGAACTATTTATTTCATGTTTGTTTTTCAGTTTTATGTGATTTTTTGGTTAAAACATCGGAACAAAACGAATATTTTTGTATAAAAGATTTGTGGCATCCAGTTTTCGTGACGGTAAATATATCTACCATGTCAAAGCTTTTAGATTGGCTCTGAATGCTCTCGGGACACCTGTGCTTTTTTTTTTGCGATTTGTCAACTGTTTGTACCTCAATACCACACCTTTTTGAGAGGACTGTGGAGGGAGAAACAGAAAAGAAAACCTATGAAACTGGGGTACCTCCTCTTGAGTTCATGAAAGCAATATCCGCGGTAAAAGAAACTTGAGGAAAACATTATGATTTTCAAGCCAAGAGTCGATTGTTAGTCATTGTTTGCTATTCTCTGCAGTATGGGTCATTGACAAGGTGTGCACAAGTTATTGCCCGTAGAAATAATAATTGACGTAATACATGACTACCAGCACGCGCCAAAGGTCTATAATTACCTCGTTTCTCGAATGCTTTGTCTTTCTTGTCTCTAAACGCGTAGATCAGTTTTAATACAAACATGCTTAGATTGATTGGGTGCAAAGTTCGCCTCAATGTGATATTTTCTTTTCACGCTTTTCCGAAAAAAACAATTTCAATTTTGTGCAAAAGTGATTAAAGAATATCAAATATTGCCTTCGCATCAACTTTTTCTTTTACCTGTTTGCGCAAACAAACTCGTCTACAGCTTGATATTGGACCTCCTCAAATATTTTATCCTTAGAGGTCATCATTCGCGTGCTATTAGGTGGGTGGATAGGTCACTTATTCAAATGCCAACCTCTATGACAATATGTTGATCATTAAGCTCTTGATTTATTTTTCTTGATTTACTAGATGGCTTCCGCATGGTAATATTACGGGGGAGGGGTCGAGTTCGCTCTTGAAAATTGTTTGGAGAAGTCTTGAATGGTGGCTTATGTTCAATGCTTAATTCTCGATTTAAACTCTGGCCATCATTTTGGAAAGTCTGTACTGCATAACTTGTAGGATTTAACTCCGGGAAATGGAAATACGCAGGCCTTCACAATCAGTCATCCTGCATGAACGCTGTGTAGGGTGGAAGTGTTGAGCGGAAGGACCTGGAAACAACTTTCCTGCAGTTGAGTCCTGATTCGTTGAATTTGCAAAGTTGCTTGGTATGAAGGAAGCCCTGTATAAGAAGCCGGAAAAGACTGTTAATGACGTTGGCCTGGTCAGCTCGCTCGATTAAAACGACAGAAATCTTGTTAAGTATAATTAGGAGCCCTTATTCTAAACCAACCAGTAAACACAATCAGCGAAACAGACTTAAGGGTAAATAGATGACAGCAAAGTAATAAACATTTGTCAGCCGATTTCTTACTGACGTTATTCACACCAAGGGAAAAAACTTACATTTTCGCACAGCATTGAACTAACAGAATTCTCTGTTTTTTAAATTCTATTTTTTTACCACTGAAAAAAAAAAAAGAAAGAAAGAAAAGGAAAAGAAAAAAATCAAACAAAACAAAAAACAGCTAACTGCACAGATTATGGTAATTGTAGGAAAGTGACGGTGTCGTAAAATAGCTAATAAATAGGGGTTATTCACCAGCCGGGAGGCCCGTATTGAGAAAAACTGTGCCCGAGGTCTTGGATGCCACCCGAAGCCGCAGGCCGAGGGCGTTACTGAAGACAGAGGGCACAGTTTTTCCCAATACAGACCGACCTAGGCTGGTGAATAACATTTTTAGTTTCTTCTAAAACACAACGAAAGGCGTGCGAAAGACCCGAACATTTTAGGGCTGTAAGCATGCAAACGATTCCGCCCGCCGTGAAAGGGCCAGATGATAAAATTCCGCCCGCTCCCGGAACCAATCGGATTGCAGGATCTGTTGAATTCCGCCCACTCACGCACTGAGAAAAAAAAAATTTCAAATACCGAAAGTTGAATCCGAGGGAAGGCCTATGATGTCCACAAAAGTGAATTAAGTTTTGTATGCAAAACAAATAGCGTCGAGATGAGACAACAGAGAAATTCTGTCTCTGAGATTGGGTTTGGTGTTAGTTCAGCTCAGCACGAGGAGAGAAACTCTCATTCAAAGGTTATTCCGATAATGTTCAGTTTTTGGACCACAAAGCGTTTTGTGCCCACTTGAGTGTCAAGCGTAGATCATGTGCATATGAAACGCCCAATTAAGTATCATTTGATAAGGGAGTTATGTAAATATAAACTTTAACTGTTGTTGAGAAGATTCGTCAATTGAAAAAAGAATGAGCTCACCATTTTATCACGACAGTTAAAATAAGACGGGGGGACTCCCCACATTTTGCGTTTTTTTATTGGTTGAACTTTATTGCTCCTGTAATTTTTTATTGTTTATTCTGATTGGCTGAAGCTCAAATTACTTTATAAACCGAATAATCTGATTGGTCCTTACATTTCTGCTTTTTCTGTAAGACCACAAACTAACCTCGTGTTGGTTGTTGCAACAGGAAAGTGATAAAGGTATGGGGTTTCTTTCCGCATTTGTTTGCCATTTGAAGCTCTGCGAATTCGAGCACATCTTGTTTAAGATAAGTGTTATAGCGTAAAACTGGTAATTCTGCTTTTGCTGAGTGTTGAGGCAGCCTACTTCATCCAGGTAAAACTTTCTCCTCGAGTTGAAATTCCGATTTGGCGCCGAGTCATTGCAATCCATTATTACCTCTTCGATTTTCAGAGTTTCCGGGATGAAATAGAGGTAAAATATCTATAAAAGCTCAGAATGCTGCGTGGTAATCAAAAGAGATCAAATGACTGGGCACAAAGTGCATTTTTCTGGTATATCGTGATCGGGAACACAGATGATGTTTTGATTCCCGTATGAATGACTGTTTGATCCGCTGTTGAACTTTAAAGTAGGTTGCTTTCTTACATTGCGTTGTTTTGTCGTTGCCTTTGCCTCTATTGCCACGGGTTGTTTTTGTCCGTCAAACTAAGATCTTAGGATATTGTGGGACTCGCATATTCTTGCAAACGTGATAGTCTCGTCGCAATGTGACATTATTTGTACCTGCTTGTTGGAACTGGAATTGCTCCGCGAACAAGAAATATACATGCGTCAAAGTCGCGTCGTCACTTTGTTTACATTCGTCGCCATCTTTGGGCATACTTTCCCCCCGTTTTCATCGGTTTTTATTGATTCTTCAATGCCTTGAATCACAGCCTTGTGCTAACGAGGGTTGGGGGAATTTTTTCTTTGTTGTTTTGCTATTCGTGTTGGAATACATGTGACGTGATGTTGAAGTCACAAGATTTCTATATAAAGTTACTTGCAGCTGAAGGAATTCGATCTTTTTTCATTCAACATATTAGAAACAGTGCTCTGCTTTCAATAAACATATTGGATATCCACGAATATACTGAAAGAAGCCGCTATTTGCCTAACCCTAACCTTTTAATTTAATTTCCTCTCGTAGAAGTCAATATGGCCGAAGAACAAGTTGAACCTACAATTTCCTTGAATGAGAAACAATTTAAACATCTCCTGGCTGATGTCCGTGGGGAAAATAATTCATCCTGGTGAGTGGTTGCAATTTAATGTAGATGGTAGTTGTCCAGAATTTCGTTTGCTCATATGTTAGTTAAAATCAGGATTAATGTTCATGCCGAAAAACACCGCTGAATCGTTGAAAAGGTTTCAAGTAATGTCAAATAAGGAATAAGGGATGCACACTATGAGAAGCGTTTTTTCGTAGTGACTTTCGTGGTTTTCATATTCATAAATGGCAATTCCTTTATACTCGTTTCATTGTTTTAATACTGTAGGTTGATGGTTGATTCGATTAACGGTTTTTTGTTGTGACAATTGTTTTGTTTTGTTTTTTTCATTTAAGGTGTGACTTTACTCACTTTCTCTTTTACAATTGACAGAAACAGTTTAAATTTCTCGTCTTGTGTGACTCACTTTTCAAAAGAGAAACTTATATTATGGATCCGTTTTTGCTGATGCAAGTACGAGTTGTTCACGTATTGAAATTTTAGCTGGCCTTGAATAAGTCACGCATTTTTCTCGTTCCTCGTGAATATCATGTGCAGTTGTTGAAAAGAATATTTAAATCAATTGAAACACAGTAACAGCAACAGTTCCTGAGCTGGAGATGTTGCGTGCATTGAGCAGAATGGATGTGCAGAAGGTGATCGAATATGCAACATCAAGGTTAGATTTTTGGGTCTGCTTCAGTGCTTTTACAAGAAATAGTATTCCTTTGTGTAGGAAAAAAATGTCCGTGATTGAAAACTTGTCACTGTAAGCTTGTGTGTGTTGTAAAAGATTGCCAATTAGTTTTGTTTAAATGCAGCAAAAACATATACGAAACGTAATTAGCAATAAGTGAAAGGAAAATTTCTCAACAGTATTGCATTGAGTACTACTAAAAACACCTCTGAGATCTTTGGGTTCTTTCACCAAATGACAAACCCATGATATGTAATTCTGTTTCAAGCATTCTTAAGGCAATGGACCAATTCTGATATTCTATACTTCAACTTCAAACAATAAACATGACTTCAAGGCCCTAGGGAAGAGAGTATTGATTTGTATGAGTTTTTTTTCCCTGGAGCCTTGCGATGATGCCTTTTGAGGGTGAATTTTAATGCACTGAAACTGGCTTATTGCTAAAGCTTGCCTTGTGTGGCTTTGAATGCTACCGTCAGTTATTTTAGTTTAATACTTTTGTACTTCTTATCAAATATAAAGAATTATTTTAAAATTGTGAAATTGTTTAACGAAAAAATTTACTGTAGCTGAAGTCATTGTGGTGCAAGGAGTTTACTTTTCCAGTTTTCTTTGTTACATCCTCTCTGTTAACTGTGTGAACTGTTCATAAAAATATTTTGTAGTAGAAGGCAGGATAAGGGGAGTTGTAAGCAGCCACTTCAAGAAGTAGGAAGTAGGAAGTAGGTGGGAAATGTTTCACTGTATGTGGCAAAATTACCGGCTGCTGGCATAGTTTGAGAGGGCTAGCACTGTAGCTTGGCAATTTGCCAAGTTGATGTTAGTTTTTGTTGGCAGTCAAGAGAGAAATTAAATATGCCTTAAGTACAAACTTTGAAAGGGTTCTTTTTTTTTTAAGTTGCAATCCTCACTTGAGAAGAAATGAAAAAAACAAACAAACAACAAAGTTAAAAAAAAAAAACTTTGGGAAATTTAAATAGCTTTGAGAAGACTGCAGAGTTTGAACTGCATTTCATTTCTTCTCAAACCTTGTTTGAACTGCATGACAAGGTTTAAAGTTCATGTGGTCCCCGATAGGACTTTATTAAGATAAAGACATTTTGCAGTTAGGTAGGAAAAGAGAATCTCTTTTAGTTACCTTTGAAACATTTGCCTGGAAAAAGGAGGAAACTGGTTAGTATGTAATCTTTTTGACAAGAGGTTTTGGAGGGGTCTTATACTTATGATTTCATTCAAAGTGTCAGAAGTCAGATACACATGCTTCATTCATGACTCAGACTTTGACCCTTAGGAGGGATGAGCATATCTCAACATGTCTGTGCAACATTAAAGGTTCTGTTTTGTGGTGCTTGCCATCATTTACCACAAGATATATTGTCATGCTTATGTGACTCTGGATTCAAGTATGATTTGTCTTAGTTTATAGTTAAAAAATGAAGGAAAATGATGTGGACAAATGCAAAGTTCTTCTGAGCTTTAGGACCTGTGAGTTATTTGTACAGCAATGGAACAAAACTGTTTTTCTTTGGTAATGTAATTCTTCCCCTAGGTTAGACTAGTGCAGAAAGAGTAGATTTCTTGTGTTGCTATACAATATCACTTTTTGCCATTATCTCAGGACAATACCCATCTAAATATTATTTAATAACTTTAAATAATTTTTCCATGTTCAACAAAATCTCAAATGCAGTCAAATAATATGCAATGATGTTAATATTCATGATCAAACTTAAACTTTTTTCCGTTGAATGTTATTGTGTTATACATGCGTAATAAATGATCAAGTAAGTTAGGATCTGAACATAAATGTTCAAACTTAAACTTTTTTCCGTTGAATGATATTGTGTTATACATGTGTAATAACTGATCAAGTAAGGTAGGATCTAAGCATAAAATTGCAAGCAATGACGTTAAAAAATTCACAAGATAACAAGGCAGTGAGTGTCTTATGACTGTACAAATACAGCATATGATGTACTCTGTACATTACACATCCATTTAGTGTTGCTAATTAATGACATATGTAGTGACATGCATGTACTATATGAGAAATGAGATGTTTACTTGTTCAGCTGGCTACATATTAGTGAGAATGATGTTTTCTGGAAAGTGATGCATGCATACTCTGAGAACCCGTTTTTTTGTTTGTTTGTTTGTTTTTTGTTTTTGTTTTGTTTTTGTTTTTTTTTCTGTGTATGTCACTTTCTAGAAAAAAGTCATTCTCGTGGGTGTACTCACAGATGTGGTAATTGATGAAAATGATGTGAAACTTGTTTTTTTTTTCTTCATTTGATCACAAGCAGGATATGCATTTTTGTACAATGGGCTTGATGTGATAGTGAGGTTAAAGTTCCTCTCAAAATTGAATCTGTAACTAAATGCAACCCCTTGCACAATGGGTCATTGTGGGTAAGCATAACATATATTCTGTAATAATTGAAGGGTGAATAAATTGAGTTGAATTGATATCTGTTATTGGATAGAGTGGCCCATCCTCACATCACAATTTATCCAATGGGGATACGTTTCAGTTGGGGCTCTGCTCTGTTTGTCTCCCCGGTCACATCATAGTATTGTTATATTCATGTACATTTTTTCTTGTGACGAACCTCAATAAACTAAACTAAACTAAACATCCTCGTGAAGATGTTAAGCTGCTTCAATGATCTTCGTTCTCTGTTGTTTGTTGTTTAACTTTTACGTTAACCAGCAAGTACATTTGTTGTGTTTGCAATTTGGAGTGCAGTAAGGAAGAAGACATAACCCGTTTTCTGGACAGTTAAAATCTGATGGAAATTGAGTATCAATTGACAAAGTTTTTTTTTCCAATGGTGTCAATCATCGAGTTAGTTTTACCATTTAGCTTTTGCTTTGAAATAACCTTACATATACATATATGCATTTTATTTCACATCCCCAGGAGGCTTTTCAGTGAAATAATTACTTAGTATGTAATTAATCAAGTATTAAACAAAAGCAAAAAATGAATTTAGGAGAATACCAATGAGAATACAGTGCACTCCCGATAACTCAAACCCTTTCTAACTTGAACCTCATGCTAACTTGAAGCAAAATCCATTTGCCCTCAGATACCATGCAGCTGTTTACAACCTGTTATTTCATTGGATCCGTTTAGGACACAGCTCTATTGTTTTTAGGGTTAGGCCTCATTGTTTCTGTTGTTTCTTTGAATGCTTCTATTGTTTTCTGAGCCAATTGCGTGGGCTGTTGTAATAGCTGCGTACTGACCCTTTGCCCTGGAATTCTGTCGTACTGCAATTTACCCTGGGTAACTCGAACCCTCAATAACTCAAACCTCCTGCTAGCTCAAAGCAATTTTTGTTTCCCATCAGGTCATTCTCTCCATATTTTTACACTGGATAACTCTAACCACGTCTGTCAATACATGACAAATCAAAACAAACAGTGTACTGCAGTCCAAAAAATTTCATTTATTTTGAAGCAGCCATGTAATCTTTGTCCTTTTTTGCATTACACAAAACGTGTCAGTCCGGTTCAGGTTTCGTTGGTTACGTTATGTCTGATTTCTATGGTAATTTAGTGTTCCATTTTGACTCAACTTCTCTATAATTATATTTGATTAAAATGTATAATGTATGAATAGAGAAATAGAAAACGCCGTTTTTTCCTTATGTCCAGTCCTTTGTTTTCAACTCACGATAACTTGAACCTTTTTCAATTTCCCTTGAAGGTTCGAGTTATCAGGAGTCAACTGTATGTACAGATTTAGGCTTTAAGCCTAAATGGGTCAGGGATCGAGTAAGAGGGAATTATCATACAGATCAGCAGTGCAATGTTTCAAAGTTGATGTGCTCAATTTAGTTGTTCATTTGACAAACTCAACAATAGAAAGTAATATTTTAAGCCAGTGCAGACTTGCCTTTGTCCAATTATGCAATGTCACCGAAGTCTTTTGGCAAATCCTAGCGGGGCTGGGAATTTCCCGTCTGTTTTGTTTGTCTCTAGCTAACAGCTTGTATTGGAAAAACCATGTAACCTTCTAGATACTATTAATTTTCTAGACACTATTAATTTTTTCTTTGGAAGGGCATTAAGTTGTAATTTTTTCTTTGGAAGGGTATTAAGTTGTAATACAAATGTCATCATTCTGTTGATGTGATACTTAATATTAATTTTGTTACCTAATAGCATAAACAGAGAAAGTTCTTGCAAAATCACATGGCAAATTATACATATGACTCATTAACAATTGCTATCACTTGAGTGATGACACATCAGTACTTTAACAGACTCAAAGTTACATCATGTATGTTTTAAGGTCAGCACTGCCAGAAACTCTTCTGCATTGCTTCCAGCAGAGTGGAAACTCCTTAATAAGATTTGCATCTGTCTGCAAAATTACAATCTACACCATAACAGTGTCCAAATTCAATCTACTGCAATAAGCTTGCAACAAAAGATCTTACGTGAAGGGTTAAGAACAAAAGGAACTAAATTTTCTTGCATCGCCATGGAAATTTATGGTTGGGAAATTGAGTGTTCAAAATTACCTGAAGTGTTTTTCATTACTGCACCTGTTGGGGCAAAATCCTTGTTTGGGGAAAATAAGTTGGCTGCATGTTTGAAAGAGTACCCCAGATCATATCACATCAGATCATATAGGGAGATTTTCCTTTGGATGCAAAGTTGTAATAAGTATTAGGACTGGCTGGCTCACCTAAGTTAAACAAGATTAGTTTGACATCTTTTAGAGAGATTTTGTTTCTTTTAAGCTTCAATTGCCATTTAAAAAGTAAGTCAGCCAGGAGCTACAGGTTTTCCTATATAATTAAACTGAAGCAACATGGGTAAACTGATTTGGGATTAATGGAAATCAAGACTTCCTCATAATTAGTTTTACATGATAAAAGTCTGATGAGTTAAAAATAAATGGTTGTTTTTGTCCATGAAAGTCGTTTGATGTATCACCTGTTGCAAGGAGATCAAATGTCTTTTGTTGTCTCAATTGTATTACACAAGAGCTGTAAAGATAACAGTATCTGTCTGTGACAGTGATGATGTGTTCCAGCTTTTAAATTATCAAAGGAGTTATTGTTACAACCTCACACTGGCATGATTATCACATGTGTGTATTGTCTTTTTTGTTATTGAATTAGTTTGATTGGCTCTGACTACAATGCTCTTTGTACCAGCAATATTAATCTTGGCACACAAACAATGCTTGGCACAAGGTGGTGATTGGTTCTGTTTGGTTATTTAAAAACAACTGTTCTGAGCCATTGAGCTTAGTCAGCACAGAGTTGTCTAAAGATAGCAATTGGTAAGCGAGTTTCCAGTGTAGCTACAGGCTGCAACCTAGCTTTTTTGTGGACAATTCTCGTTCTTACTCTGGGATGTGTACATTTGAAAGTGCTCTACCGAAGATGTGGGATCAAAAAGAATTTAACTTTAGGTAGGATCTGTTCAGTTTGATGTAAATCCCCCAATGTGGCTTTGGAAAGTTAAAATTTCTCAATCCTGGCAATATTTAAGCTTATGTAGCTACAAACATGATCCCTGTTCTTCATTTCTTATGACTGGTGCTGTAATTCCTTGAATATAAGACTGCGTTTTTGTGACAGGTATTTGCTACAGTGAATTAAGTGCAAGTTTGCAAGAACTGTTGATATCAATATCAGACCTTAATAAGGGTCACCAAACAAATCTGAACCAGCTCTGGTTTGGAACAGTGTAATATCTACGTGATGAAATTCCTAAATTTGGGGGTTAAAGATTATTGTTCTTTGTCCTGTGTACTGAAAAGCGTGTTGTAAAAATCTCTTTTGACCTTTCTCTTTCAGCTTCCTGTCCATGGGAGAAGGTAAGTTAAAATAGAGAGGCATAAATTAAACTACATGTACAAATGTACATGTTCTTGACAGTCACTGAGATTATTCTGCAACCTTGTCAACTTCCTGTTGAAGGAAAAAAAAATGAAATTGTGGCATAAAGCAAAAATTGGTGTATTTTAAGTGTTTACTTCATTGCCACGAAGTTGACAGGAAGTAGAGTTTGTCATTGATTCAAATAAAAAATATCATTGACTTCTATGATTTAGAAGTTGTACTCTTTCAGTTGTTTGCAAGAGATGCAAAACTAAGGAAAAAAACACATTTTGTGCAAGGAGTTGGTAAAATGATCTTTGCTGTTTTGTTGTAATTGTGTTTGGTTATGATAAGGCACTTAGGATGTAACTTGAGATCACAGGATCATAAATGTAGATTGCCCTCACCTCTGACCCCTGGATAAGGTAGATAATATTGGTTGGTTAAGTGTGGTTGTCGTAGTGAAAATTTTGAAAGGAATCAAGGGCCTTTATTACTAGCCATCACAACCATTTGGTCAAATTGAGCTGTTTGTTTGTTTCCTTATCTTGATATACTTTCTAGTTGTTGAAAACTACTCAGTATAATCATGGCATTCATTGAGTTCAAAGTCTGGTTTCATGAATATAGTATTTACATTTCCCAGTCATCTGTAAACAAATATTTTCACTATGCAGTAACTTCCTTGGACGGAAGTAATCAGCAGGAGTTGGTCAGCTCTTGGCTTATGTCTGTTTCTTGGTTGTTTTTTTCAGATTCTCATGACGGGTTGAATTTTGGAGGAGTGCAAAGTGATATGAGGCCATTTGGACAGCAGTTTCATGTAAGCCATCAATTGATGAGTAAAGTTTACACGGTGTTGGTCGCTCTTGCTTCTGTCAGCATAATTTTACACTTGTTACTTGGATGTCATTGTCGGGGAAGGAAGGACATTCAAATTTCCCAGTTATTAACTTGAGTAATAACATTGTACACCATTTCGTTGTTGTAATTTGTTAACATTTATTTTTTGTTGGACCAGAGTAAATTTATCGGGTTTCCTTCATAAACAAAATGACAGATTTACTTCTACAACTGTTAATTTGCATATGCAAAATGTTGAAATGATGGAAAAGACTTGTAAGCATCTGGTTGTAAGCTCAGCCAAGAAGGCAGAAAGAAAGCTATATTTGTGACCTTGTTTAGTGGTTTTAATCCATGCAGAGTTGTATTAATTGTCTAGCTGCAAATAAAGGCTCAGCATATATAATTCAGGGACAGTTTACATAAATGTTTGCTCATGCATTAAATGTATAATTTTTGTCTTGCAACTATGCTTTTACATAGTTGTTTAAAAAAAAAAAGAATTTGTCTTAGAACTCCATAAGATTTTAAGGCTGTCACCAAAATTGTTGCCCAAAATTAGAGAAGGCAGCTGGGAATCGGAAAAAAAAAAGAGGAATAATTAAAGGAGATAGAGAACAAGGACTCGGGAATAGGCAGTAAAGGATCAATCATAATGGATAGATGGGTTTCTTTACCCACAAGGGCAAGTAAGAATGTCACCAAATCCTTGTGTTATGAAACATATGAACAGCATTTTCAATGGCAGGATCTTTGTGATTTTACTTGTTCTTTTATCTTTTAGCAGTATGTATCAAGTTCACAGTCACCAACCTCTACCAGCCCACAGCCTTCATACAGTCCCCAGCCTCCAGCCTACCCCCAGAACATTCCTGCATCATACTCTCCCACTGCCACTCCTACAAATAGGAACTCCTCTATCTCTCCAATAAGCAGCTCACCCTATGACAATGTAAGTGATCATGCTTTGTACAGGTGTTTTGCTTAGAGGAAAGTAACAGTAGGGCTGGGGTATCAAAGAATTCCCTGACAACTTCTCTAACTCTTGCCTGAATTTTGATTGCTTGAAGTATATGCGTTTATATAAGAGCAAGCATCAGGGCTGGGGTGCTCAAAGCTTGGTTAGTGCTAACCAGTGCTAAATACTGTGATGAGGGATTGGTCTTGATACTACTTAACCAATGGTTACCCCTGGGCTACCTTCTTTTTATAATCAACCATGTATAAACTGAGTTAGGCTGTAGTAAATCCAGGTGGTCATCTCCAACTGCACCTGACTCTTGTTTTATTGCCCCAAGACTTTGTGAGATTTTACGCACTGGTAAAGTTCTTGTGGCCAGTGAAAGAAGCTGGTTAAGCTGGCTCTCGGCTACTGTGTACATCCTCATAAGCATCAGGGTGACACAATGAATGTACTTTTCTGACTTTCGTCAACTACTTCCTGCTTGCATGTCAAAGATGCCCCCCTCTGATTAGCCTCTTGCCTACATGTAGCTTGCCGGATTTTTCTAGAATAAAAAACAGTGAGCACTTTAAACAACTTGATTGTTATTATTTTGTCAACAGTGTAACACCTACAATGATGTCTCAGCATCCTCCTCTTCCTCCCAGGGAATGTACATGTCTCGCTTACCAACAATTCCGAGCACAACAGAGTACCCAGGTGACTGGGGATTTGAGATTTCATTTGGTCCATTGACTGAATCAGCCTCGAAGTCAGCCACTTGGACCTACTCTGATGTTTGCAAGAAGTTGTATGTTAACCTGGCAAGCTTCTGTCCCATCAAATTCAAGACTCGCATGCCGCCACCCTCCGGAACTGTCTTGAGAGCTGTTGCTGTCTTCAAGGGATCCACCAACTTGCATGATATAGTAAAGAGGTGTCCAAATCACATGGAAAGTTCTAATGATGGTATGATTGATTCCTTTTAATTAACCCACACAGTATAAAATTGTTTTGCACCAGCTTAGTCGTAGTACATTTACAGAAATGAATCCAGTGACTTCAGAAGGTTACAGTTGTAAACGAAATGTCCTGGACAAGATTTTTAGCCAGTGCTAATTTTTCTTGGGTATAATTAAGTACCGTGTTGTGCCACAAATTTCAATGGTCGGGATGTAATTCCTCATGACTGACACATTGTTTGCCTTTTTCAGGCTCTGCTCCAAAAGACCAATTTATACGCAGCAATAACCCTGCAGCGCATTACCACACTTGCCCAGAGTCTATGAGACACTCTGTTATGCTGCCCTACAATGGACCTCAAGGTTAGTTAACTGAATTCTGCAGTTGACTTAACATTTGTCAGTGACCTTGGATCTGAATATTTCCTCAAATGACAATTTTTTGTAAATTGCTGAGCACTGAGTTGCTAGATTTGTTCCATGGTGCCCACAGTCGCCCTCTTACATATACACTAATTTTAGTCACTATCTAAAATTATTCATAATGTAAGTATTAAGATGAAGACGTTCTGGAATAGATACGAGGCATTACCATGATATCATGTCTAGGCTTCTGGAAGAATTAACTCTGACATTCCTTTTTTGCTTGTAGTGGGTACCGAGTTCGTTACAGAGATGTTCGCCTTTATGTGCTTTTCAAGTTGTGCCTCAGGACCGAGCCGACGACCGGTTGAAGTGATCTTCACACTGGAGAAAGATGGGCAGACCCTTGGCAGGCGAGTGGTGGAGATTAGGGTTTGTGCATGCCCTGGGCGTGACCGCAAATCAGATGAAAAGGCAGTGTGTGGGGAACCAAGCTCTTCACAAGGGATTGGCAAGCGCTCTAGGAGAGGTAAGTGGTCTTTTTGTGAAACTTGCGGAACTTGCAAAGAAGCAAGATCGTAGTACCAGACTATCGTTGACAATGAATTATGATTCCTCCATAGGGTCAAGCACTAAGGGACCTGGTGCCAAGAGAAGGCGAACAAGCTCAAGAACGAGTTCAGAGGAGGAATATGTAGTCACGGTAAGTCGTGTGCGAAAATTTAAGCTTAGTGAAGTTGTAACAGGAATTCATTGGCCTTAGGTTTTCATCTACAGTTTATCCAACCACCTTCCAGTTAACATATGGTAATAAACAGTACCAACATTATCTCTGTAAATTGTTGATTACTTGTAGCCTTCATTGTGAAAGTCACACTTATCATTTTTATCGGTAACAAGCGCTGAATTCGGAAGAGGAAAAGATGGGGGACCACGGACTGAAATCTTCTCAGAAGATAACTTGTTTTTGTTTTCCGGCTTCATTTCAGACAAGGAATCGTCATGTATACGAGTTGTTAATGGACTTCAAGGAGAAGCTGGAGGATAAGTTTGAGTTTCTCCATTTGCAGAACCTTGATAATTCCTTGTAAGTTTGTGAATCTCAAACCAATAGCTTATCAGATGCAGAAATGCGGTCATTTGTCTTTATAACATTGTGTAGTAGCTCACACAGTAACTTACTGAGGGAATGGAAACATACCGGCACAGGAAATTACCTTCAGTAATTTTTATTTTAACGAGGACACCATGGAAATGAAGGGTAAGTTAAACGGTGCGGTGGCGTCGTTCAGGAAAGTACTTGATGCTATTTAGCCCCATTTAGTAGTGATCGCCCTTAACAATTTCATCTCATACCGGCTTAGAAGTGTTGTACGAGAAACAACACAGTGCTGAAATAATTTCACGTGAACGGCCAATTTTGGTGTAAGGAGACTAGCTTGGTGTTTAGAGGGTTCCTATTCGAAGCACTCTTTCCCTGGAACATGATCAGGCAAGTAAAGCAATAGTGAGTGTTGCTCGGCATGAGTTGTCTCCCTTTGTTCATGTTAGCTGAAACTTCCAACTGTATCATGAACCGCATAGCCGCGTGTCTTAAATGTCGTGTCAATTTTCCGTTGTGCGAGAGCATTAGTTTCCATCAGCCCAAATGTACCCAACTTGTAAGAATTAAATGTTCACATACGGTACAAATTTATCAGATCGTTTGTTACATTTTTTTGACAAAGGAAACAGTTTCTCAGCTAGTCTTAGCCACGTACAGCTGTTTTGGTTATGTTGTTGTTGTAAGATAATCTGTAGTGTTTTAGTCTGCAAAATGACAAATCTTGTAATGCTGATGCAAAATATAGAATCGATTGCCTCGCTTCCCGTGCGTATAGCATGATAATTTTGTAAACACGAACCTTAAGGCCTTAGCCTTTTTACGTTATCTAGTGTGGTGACCTCAATTTGTAACAATGGCTTATCAGCCAGTTTTGTTTTGAAGGTCAAGTGCTAGAAGCGTGCCAAGTAACTTGATTACAAAGATCAACGCGTGTTTTATGCTGCAATGAAGCTAACCTACTGCACTGAAGTCCAAATTTTGTTTCAGTGTTAGTAATATTACTTAGTGCCGACCTGTTTTCACTTTGACCAACGCTGTAAAAGTAATTTGTTGGTAAAATCATGAATGTGTACATTCATATTAAAACTTGAGTAGTAATTCAGTTTTAATACTGATCCGGATAATTTCGAGAAGTCCTCATTTTTTCCCATCAGCTTTGCAAATACAACAAGGCACATAAAAAGAAAAAATGGTTGTTTGCAACAAGTCGGTGATAACGAACCTTTTTGAAGCCTTACTCTATAGTGGGACATCGCCAGGCAATAACGGCCTTATCGTACGACGAAAAAGAAACGTCGCATCTGTCGTTTGTGCTCTGTACTGTGGCGTATTTGGCGTCCGTGGTGTCTATTAAGCATTTTGGGGAGTGCAGTAAAAACAACTAAGGAAAAAAACCCATACTTTCCATGGCCGGACAACATTTCATGCGTTCCGGTGCAAAAACGCCGTTTTCAAATTTCTGTATCTGGATTAGTGCGGATGGGGTCTAAATGTCATCATCTTTGTCTCGTCCATTTGCTGGGCCGGCCCATGCGTATTGCTGAAACTAAGTGTCACTTATTGTGAAATTCACTTGCCAAAAATGCGTCCAAACGTGTTGTCTATCGACTGTTTACTCTTGCAAAGTGTTTTAGCGACGAAATCCAGAGATATGTGATGTGTTCCTGGTTTTTGCCTATTTACAAAAGAGTCGTTTTTCACTGCCAGAAAGAAAGCTATTGATCAGCACTGTCGCGTGCATGAGGCTGTCTAACTTTAGTGTCTGTTGATGTAATCCTGCATTGTGATGTTTGTTATTCTCTCCAAGGTGGTTCGAAGTCTTAAGTTTTTGGACGCCGGATATTTTGACTGCATAAAGATGCACTGTGGACTTGTTTATTTTGCTTTACCAGGGAGTTCGAAGATGTGGAATCTCAAAGCTTGCCCGGAAACCGCCTGTAATCCTTGAATTGAAAGCTAATAAGAAGCACTTTCCCCGCGAGGCTCTTTATTTTTAGTTCTAGATTACACTGAATCAGTGTAAGTGAAAGTACTTTTGTTGCATTTTCTGTCAGGGTCCTGAGTACCTCAGAAGATGAGACCGAGCAACCCTCCACCAGTTCCGGAAGTCCTGGTTCTGCCTTCAAGCGAGGAGGTCTCTCTTCGATGTAAAGCAAGCCTCCTTGCGTAATCCGCAAGATGGCCGCCGGTGTGTTGTCCCTCCGTCTTGTTGGTTGTTTCAAGTTGTTATTTTTTGTTTCCGCGTAACTTTTATTTTATCGTTTGGCTTTACACGCTTTTGATATGTGGAACCCACCGTTTGGATATGGTTCTCTTTTAACGATGCAATGCTTTACGGTAGTTATTTTAGCTCTGTCGGCCACTGCATGCGTGCTCCATAGTCACAAATTGTTCCAGATCTAGTTTTCATGTTAAGTGTTTCAGTTCCTATATGTGGTGTGTTTTCGTCAGTGTTTGAAAATAGGGTCTGAATGTCTTCAGTTAATAGCTGTTAATTTTCGGCAGACATCAATTAAGCAACACACTCGTGTATTAGGATATTAGTACAACCATTCAGACCCTGCAAAAAAAGGGGCTTCTTCGTTGTAGAATTTAGCCACTGTTCCGGTTTAAATTTTTCTTTACATGCGTTGGTGAGCTTCGTTTCTGGAAAGCAAACCTCACATGTTTTCCAAAAGTGCTCCATATTGGGGGGGAATCTTTGGTTGTACAGAGGACTCCCAATTTTTGCTTCACGCAAGGCGTGGAAAAGCATTTAGCAGTGATTTTAGCTGTATCTGATAATGATTTATCGCTATTGCTTCGTTGTACGAAGCTTTTGAAGCCATTTAGCTTTACTATTGGCGCATGATTGTGCAAGCAACTTTATCATATACGCAATGAAATTTTGGTTTTACGGAATGGAATTGCGCAGCGTTAATTATGCCATGATTTTTTATTGATGCGAAGTTACAAAATGAAGCATTTCCATGTGATACTGCTTGTATTTTTCAAATCTTAAGCTTTGATTTTGTGGCGTGTTATATATATATTGTTACTGCGATTGTGTTGATAAACAAGGTTGTTTCTCGGGGAGATGGCAGCTAAACTTAGCAAGAATAAGGCAAAATGTTTTCATCGATATGATACGCGAAGTTTACAAGGGTCAGTTCTGGACAATTGGCTCTCTTAAATTCAACGCATTGAAATCACTTGCCACTCGTGCAAAGCTAAGAAGGTCGGGTAATGAAATTAGTTTTTCCAGATTGAGCTATTGATGATGTAATATTGGCACCTTTTTTTCCGACCAGTTTCAATCCATTCCCATCGTCATCGAACGTAAGTAGATTTTTGGTATCATTTATGCAATGTACAGCTGAAATAAAAGTGAAAATCTAATTTGTGGTGTGCCCCGCCCCATTTCCCTTGTGCAGTTTTTGCCACTCTATTGCGGTCAAAGCCGCCATCTTGTCCAGAAACGCTGTAATTCTCTTTGAAATCATTTTGTAAAGTTGTTACCTTTTAACACAGCCAGCAACCTGCGGGGTTACGTAACGATTTCTCTTACTGAATTCCATTTCTATGCATTACGTTTCAAAGCTTACTGATACTTACGTTTTTGAGCCCCAAAATGTTTGTCAAAGGAAATGCTGTATTTTTATATTGTTCTACATAAATCCTCGAGAGAAAATAGAGAAAAGGACGCTTCAGGTTGAGATACACTCGCCATGCATTCTGTTATTTTCGCGGTGTATGCGTAACCCGAATGCCAAAAATACCATTAACAACTGAGTATGTTCACGTTTTAGACTAACTCTGGCATCGTCGACTATGTTAAGTGTTCTTGTACAGCTTGTAGAACAGATGTATTTAAGGTTTTCTCTGTCTTTCTCGAGGATTTTGTAGGACTATCGCGGTGATTTCTGTTCCCTAGAGGGACTTATGGGCCACTGTGCGTGGCCTGGAAATTAAAACAAATGGAAAGGATAAATTAATCCTAGGGCAGTGCGCTTTGTGTGATTGTCCTGGGTCGGGTGTGATTTGGGGTTAATCGTGATTTGATGAAAATTAATAAAAATTGATTGAAGAAAAGCGTTTCTAGTCTTTGAGTGGTTTCGTTGGTTGATGGGCTATATTTCGATATTTTAATTTTACGAATCCTTACTTCATTCCCCAGAGACCTGAGGTCATGCATATTGTTTGAAGTTAAATTTTAAAATACAGAAATTGGTGTATTCGTGTGTGCTTTTTGTGCAACTAGGGGATAGCTCAGCCTGAGCCACAAATCCAAAGAAATAGTGTTTAGATTCGGAATATTAGCTTAAGCAATCACCCCATGTAATGTAGAACCCTTAATGATAAGCTGCCCAAACCTCCGAGCGTAAACATGCTTTCTTTGGTCTGCTGTTGTTTGAAGATGTCTTCGCAGCTGCTGGGTTTGTGGTGTGTTCTGGGGCTCAACCGTGGTTTTATAGTCAATAACGGAGTGTATCACTCTGTGGCGGTGGGTAACAAGTGAGGGAAGTGGAAAGTGGCTGGGATAAAGAAAACCTATTACAACACAGACAGACAGCCTTGGTTGGTTCAAAAGAATCAAAATTCGTCATGAAACCGGCGTTGAAATAAACGTTGTAAAAACAGGATTTCGTCTTGAAATTTCCTTAGCTATCTTCACTACATGTCAGTTTCCATCATTCTCCATCGCCATTCACCAATTCAGCCTTGTAAATATGCCAAGAATTGTTTGACGTTTTCAGTTTGAGAATAGTGCTAAAATTAGACCTGCCCCTGGCCTTCAAAAGGTGGCATCTTGTCAGTCGCCGTTTTTAGAACATCATGGTTTTTCCGGCCGGCAAATAAAAACCCTTGGTCAGACTGTCAATCCTAGAAATATTCCTGAAGTAACAGTAATAATACTTGGCACCGGCTGTGTCAGTGCTGTTCTCTCAACAGGGGCAGGCCCGACTCCAACCTCTAAGCTTCGTTGTACAGACGTGGACTTACTTTTGTGTCCACCCAACTCACTGGTTGCCTTTTTCACCTATTTTATACTGTTTTGCATCCATAGTGTAATGTTGGCTTCTTGCCAACTTAGTTTTCTAGTGGAACTTAAAATTTTGGCACAAGTAGGACGGATAAGGATAAGCTATAGTGTCAATTTAACCCCACGTCAGCTAAGTACTGCTGTTTTAGTTGGCTTCGAGCCATACGCGTTTCAAAAGCATGAAACAAACGTTGTACTGGTTCTATTGGATCATAATCAGGCAGACAGATCCAACAGTGTTGTAGGTTGAAGACGATGCAGTGGTTCTTAACTCTTGTTCCGCCCAAGATTAAAGTAATGCGTAATCACGGGAAGAGATGGAAATTGAACCCTAACCAAAATTGGTGACAATTGCGAACGCTAAAAAGTGATCGAACACTAGAGAAGTAGTTGTCAAAATTTGGTTTTATTGAGTTGACATGATACGAATATATAAAAGGCCTTGCCATTGCATTGCCATACAGTGCTACTGCTGCTGTCATTGTTGAGTTGTTAAACAACTTGGCCCCGGCGTGCGTATTTCCCGACACTTTTTCGGGCCTATTATTTAGGGTAACATAAATGTCTATGAAAGTGAAGAATGATCATCGCAGTTAATTTTCCAATTTAAGCAATTGGAAAAGAATTATTTCATAGATACTTCACATAAATGTCTATCCTGCACGTGTATCAGTTTGCAAATACGTTTCCAGGCACAGCAACTTATAACAATTTTGCCTTTTCTTAACTTGAAAACATATTGAACGACCTGCTCCTTTACACTGAATTTTCAGCACTTTCAGGAGAAACTGGCCCTCTTCTCTCAAAGCATTCTTCTAATAGCGCGCGTAGTATTTTCCATGTTCAATGACTGTAACGATGGGTTTGCACATGGCAGTATCAGTGTTTCAAAATAAAGGCTTCTGGAAAAAAAAATTGGTCAAGTGCAGCAAACTGAAAAAGCTTCAAGATTTCACAACTCATTTTTGCAAGTCGCGAGCCAAAACAAGTCGTTGAGGACATCGTTTGTGTAATCTTTGTGTTTGACAAGCTTGATTCAGTCAGCTCCCGTAGATTCTACTGACAGTAACTTCATAACTGCGTCTTGGGTATCACTCGGGTGATTTCTTCTGAAATTTAACAACGCCAATGAGAAAAATAGGGAGAGGTAAAGAACGCTTTCGTTCAGGGGTAAAAGTGTAAAATGCTGGCTACCGTGCTCTTGATTTCGCTAGCTGCATGCATGTTTTCACGTGGATTGTGCCAGTTGGTTTAATACCACAACGAAAAATGAAAATATGAATTCGGAAGAGAGTTTCACGACATTGAACCATTTTCTCACCGGTTAGGTCTATCTCTTATCCCTCTGGTCTGAGACACGGAATAGGCCTCTGAAGAGACAAGTGAGGGTTGTGGAGGATCTCTTTGCTGAACTTCTCTCCCAAGATTTGCAGCTTCATTAAGAAATTTCTCTATCTTCGTTTTTGGAAGATGACCTAAATCCTACAAAAGTAATGAAAATGAGTGAAATATCTGAGCTGCACGAGAAAGGTAAACTTTCCGCCGGCATTGAGTAATTCCGATTCTTACATTAATTTCGCATGAAGCTGAACTGGGAAACGGAAGTTTACATACCCTTATTCTTTCGTACGTATCTGAAATAATACCGATGAATAAACTCAGTACAACATAAATGAACAGCGAGATAAAGATGTAGAGATAAACTTGGTTGAAGATCCATATCAGAACTGGAGCCCTGGCACTCAAGAGAGCGTAAGTGTTGTACAAGTCATCTCCATTGATCATAGAGTAAAGGCATTCAGCAGTGATGGTCAATGTTTTGAACTGAAGAAATAAACACAGCCGACAGTGAAAACATTTGAATTACTTCATTAATTACCTTGATTAAAGATTACCTTGATTAAAGATTAAAGATTAATTATGCAGGTATATCTAGTTTAGCATAGCAGGCTGTTTTTCAGCAGTCCTAAACTAAACAACGAGGCACCGTGGCCAAGTTGTTCAATGGTTAGGGGCAGGGATTAGTCAGTGAACAGTCACAGGTTTGAGTCCCGTCTCCGCTCACACGAGCTGTCTTCTTAAGAGAAATATCTCCATTTCCCAGAATTCTTTTCAGACTTTTGGTGTTCTAAAGTAACGGTAATTTAGAACAAAATCAATCTGGTTGATCAAATACTGGTTGAGTGGTTAGGTCATGCCAAAGGGTGCCAGATTTGAAATCCAGAGGACCCAGGTTCAAGTCCGCTCTGACCACTAGCTGGTCTGCTTCTCTTAACTCTCTTATTTTCACTTGTATTATTTGTTTCATTGGCCCTGAAAAGCCCCTCAAGGGGAGTGGTCAAATCATTTATTTATGTACAGCATAAGACATAATTGTAAAATTAACGCATTCAGCTAAATGATGAGAATCTAGCTCAAAATAAATGAAGTTAAGGCAACAGTGAACTGGATGATGAGCCATTATGTTACTCAGTGGTCTGTTGGTCAACTGGGAAAGTCAGTTGAACAGCAAGTCAGTTGAACAGCAAGTCAGTTGAACAGCAAGTCAGTTGAACAGCAAGTCAGTTGAACAGCAAGTCAGTTGAACAGCAAGTCAGTTGAACAGCAAGTCAGTTGAACAGCAAGTCAGTTGAACAGCAAGTCAGTTGAACAGTCAGTCAGTTGAACAGCAAGTCAGTTGAACAGTCAGTCAGTCAGTCAGTCAGTCAGTCAGTCAGTCAGTCAGTCAGTCAGTCAGTCAGTCAGTCAGTCAGTCAGTCAGTCAGTCAGTCAGTCAGTAGGTTCGTCAGGTAGATAGTTGGCATATCAACTGCATAGCCACTTGTTTCACAAGTTGCATATAAACTCTGCCGGTGCATTAGGTAAGTAGTTTGGTGGTTAGTTGTATGGATAGTGCAGTTAACTGTCTGCTTCTTCACCTTAGGATGGAAAGGACCAAGAACAACCCAGCCACAAAACATAAATCCTGTAAAGAGCAGAGATGCGCAAACAAAGAATCGCATCATACTCGGAGTTGCAGCCTTAAGCGTCACCAATAGAATCTGCAAGTATAGGCAAGCAAAGACAAAATAATTTATTTGTTTTTGATGGTCAACAAACAATCAAGGTATATTTCTCAGCTAGACAATGGTATAGAGTATAAATACACTAAATACAAATAAGTTCTGTCCTTTCAGCTAGAGAACAGTCATGCAATTAATCACGATACCAAATGAGAACTTACAGCACAAAGAAATGAGAACATTTTTATACAGCTGGTTTGTGAAAATGGGCCTCAATTGTATTTGGATTTGAAGCATGATGTTCTTGTTGCAGTTATCTTTAACTGTGATTCAATTCTTTCAGGGACTGTAACTTACATGTACAAGATCTCTGTTTATGTCTTAGTCATGTTTATCTTAACTCTGAGCTGATGATTATTATGGTATTTATGTATTCATAAACAAAAATTACATGCCTTACATTGTATTTTCTAGAGTACGACAGGAATCTGAGAAGACCAATCCAAACTAAGAGAACTGCCATTCCAAGAAAAAGGCTGCTCACATTGTAGAAATCGCTGTCCTGTGAAAAGTTAGGTAAACTAGTTAAGTGACTCAGATCAAGTTAAGTAAGTCAGCTTTTCTAATGAACATGATCATCTACAACAGCAAAATTGTAGGGTACACATTACTGCCGACATTAAGAGAAGTGTTCCACTTCTTTCAAAATTCTTTGTTAACTCTGATCTCCCAATCATGATTGATCATTTCTCTGTCTTTGTATCTTTTCCCTCAACTCACCTTTTGGTCAATGGCCATCTTGTAAATTGAGCCAATAATGGTCAGGCTGTCACTCATCATGATAACAAAAAACCATAAGCTGACAAACTCCCGATAATCCCAAAAAGTAAAGTCCTCTAGGGTCGCATCCCCCATGAAAAATCTTGCTGCTTCCTAAAAAAAGAAAGCTTCACAAAAACTGACCATTGCCTGTGGTGTTACATATACTTTTTAGCTTAGGGGCATGTTACAAGATGTCACACTTCAGTGCATTGATTGACAGTAGACCTTATATGGAATTAAAGATAAGGGCTATATATTATAAGGGCTCATGCGTGTGAGTACACATGTACTCACATGCATGAGCCCAGCAAAGTGACCAGCTCTCAACTGTGTGGCTTCATAGCTCAGTTGGTAAGAGCACTGCACCGGCGTCGCAGAGGTCGTGGGTTCGAATCCCGTTGGAGTCACTTGAATTTTTCAAGTGCATATGAGACAATTGCTTAAATTGTCCAGCAAGTGGGAGGATCATTTCGTCAGTTGATTAAAATCATTTAATCCATATAAGGGAAAATGGTGTTCAAAGCTGAAGAAAATAGTCTAATGTATCCCACAGTGCCTTACCTTAGCCAACTTTAGTGATCTGTACACTGATCGACCACATAGAAACAGAGAAAGAGTGCAGATGAAGATGACAACTGCATCAAAGACAACCAGTGCTTCTTTTATTAAGCGTGTTTCTGCAAGGCACATGAAAGAAATTTCTGATCTTTTATCAAGTAATGGAGAAGTCAACCCATGTGTCAGGGGTGTACACCATCACTACACAGACATTGGAAATTGAGCTTACCAAATGGATCTGATCCCTTTATTATTCCTTTTCTGCAATGTAACCATGTGTTGTTCATTAAAAGCTGCACTGGCATCCTTCCATCATGTTTTATATTATCGAAGAAAATCTTGAAAAAAGGAAAACAAAAAAAAAAAAGGTACTGTTGACAGATTCATAAAAATATAGCTGAAGACATGTGTTGGCCTTGCATCTTTAGTCTTTGGTTTAACAAAGCTACCAGAATGACTAAACTTGAGAGCTTTTCCAGAAATTTAGTATGATGCATCAGCATTCCATATTACCATGGTAACCAAATAATTACAAGCGGACTCTTACGAGGAGCAGAGACAAGAAAAAAACATCCAGGTTCATGGGACAATGACAAGAAAAGACTGGAGGCAGCATGGCCCAGGGAACACTGTAATCAGGAGGTTCCGCATTCAAGTCCTGCTCCAAACACTTGCTGGAATTGTTCTTGGTCATCACTGGTTCAACTCCTCAGCTATGCTTGTAGATAGCCTACTGGTCTGCTTCACACCAGTTCAGATTCTTAACTCTGTTAAGTTCAGTTGTATCATTTGTTTTATTAGCCCTGAAAAGCCCCTTAATGGGAGTGGTCAAGTACTGGTAAGTATTTATTTTAGATACTGAGTAAGGATTGTAGCATAGCTAACAAGATTTTGCCAGTTGAACAGGTTTTAATCTTACCACAACATTCAACTTGTAACAGGCAGGCCTATCCCAGGCTTTGACCTTTTTCAAGTTCACTGTTTTAAGAGAGAACATCAGTTGGATTTCACGAAGCCTAAATTGAATGAGGAAGAACTTTAGTTAAGACAAACAATCCAGCAGAATATACACAAAATTTCACCCTTTTGAAACTAAAAAGCCACAGAGCTCCAAAGGAAGCTATGGAAATACCAACAATCAATCTCACCTTCCCAGATTAAAGGAATTATTTTTTATCACCATGTGTTCATGGTCAAATGGACATTTCATAACTTCACATTCTGAGGAAGAAAACAGAGAGAACTCTTTGCATGACAGTATTACCATAATGTTATTCATATCTAAATTAATTAATTGAATACCTTGACTTGCTCATTATCCTGGGAAGATGAAACCTTTCAGGATCAAACTTAATTTATACTACCAGAACAGGTAGGTTTCAAATTTAGGAACACACTGAACAGCTGATTTTGTCCCCAAACATCAATGCTATACTAGCATACTATGGCCTAAATTACTTCCTCTTGAACTTTGTTTCCAGATTTTACTTCAACAAAAGTTCACCTTTAGCTGTTCACAGAGTGTGCAATTGAATTCACACCCTCAGGAATGTGAGCATGCATGTTGACCTTTTTAATCCACAAACCCATGTGACCTATATCATTGATGTTTGGGAGAAAAACTGTCTCGCATCTTCAAATTTGCGATGTACCTGCTTCAGTAGTATATTATTTTGGGCATAAAATTAATATCAACATGTGGAGGTACGCAGCTAAAACATATACATTTACGTAGGCACATTAGTAATCTTTCATTCTCCAGATCATGTAGCCTTTACATCATTCATAGCTTCCTTGTTAAAGTATTTGAACACCGTAATATTAAGCTACTTGTATGGAAACAGCCATAGTTACCTCGATCCACAACAGGATCAAACATGTAAGTGTTGTTTCCTATCCCTCTTGTGGCATAGTATTTGTAATGTAGCTTCATGGGAGGAGGCTCAGACCTATTCACCATATCATCGTAATCATAATCATATGTACCAAGAGGCACAGTCCTGATTTGACAATACTGTTAACAGATAGAAAACAACATTACACTGAAATGTTACCATAACAATGCCCACTGAATGAGGAAAACATGTTTCCTTAGCCAAGGTCATTCACTCAACATCAAATAGTGTACCCCAAATAAACCAGTAAGAGATCATACAAGAACAATTGGGCTTTATTTAATGATTCACACATTTTTCTATTGTTATTCGCCAACAATTTTTCCTACAACGTTCATGATCAGTACTTTAATAGTGATAACAAAACTTGTACAAGAAAAAAGAAAGGTTAACACCTGTTCTGTTTAGAGGGCTGATATTCTGCACTTACCTGTTCATGAGCATAGTGTAAATAATTGTACAACTGTGTCCTAGTGAACACAACCACACCTTCTTGGCCATTTTGGTAATCTTTGAGGAACAGGTGTTTCAGGGCCAGTTGATTGTTTTCCATGAATGTAACCAGAGAAAATCGATCAAATCCAAAAAGAAAAATCTGCAAAATAATAAGAGATATTCATGATGGTTAATATGCTTGGGAACCATGGATAAGAATCATCTGAAAGGAAATTTACGGCTGACAAGAAGATTACAATGCAATTCTGACTGGTTGTTTTTCAAAGCGGTTTCACCTTATGGTGCGCACTTAAATCCACATGACCTCCTTGTTAAAAAAAATAGAGAAAGTGGGATCCCCACTTTCTTTTTTTCATCTGGAAACTGCATGAGTAAATTAAGTTTTGGCAGAGAATCATTCATTTTCCAAGGAGGATTGTTGCCATGGAAACAGTGTTAATCAAAGAAGTGACGTGCGATAAATAGCATGTTGTTTACTCATGGAAAAAAACTTGCAAAACAAAAACTTGGCTGTCTGTTGGAACTCATGTTACTTAGCGAAATGATTTGGCAAATACTGGAGGGAGCCATCTTAATGATGACTTTGAAACGTTCACCAGTTGGCACTTGCAAGGAAGTGAGAAGATTCCTAGGGACAGAAACCAGAGGTTTTTCGTCTGTTTCGGTTTCGTAGTTTTTTTATTCTGTCCGAGAAGAGCAAACTAAGAAAAACCTCTGGGACCAGGGTTAAGACACTGATTTGATTGAAACCAAGATCAAATTTACATCACAAGCAATATATGAAGTGAATCCAAAGCCCTAACTTGTGTGCGTTTTATCTTAATAACAAACCTGAAGAGTAACGAGTACAATTTTTACAATCTGAAGTACAAGCTTCCAAGGTTTTCTCCGTCTAGCACGAAATTTCTGTACTGGATTCATGTAGTGGTATCGAATTTTTGCTCTCATGACTTCTCGAGGACATGGGTTGGACAATATTCTTTCCATGGGGTTTTCTGATGTCGAACCTATTTGTTCGCTATTTGTTTTTTCTCCAGGCGGAGGTTCCATCAATAACTGTGCTCGATATTCTTCCTCTTCTTTCACAGTTCCCAGTTCACTAGATAACGAACGAGCGGTGGATCGTTTCCGGTGATCAGCTTTCGGGGAGTGGACAGGAGAACACATATTGCTCACAATTTGAGTTTGCGTAGTGCCAAGGCACAAGCAAAAATCACACGCAGGGCACACGCAAAATCTCCGGTTTCATCTTTTCAACGTGACAACAGCGTGACAACTGAATGATCCGGAACAGAAAGACCCTCTGTCATACCAGGCCTCTTCATCTTTCCAGGGTGGGGAGGGTGTTTGCTTGACCAAATCGAGCGTAAAGTCGCGTAAAGCAGATTCTTGGATTTCTGGTGCTATCCTCGAGGGTTGAGGATTTTAGACCTGTTTATAACGTTTGGAATTGTTTCCTATTAAATAAAATACGGTACTAAAGACTAAAGCAGTTCCATTTGGTTCTATTGTTTATTATTTTTTCAACCAATCCTGTGAGGTCTTGCAATTCACACAATCACAATTAGTCAGCTGTTTTCCTTTGTATTGACACGCGCAGTACTTTCAATATGGCGGCGAGCGCAAAAGATGAACTCGGTAATAAAAAAATATTTATCTTTTATGACCATTTTAAACCCTGCTGCCAAATTTCACATAAAAGAATGATCATTTGTGTTTCTTATCGTTATTGTGTTCTTTACAGAACTTCTTGAGAGGGTATTCCTTCGCGTCGCTTCAGCTGAAACGGATGACCAACTTGAGAAAACTGTGGGAACATTTCTGAGCCCTCTCCTTCTAAAAGTCGCCAGTCCTCACCAAGAAGTTAAAAACAAGGTAAATAAAGGAATGAAAATTTGCTGGTCTCGACGAGAATCGTATTTCATTTATACTTCAGCAACTTGCTTAAAGTTTAAAAAATTTCATTACAAACTTATTGTAATTTTTATAATTTCTGCTTTTTCTTGTTTTGTTTACCTCAATTAATTTAATGTTTGGTCATTAAGTTTGATGAGGGAGACTTTAACTTATTTGAATTTTGTGCGCATCACTCTAGGTGGTGACTTTACTGACTCATCTGAATAAGCGCTTAAAAAGCCGACCAAAGGTTCAGCTTCCAGTCCATTCATTGCTCTTGCAGTATCAAGTAAGTTGAGTGCTCAACATAGAATATCAAAATACGACATTTTAATACAGTCTCTTGATACTTGAGCTGTTTGTCCCAAACATGCACAAGTGTTGGGAAGAGTAATATGGTACCGTACTACAGTCTGTACACGTTACTACAGTCTGTTATTCTGATGCAGTAACTGTTGTGCTAATTAGTATTCTGCATCCAAATTACAGAGTGGCCATTCTACAGAATACTAATTAACCTTCTATATAACACATTCAGTTCACAAGTCAGATACATCATTCATGTCTGATCTGTATCAGTATTTAAAATGGCTTGTCTAATTGTCTCGCCATTATAAATACCGATACAGATCTCCTGCACATGTTGTATTTGCTACTTATTCTCTGATTTAGTTATTCTCTGATTTTGAAGTAAAATTATGAAAGTAATACACTGTGTGTTTTCGGTGTTTTCCTTGTAGGATCCTTCAATTCCTGCTTTTGTATCTGTAAGTAAAGACGTTGCTTGCTAAAATAGGTATTTCAAAATGTTATTGATGGGATTAATATGGTAGAAATAATTATATTGAAAAAGTCTAAAAAACATTTTCAGAACAGGAGCGTTTTGGGCATATAACCCCTCTTCAAAATGCAGAGTGGTCCTACATTGTACATACATTTAAGAGTAGAGTGGTCCTACATAATTTGAGTTTCACATTTATTAGCTATTACTCTTACTCAGATTACAATTAAAAAGGCTACGCTAGCTCGCAAAGAGCGATTACTAATCTGGGCAGGTTGTGTTTATATCTCTGTTATACGAGGAAAGAAGTCCTGAAGATATGCAAGTGACAAAATATAAAATTGAAGGGCTCAGAGCAAAAACGTCCTAACTGACACTTTCAGTGCGTTTGGTCATTTTGCGAGATTGCGCCCGGATTTCGCGCAATACACAGAAATTAAGTTTTGGAATTACCTATCGTAGGTGATGTGAACAAAATAACGAAGGAAAAAAAATTTTCTGGACCCTGGTGAAGGGGGAGGAGGGGGTGGGGGCAGAGTAGCAGGAAAATATGAAAATACAGGTAAAAAAAAAATTTTGCTTCTTTTCATCAGATTGCCCAAATTTTTGGCATATCGTATGGGGATGTTCACCCCGTAATTTTAGTGCAGATGGTTCGGTGGAAATTGGCTGCGATTTTGAGAAATGACCTAAAAATCACGCAAAAGTCAGTTAGGATGTTTTTGCCTGGAGCCCTTCAATTGTAATGGAGTTAATTGAAAATAAATAAAATGTTAATATGTGATTGAAGCTAGTAAGTTTATAATTGCTAAAGTTATTTTATAGATTTAGATTTTATCGAGTTTGCCCCAAAGGGATTATAAAAACTCATTACAAATGAATAATAAAATAAGTAAAGGATACAATTTGAAAGTATATAAAAGCTATGTGATAAATGATATTTTGTCAAGTATGCCTGCCCTGAGGCTGTTTTTAAAGTTGTTTAAGAACTTGGTCTGGCATCAGCAAGCTTGTTTCAAATCTTTAGGGTACTTTAGGTATTTGAAAGTTCTTTAACCAGAAGTTGTTTTGATGCAGCCCCCCTAGAGTGGAATGTGGAGTTTCTAGTAAGACAGCCAAGAATTAAAGCACGGTTACACAATTTACTTTCTGAATAAGGAGGGGCCAGGTCATTCACACATTTGTAGGTTGTGATGGTTTCACCATAATATTTTTTTATAATATGTACTCCTTTATGTGAAGCCACCTCAGTTCACATATTGCTAGGATAATAATTATGGTCAAACTTCTGTGTCCCAGACCTCTCTTTGGGGCAATCTCACGGTCTCACTATGAGATACAAAAATCTCATGGTGAACAGATTCACAAGCTGATGAAATACACTTTCCTTCAATATTTTCATTTTTGTTTTGTTAAATTGATTTTCTGGTGCAATATCCTGTAGAAATCAACAGTTGTATGCCATATTTGTCATATTTGATCAACTGGTTGACAAGAAATGCACCTCATGACAATATTTGGAAGGTATGCCAAATAAGGTTATCGTTACCAGTCTCTCACATTCAGGTTACGTTTTGTTCACATTGTCAAAATGGTGGCCTCTTCATATACATGTAATGATGATCACTGACTTTAAACCATGAGTGTATTGAAGCCATCAAAATCATGTTAATTTCTCTGTTGCCAAGATCACAAAATATTTTAAGCCATTGATAAACAGAAAAAAACAAACGTTCTCTACATGATCACCTGATTTTAGCTATTTTTGATGCCACTGATAAATCTCCAGGTTTTTTCCCTGAATCTCCAGGTTTTTTGACCTTGATCTCCAGGTTTTAGGTCTTGTGGGGTTGAGAGGTCTGGTGTCCTTGTACATGTAACTATCCTGCATGCAAAATTCTGAACTGCCAGCAGCTTTTATCTTTGTTGCTGATGTATTTGACCATACAGTAGAACAATCCTCACCCTCTGAGTGATTGGAATGTACTATTATTGCTATTGAAAACAAGTCATACCTACTTACTACCTTCCAGAACTTTTCCATTCTTTACCTGAAAATGGGTTTTCCCAGACTGTCACCTGAGGCACAAGTTGAGCTTGCCCCAATGCTGATAAAATGCATCCATGGCAAACCTCGGCCTCAACAAGATTGGTGGGTTTATTTGCTGATTGATAGTGCAGGAAAAGCAGTAATAATAATAATACCACTCTTTGTGTCAAATTACTTGCAAATTCCAATTTTTAGTTCAGAGCTAAACTGAGTAACTCCTGTAGCATCATAATTATTGTTACAGTCAATAGATTCCTTTAATGCTAACCCTCATAGGAAACTTACATATTATGATGCATTTTTTTGTTCATAACAACTCTATTTCATCAAAGCTTTCAGTTGGGAGCTAAAGGGAGCATCTACAAGATTAGTACACATGACACATTACCATATTATGGAGTCCATGAAGCTATCACTGATTTAATTCTACCTCTCTTAGCCTTCTTCAACTGGTCTTACCAGTGTTAGGTCAAATAACGATTCCAGATTCTACAGAGGAACAACAAAAGATGTTTGAGATCAGGGAGAAGCCAGGTCTTGCTCAATTGATGCTGGATTTTCTTCTTGATGTTCTGTTGATTCCATACAGGTTTACATGTGACTTTCTGCTATTCTGCTTTGCAATTCTGTTTTTTAATGATTGCCAAGAGATTGCTACAGTTGCCTCACTAAAGGCAGACATACTTGCCTGTAGAGGTGTATAGGCTCACCACAAGAGAAATGCAATCAATTATCTTTTCCTTAATTTGAAAATTTGCAAATTATTTTCAGTGCTTTACCAACACAACCCAGCATTGCAGCAACTGAATCAGTTACACCTTCTCCTGAACAGTTCTCAGCTACTCCATCTAGTGACTCCCAAGCTCCACCAGGGATGAGTGAGGCTGCTCTTAAGCGTATCAGAGGTGATTCACCTTTGGAACCTAACAAACTGGAACAGGTTTGAATGCTTACAGAGTACAAAATTTATAATTACATGTATGCTGAAATTATGGAACTTTTTTGAAAGCTGAAAATACCTTTGAAGAACTGGACTGTTTTAAGTTATTGTCATTATTGGTTGTGTTTTCATGCTGTAGGTAAAGCTTGGAGCTCTCAAGTTTCTGGCTTCTTATTTATTTGAACCAACTGAGGTTATATGCCATTTCTTAGCTGCTACTGGAGATACGAGACACAGGTATCAAAATTTAATGGCTTTTGTGGCACTGTCCAATCAGTAATAATTATTTTCAAGCATTGTGATATTCACAGCTTCTTAGCTTCATTGACGTGACTTTACCACCAACACTGGCTTTGGTTTGTTCTCTCCCTCTGCTTTTTTTGTGTATTAAGTGATCCACATCTGGAGCATCTTTTCTTCTTTCTGTCAACAGTCTTTGATTTTTGTCCATTAATTTTCTTATAGTGTACTGGATGCTGGGGATCATGAACTCAAGAGAATAGCCAGGTGAACATTAAGATGCAGTGGTATGTTTATTACTTTGAACTGTTCTGTTGCCTTCAAGGCTGGTTTTCAGTAGTGACAAAGCCAGAGTCATAGTCATGATCAAAAGAGTACAAGAGCACAGGCTTATTCACCTACCACGTCTTGGAAATCAGCCATCATTTGTGAATTATTGCTTCAGCTCTACAGACTTTGAGAACCCCAAGGTTGTTGACAAGATCTTTGGAATCTTCCAAGGAACTGTGCTGACTTCAACACAAAAGGTATACTCAGTGCACTCTTCAGTGCTTCAAAATGAGCTCAACAGTTTGAGAACAAAACTTAATTTTGTTATAATCACATGTGACTTGTACATGTACTTTATACAATTGATCACCATTAATTTTACATATCTTACAGTCATCATCCATTCATTCATCAACAATACATGAATAAATAATGTTTCACATCTTGTAGGCTTATGCTGCTGTATTGCTAACAGGACATAACAAAATTGTAATGTTGAATCCCTCAGGGACCACAAGTTCCAGCTGAAGAAAAGAGAACGCCAGCCAGCGTGCGACTGAAGCAAAGACTATTCCCTTACTTGCTGAGATCAAGGCGAGCAGCAGATCACTTTCCAGCTTGTCTTCAGGTATGCTGGGCTGTGAGTTTAGCCCAGTAGTACAACAGTAACCTACAGTCACTTGTGACTGTTTTTTTAACCATCATTTGGCTGTTATTTGATAGTATTCCTGCTGTTGTCGTTAGCAAGAGGCTATAGGGGCATCCCAGGTAGACAGTTTACCTAACTTTAATTGTGGACAATTGTCACTACAATGCCAAAGAACTATGCTCAATCTCTCCTTCTCAATACCCCACTAAACAATAATTTTATTTACCAAACACTGGCAGTACACTTTTACTACAGCACATCAAATGTTTTAGTATGAGGACCAGTTTAATGGTTGAAGGTTTGATGTCAAGAGAAACTTGAATAATATAATTATATATTGTGTTTGTACAGATAATTTTTGACAGTTTGTTTGGGAAAGAGCCCAACAGCAAAATGAGACTGTATGCTGTCCAGTTTGTTCATCATGTCTGCCTATGGAGTTCAGACAAAGTTATCATCATGATGGGCCCAGTGCTTCTTGGTGGAATGACAAAGTTGATTGGTGAAGATAAGCAGGTTTGTTGAAAATACTACATTTTTCTATTACATTGATTACTATACAACAGTATCGATATGTACAGTAAGTAATAAAGTGTACAATGTAGCTATAGTTTCCTACCCTGGTGAAAATCTTTTCAGGATATTCAAAGGTCTTTGAGGATCCTGATAAAGATCCTTGTACTTGTTTCTACAAGGATCTTTGTGCATGTAAGATCCTTACAACGTCCTTAAAATGTCCTCAAGGATATTTGCATGTAGTTTAGCATTGGAAGATCTTTTAAGATCCTTTGAAGATCCTTTGAAGGTTAGGGTTAGGCAATGTCACGTTATGCTAGAAACCCATGGTTATTTCATAAAATAAAATGCTATTAAATGAGAGGTGCTTGGGTTACAGGACCCTAAACTGAGACGGCTGGCATATACAGCAATTGGAAAACTGGCAAAGTAAGTTACAAAAAGTGAAATTTAGTCTATTATGTACATTGCCTTTTAATTCCTGAAAACCTGACTGAGTTAAGTTCATGTTACAATAATCTTAACTGGGTAAATATGTTTTTCTTTGTTGTTTGGTTAGACGAATTCCACAGCTCTTTTGTAAAGATGTTGCACTCATTCAGAGACTCTTCCAGGCACTTTGTGAGGTGGGTATTTAAGATCATTTGTGTGAACATTCTAATGATGTGGAATTACCCATTCCGATGTGCACTATCGGAGTACTGTCATCATTAGGTGTGCTGTGGTTTAAACTTATTCTTTGTTTAGCATTTTTACCAGTAAACCAGTTTCATTTGGTTTCCTTGCCATTGTGTGTCATTGTGACAGATTCGTTTTTAATGAATGAATGTGAGATTGTGATTTGTTAAATCGAAGTCCCTCTGAAGTAAGTATTAAATTGGTAAGTAATATTGCTGCGTGTAGCTGTTACACCAGAGGTACAGTATGACAGTACCTCAGTGTATATCTGCATGGACAGGGCTCAAAGGTTACTTTTGGTTTTGGGAGCACGACTGTGCTACCAGGTGTACATGTCTAGGTGCTCTGCCAAAATTTCTTGGGTGCACAACCAAAAATCCAGTCGCACGTGCGACCAGTTGGCCGTTAACTTTGAGCCCTGATGGAGGCCAGAAGTATGAATGGATAATGCATCATTTTCACTTGTTAGCTGTAACAAACCCATGCACACTGTAAGCCTTATCCCATGTGTTCCCAGGAACAGTCTGACACTCGTTTAGCAGTGCAAGAAGCCTTGTCTATGATGGCTCAATCATACAAAAATGCTGACAATACCATATTGGCTTTGATAGAGGCACTGATACTGAACTACGTGCAACAGGTAAAATCCTTTTTGTAGCTTAGCTAAGACACTACAAATCTTTGCACGTTTTCTGGTAATGTGTAATTGATTTAGTCCAATTGTGCAGGGTTAAATTTGAGAGAAAACTGTTTCTAAGGAATGTTGAGTAATGTTATTGACAATAATTATTATTTCTGCAGTGGTCAGATCACGAAATCATTGACTTCATGTTCTGCAGGATACACACCAAGCAAGACTTGTTGCTGTCCAGTTTGCCAATGCTGTATTTCCCAAAACTCATATCTCATCACGCTATGTGTGTTTGTTGGCTGTGGCTGACCTGTAAGTAAAACATGGAATCCACATCACATCCCTTGCAGCAAAAAAGAAACGGTCATTTCTCTGTTTATAAGTATGTACTACCATCTATTGGTTGACTAACCCAGAAAGTGTCTTGTTTTGTAGGAAAGATGATGTAAAAGAGGAAGCGAAAAAGGGATTGAGAGGAACACAAGTTGCTGATCAAACCTCAACAAATCATAAAAAAACCATTGGTGTCCTCCCTGCATTTCCTGAGTTGGTGTCATTTGTAGCTCAAAAGGTTAGTGTCTTTCTGCTTGGAGTCCTACAATTTTGAAAGCAAACGTTTTACACAGTTTGTTGGATTTTCTGTGGTTTGGTTTAGAGTTAATAGTGAATTCATTTACTTAAGAAATGCATACTCCTCACCTCTAGGCCCTTGAAAGACAAAGAGGTAAATTGTGCTACACAGCTGGTTCAGCTGCACTTCCTTTTGCCCCACCTGTTTTTTCACAGGTAAGTGACATGGAGAAATATTGCTACCCTAGAATGAAATGCTAGAATGCAGGGTTCTCCCTAGGTTTCAGCACAACAGGTAGGGGACCTTTTCAAACCGGTAAAGCATTTGGTTAATGTTGAACGTTCGAGCGACAATTTGAATGTTTCCAGGCGGTAATAAGTGCTCTTACAAGCAGGAAATTTTACCAGTTACCGCCTCATAAGGAGAGCCCTGAGAATGAAAACAAGCTCCAACAATGTTGCAGCAAGGGAATCTGTGTTTTGTACAAAATATATGAAAAATATATGAAATGTCTTAACAGACATACCGCTGCAACAATTAAGATCTCATGGTAGTCATGTACATATGTTGTAGGTCAAAATGATTTCAACCTAGTTTGATTCACATTTTCCTCTGTATTTTAAGCATAACCATGAATAATTAATGTTAGGAGACAAAGCAAATTGAGAATCAAACTAGGTTGAAATCATTGTAACCTGAATTTCATTTTGACCTGTAAGACATACATTCACACACATTTATTAACATTCCCCACAGGGCTTTTCAATGCTACAATTGTAACTTACGAGGATAACATCAAGCTAATTAAAAATAAGTAATTTACAAGACGTAGCAAAAAGCAAGAAATGTAATCTAAAAATAAAAAATACATAGTTTTCTAGAACTATACATACAACAGTATAGAACTAGTATATGCAACAGTGCAGTAGAATCTTGCAGACAGTGTGTTCATTTTCCAATGTTCCTTTTCCTTTAGATACTGTTGTATTTACAAAAATGTATGGAGCATGCTGCAGGGGTGACTGAAGAAGACAGAGTTAAGAATTGTATTCTTCCATCAGTTGCTCAGTATATGAAAACATTCTTATCCAGCTTGAACTCTGACAGTAAGTACTTTCTTTAAGATATCTACAGCTGTAGTTGCTAGTGAAGGATTCAATTCCGAATATATTTTTATTTCCAGGTCATGATTTTCCTGCGCATGTGTAAGATTTCAATCAAGTTTATCAATTACCATCAATAATTATATTTTTTTTGGAATTTATCAGCAGAACCCTTGGGAAAGGAACTTTAGTTTAGGTGCACTCAGTGGGAGTCAAAAACACCTACATGTGTTAACATCTCCTTATGTGAATGGACATGGTTATGAATTTTAAACTCTTTAGGGTGATGGATACTACCAGTACACAGCATGTGTACATGCTCATTTGGCATAAATTAAGTTTTGATGGAGATGAGTCTGGGAATAAAACAGGAATAAATTCAGGTAAAATGAGTCAAATTGCAAGTTGTCCAGCCCTGTGTGCTTTGTTGGAGATGAAGGAGGATGGACTCTTCGGTCATCTTCTATTGGGATCAAAGGATAGAGATTTAAGGGAACAGACAGCAAGGAGAAAGAAAAGTATAAAATAGAAAAGAAAAGAAAAGAGAAACAAACAAAATCCATTTTAAACAGTTGATTAAGACCATAGCAAAGGAAAAATTACCTGGTTAAAAAAATATGCACCTATAGTAAAAAAAAAAGACCTATAATTATACACTGTACTATGTTATCACTATCATTGCGAAGTGCCCTGGACAATTTTCACTGACTAGTTTCCAGTCTTAAATTAACAAAAAATAATTTTGTTTTACTCAGGTGAAAGGTCATGTTAACTATGTTAAATGGCTGTACTTATAGACTATACTCTCAATCTCCATTTTTTTTTCTGGTCAGACAGCCCTAGAGGCTCACTCCTCTGTCACTTGGAGAGCTGTGTACACCCTACCATGGTTGCAGTCCCACTATTTCTAACTAGCCTTCTGCAAAAATTTTTAATAATGACAGTTGTGCGTGACTTGGAATTGAAAAGCCATCAGTTAGTAACCTTTTCACCAGAAATCGGGTTAAGTAAAGGCCAGAGTACAGGCTAGAGTGTAGAGTGTAGCCTCTCATTGTAGTTACAATATGATCCATTTAGGTTCTTATTCAGATGTTTGCAGTAAAGGGTCATCACTATACACCTACCGGTCATTCCAAAATGGGCTCCATTTTAACATTATGTTGTTTTGTTTTGTTTTCAAATTTGCCCTTGATGCCTCAGTTAAGAAATTGTTTTGAATTCTGAGCTTAAGAACAAGGCAACAAGGGCTAATTTGAATTAAGACAAAGGAATATTAAAATGACAGCAATTTTGGAATAGGGTGTATTAAGCAGATACGTTTTGGCTTCTTCTTGCATTACACGTTATGCCACTGTATTAGAAGACGTTGTAAGCATCTGAATTTCAATTTCGCTGTGCTGTCAGAGTCTGGATTGACTAACCCTAACCCTAACATAATTGGCATAAGTTTATTCACGAGGGCTTGCTAAATGTGTTTGATACTCTCAGAGAAGCTGACACAGACAAGAAATGAACAGTTACGATGCCTGGTATGTTGCTTTGAAGTGGTTTAATATGACAGTTTGGTTTGTAGATTTTCCAAGAAATGCTTTGGGGAAGTACATGGAGCTTACAAGGCAGGCACTACAGCCTATAGGAGGTATGCGTTTACTACCTTGTCTGCCATTACCGAGGTCCATAAATACCATTTACATAACAATTTTTTTTTTCTGTCTAAGGTGCAGATCTCCATGCTGTTGCTCTGTGCTGCCTGCTACAAGTTGTCACGGTGGCACCTGAAAAGTTAGCTCAGATATTTCATGAACAACTTGCCTGGATCAAGGTTTGTTGTGGAGAAATAATTTATTTGCAAAAGAATCCTTTCTTAAGACCCAAAGGATGGCAGAATGTAGCTAAAAATAAAATTAATCTTCAATTTTAGTGTGACTTGTAATAAAACGATCCACATTCTAAGTTGTTATTTTTCTCCTTTAAAGAGCTTCACATATTCCAGTAGAGAGGATGCACGTCAGTATGCTGGACAATTGTTGGCAGTGGTGATTTGCACAATGAACAAAGAATCATTTGTGACTGTGATTAGAGAACTTTCTAAAGCTCTTGATAGCAAGGTACAAATAATATTAATATTTAATAATAATAATAATAATAATAATAGACTTTATTTAAAGAGGGTTTACACTAAATAGCCAAAGCTAATAAACTTGCAGCCCACTAAATTAATACTAACATTACAATTTCAGTGGCACTAAAATTAAATAAAATTAAAAATACAAGATTTTACTATACAATAGCCAAAATCTAAATTTATTAGAATATTGTTCTCAAAAACAAGATTAATTTTAAATAATGAAATAATTAAGAGCCTGCTGTTGATGAAAACGTTGATGCCACATTGCATATTTCATTCGCGAATTAATGAAAACACAAGACCATAGAATTTTTAAGAACGTATTATCTGATTGCAATCATCCTATATATAATCTATTACCTGAAATCAAAGACACTAATTATAACTTGAGAAGAAACACAGTAGTGAAACCACTAGTACGGACTACCCGCTTCATGAATGTATTTTCGAATAGACTTATTTTTAGATATTAATTTATATTGTAACATAAGATATGTGTTTTTATCTTTTGATCGAATAAAGACTCATTATTATTATTATTATTATTATTATTAATTGTCTTAAATTCTCTATCTTCTAGCTATTTGAAATACAGCTTGGTGCAGTGAGTACCTTAGGCTTTGTAATAGCAAGACATTTATATAGTAAGGGATTAAAGGCTATGAAAAGAGAGGCCATATTGGTGGAGGACATGGAAGTTGAATCTGAAGATGCCAAATGTACAGATATGGAGCTGCTAAGTGGTAGTGTGAAAAAGATAGGTTTGTACCTCTGGTATTGACATAATTTTTATTTTTATTTTTTGCCTGTAATTAATAGGCCATTTCCAAGTTCACTTCAGCCTCTTTTCTAAAGTGAGTCCAAGAGCAAAGTTGTTCTCTTTATATGAAGATTACATGTACTTTGCAGTTGGACTCGCCTAAAAAAAAAAGAGGCTGAAGTAAACTCAGAAATGGCATATTGTTACCAATGGGTATATATTTTGCTGCTATGTTTTTATTTTTTCATCAGTTAAACTTGTCAGCAGTAGAAATGCCTTGATCAGCTTGTCAGCGTGTAATTCTATTGGTGAGATTGGTCGGAATGGGTCTCTTCCTCTTCCAGCAGGGGTCGAACTGATGGAGCAAGGTTTGTTTGCCATCTGGTTGTTTGTTTCGTAATTAAACATTCCCCATCCGTTGAGTATGGCTAGAGACACTAGGTGCACTTGTGTTCATTTTTATTTACTGTTCCCGTAATGATGACAATACTGTAGGATGTGAGGTAGTTAGTTGCGCTTTCAACCCCAAAAGTGACTTGTTTATCTCTGGTGGACTTTATTAAAAAAAATAATGGCACCCAATTTATTATTTTTTTGTGTTCATGTAAGTTACACCTCCTAGCCCCATTTTAGAACAAAAATAATATTGTTTGCAATTTGGCACATGCTAATGAGGCTTGGTAAGGTAATTTGCATAAAGACAAACTAATACTTTGTTGTCTGCGATTTATGAATATAATCCTTACCAGGTGCACAAGACTAGGTCCTGTCAACATAGCTGTTCAAGTGAAGTGACAGCGTTCTGTAAATTGCTTCAAAACACAACACGAAGCTTAGCGAAAAAACAAAACAAACAAACCAAAAAATGTATAGAAGTGGTTTTTAGCTTTCTGAAATGCCAGCCAATTATTGTGGGTCCTATGCAGTTAAATGGTGCAGTCATTGAAATAGTTTCAAATTATAAACTTTTAGGGGTGATTATATCACAAACCTAACTTGGAATGGACATTGCAACCACGTACATAAGAAGGCTCTAAAACGCCTTTTTGCCCTGCACTCCCTTAAAAAGGCCGGATTGAACTGTCAGAATCAGTGCTAGTTTATTGTAGTTTAGTGAGATTAGTTATGGAGTATGCTTCCCCTGTCTGGGTGGCCCCACCAACTCACTTAGAAGATCTCCTAGAACCCATCCAAAGAAAAGCTCTAATGATAACTTTCAGTAAGATAGATTACTTCGATGCCTTGGCCATGGCTAACCTAGACACATTAATTTGGAGTCAGGTGAGCTGCTGCCTGTGAGAGGTTCATAAAAAATATGCATCATGAATGTTATCCCCTCCCACATATACCAAGAGTGTGGATACTGTCTTCATCACCACATTCTAAGACCCGTACTTGGTCGGACTAATAAACTAAATGACTTTGTCACTGTAAGATATCAACGTATTGTTTGATTATGTATGCCTACACTCTTTCTTGCATACCTTAGAGAGTATCTCTTCAGATGAGAAAGAGCTTATCACCAAGTTGTCTGTGGTGGAAGAATTACTTGATATTCTACAAAGGGCCAAAGAGAATAAGGTAATAATAGAATGCACTGTATTGGCTTTGCCAAGTGATGAACAGGTGGCAAGTGATTCAGTGAATTATCTGATGATTGGTATGAGCAAATTGTTCAGCGACTGGTCAAACTTTAATCTCAACAGAAGATGTATGTGCTTGAATCCCAATTAACTGTGTTAATTGACAGGTGAAAGAGCATGCGGCACATGCCTTGGGATTCTTGTTGGTTGGAGATGAGAACTTTCCTCATCATGAGAAACTGATCGATGGATTGTGTGAAGCCTCAAAAGTGAGTTTTTAAAGTACTGATTGTTCTCAAGCCTAGTAACTTGATGATCGTTCTCAGCACTAGCTGGCTTTATGATATTCAGCTTATATGATTAAGCTTGTTTACAAGCATCTGCTTCGATTGCTCATTGAAAAGGCGTGTGTAATGTCTGCCATTATGAAACTGTTGCTTTTTTGAACAGATTCGTCAAGTTGAGCTGCAATTCACCATAGGGGAGGCTCTGTCGTGTGTAGGGGCAGGCAGACAGTCAGATGTTGCCCAGGATCCTTGGGTCGTGGAGCAACTTAAAAGCAGACATTGTGATGAGATGAGAGGGTCGACAATGCAAGAGTTGATTGATATGATCATCAGCAAGTATGCTACCAGTGCTATTCCGTATGTTCGGCAGGTGGGTTAGGACCGGGCTACACCTTGTAACATTTTTTTAAAACGTTTGTTCATTTTAACATTGTTAGAATGTTGAGCATAGGGATCCATGTTAGATGACGTCCTCTCAATATTTTTTGTCATTTTGATATATTTTTCAACCATTCAACAATGTTGCAAGGGTTTAGCCAGCTTCTCAACAATGTTGCACGCCAGAGACCAATTGGATTTCAGTTCCATTCAACAAGTTAGACAATTCTGAAAATAGAACACAGGTGTAAATGCTGCAAAAACAAGGGCTCAAGTAAATTAGGCACGTTGCAACTTGTACACCGGAATAAGGTCATACTGAATAAGGGAAGAAACACAGGAAAAGTAAAAAAAAACAATAACAGTAATGAAATAAGTGTGTGTCATAGTCGAGCCCCTTTACAAAGCAAAAGGCAATGTTTACCACAAGCGCGAATGTAGATTTCAACAAAGAGGCCATGTGATTGGTCAACAGAACTCGAAGCTGGAAAATAGATGTCTGAGTAACTGGGGTGCTCTTGTCACAAGATAAATTGAAATCGTATCTGAAAATAAAATTCTATATCATTTGCTTGATTGCGTAAAGTGCAACTGACCTTTTTGTCAGTATTTTGTTTTCCCGGTTTCGAACATAAGCAGTCGTGTGAGTAGAAGATTGACATATTTCTCTCCTTTTAACAGGCTTCTTGCATCTGGTTGTTGTCACTTGTAAAGTATTCAGGCTCTCACGAAGTTGTACAGGTTCAATTTTACGTGTTTTATCAGTGTTATGGCCAATTAATCATGAATGAAGCTTGCTTTGTTTTTGGCATCTTTGCAAGAGCTCTCTTGTTTGTCTGAGCGACCTCGCATTTCACCAGAAGTATCTCGAATATTGGCCTAGCTTACTTAACCTTCTCTTTTCTTTTCGGTATCAAAAGCGTTGTTTGGCTGAATTTGATGACAATTTATTCCCTAGGCAAACCTCAAAGAGATTCAGATGGTTTTCATGAACATGTTAGCGGAAGCTGATGGTACGCAACTGATGTTTACTTTATGACGGTGCTTTATCAGATTTACAAACTCAAAGCAAAGATCTGATACAACGTTGGCGCCAATATTTTAAATTTTTTATTCGGCAGCCACCCATGTTCGGGTGCATCTGTCATTTTGCAATACCAGACATTTAACGTTTATACAGCCTTACAGGTATTAATAAAGCATTAAGTTCACTTTTCAGTTATTAGTGAGTTACTGTTTAGTGATGTAGTTTGTTGTATCTGAGCGACGTAAGCTTTTAAATACACAGCATAGTTCACAGCCTTGGCAGGGTTGTTTGCGTTGCCTTACTGCCCGTGCCAAATTCCAATTTGATCTGGATTCAGTGGACGAATAGCCACTGTGGAGGTGCCAGTGCTATTCCAGTTTATTTTAATTTTGTTTGTTTGTTTATTTATATATATATATATATATATATATATATATATATATATTTATTTATTTATTTGACGCAGATCTCACCCAAGAAGTAGCCTCGAAGGGTCTGGGGCTAGTGTACGAATATGGCGGCGAGAAGAATAAGGAGGAACTAGTGTCTTTATTGGTAGATGCATTAATGACTGGCAGAAGGTAAGGAAAACCTAACTTTGACCAATTCAAACCTTCCATTTGCTGGAAAATTCGTGCTAATTAAAGTACATGTATTTACCACGTAAACATTTTCGCGCACTGGCCTGGTCCTTTTGTTTCGTTTCACAGACGAAACCAGCCTGTGACAGGTGACACAAAGATCTTTGACGAGGGAGAACTGGGTCAAGCTCCTGAAGGGTACGGAAAACGTTCTCACGTCGTGTCACCCGTGCCACTGAAAATCGTTTCAGGTGTATTAGTAAATGTGCAATTTCTTTTTGTCTTTTTTTTCCCTTACAAAACTAGGAGCGGATTATCAACATACAAAGAATTGTGCTCCATCGCTAATGATCTAAACCAGCCCGACCTGATTTACAAGTTCATGCATCTTGCAAATCACAATGCTCTTTGGAATTCTCGCAAGGTAATGGGTGTCTTCTCGTAGTCCTCTGCAATGGTGTCCTGATGGCGTTGGGAGGGGGAGGGGTGGAAATCCACTTAATACTTGAAGGGCACATAGGACGAATAGGTCCAGTAACTTCGCTGAATACTTTCTTCCTCTCGTAAGACAGCGAGGGTCTGCGGTCTGCGGAGGCGTGAGATCGGACATGTGAGATCGGTGTGTCCGCTTCATCTAGATAACAAATTAAAATGAAACCGAACTTAGGAATTAGTACCAGCACCTTTGCATCTAACACTGATTTTTTTTTTCAGGGAGCAGCCTTTGGTTTTTCATCCATAGCGGCACATTCTAGAGAACAACTGGATCCCTATCTTCCTAAAATTGTACCAAAGCTGTTCAGGTAGCGGACTGAATTGTTATAATTTGTTGAGTAGCTCTGTGAAACCAGGTTTCTCTCGAAGTGTTTGAGGCACGTTTCTCTGTTAGGGCTGGTTGAAGAAGCAAATATAAGCAACAGAATGTTCGCATGTTGAATAACGTGCCGTGAAATGTACGTCTTCATGAAGTGTTCAGTTTATCAGCGTGGGAAGACGAAATAACGAGCATGAGAATTGCAAAATTTTTTTATTTTTATTTCCTTGTGGTCTCATTCAGTTTTTTAGCGATCTTTACATGGCTGTGGCTTGCTTGCTTTGCTTTTTAATTTTTATTCATTGTAAGCAAATACTAGCATATTTAAATTGCTGTTATTCAGGTATCAATATGATCCCAACACTAAGATACAGCAGGCAATGGCCAGCATCTGGGCGGCGCTTGTACCAGAGACAAAGAAAACGGTTAGGGCTTTATATTGACCGTGACTTGTTATTTTCATAACCGAGATCAAAACGCTTGTGGTTTGCACACGCATTCCATTTCAATGGGCCTTTCACTAAATTTCATCCAGCAGGTTAAGCCACGCATTCAAGCAGTGCGCCAATTATTATTTCCCTTCTTGGCGGGTATTCTTTTGAGACTATAAATCGTTTTCACTCATGTGACCAGCAGCCATATTGATTTGCAGAAACAAGAGGAAGTATTTGCATAAAAATGAAGTTCAATTCCCCGAAGATTGTTTAGGTACACCAATATGGCCGCCGTGACGTCATGTGAAAACGATCTACTCTGTTTATCTCCGTTCCACTTGTATTTCGGATCAAACCGCAAAAGAACAGGTAAACCCAACATTCCGTGCATTCTTGTTCCCAAGTAGTCCCAAAAGAATGCACCCTTAGTGACTGGGGCAATCTTAGATCTGGCAGATGCAGTCCGTGCATCATCCTGATTCTACTCTCGTTTTGCAGGCGTGTGCAAATTCAGCGTTGGATTTCTTGTTTCTTTGAAGAACATAGCAAGCAATTAAATTTTGTCTTGAATTCTGCGAGGTTGCATGTTATGATACAACAATTATGCACAATGCGGTGGTCATCCCTTCGCATCGAAGAGAGTGACACGTGTAATGTATTTTTCAATTTAGGAAAAGTTTCATAGTAATTGTTTTCTATTGGCTGAGCTCCTGTTAAGAGACTGCCCATTATAATCTTTCTTATCGTCTTTTCGTTTTCTAGGTTGATAAATATGTCAATGAAATACTGCTGGACTTAATGGCCAGTTTAGGAAGCAACATTTGGAGAGTTAGGCAGTCAAGGTGAGGCCTGGAAAGAACAACCTGTGAAATAGATCGATAGCCAAGATAGTTCAAAAGAAAGTGCGAGAAGCGGAGGCCAGGAAAAGGACAGGTGAAACTCAGCGCTAGAGAGAGACTGAAACTATGCATGAAAAACTCTTTTTAATCAATTGTATCCGTCGGTGTCGCCCGATAAGTAAAAGGTCGGTTGAAGGACGGGGGTTAGACCTCTCATTTACTCTAGCCATTACTGTTTCGCTTCGTTTGGCTTTACCCTTGAATCTCCAAATTCAAGCTCTGCATTTCGTTACTACTCTGTCGGTGTTCACTATGAGGTAAGTTGGAGGAATTCGTTTCACTATCGCAAAATTCTATCCGTTTTCGCATGTGAAATAGCCATGAATGAGTTTGGTTAGATACGCCTCGTTTTAATATTTTTATATCGTAGCTGCATGGCCCTTAGTGATCTGCTCAGCGGTCGATCTGTGGATGACGTGCTCGAGTCAATGCCCAGACTCTGGGAGCTGTGTTTCAGAGCACGTGATGATATCAAGGTTGGTAAGAACCTTGTGGAGTTTACCACAATAAAATAATGAATATGCAGCAAATTGGTGACTATCTGCGTTGCTCGTGTTCAGGATATCTTAGAATCTCACTGCTGTCGTCTTTTTCTTTGTAGGAATCTGTGAGGCAAGCAGCAGAAGTGGCTTGTAGGACATTAAGTAAGGTGTGAAGGATGCGTTTTACACTCCACATCTTACTCGATTTGAATGCTCGAATAGCCAAGAAATGTCCCATGCAGAGAATGTCCTCAAGTAGAGGTTTTATAATTAGGCACAACGTTTGCTTCTGGAAGAACGTTTTGTGATCTTTGTAATGCTTGCATTCAGGTTTCCATTCGAGTGTGTGATGTGAATCAGGGCAAGCTAGGAGAGACTGCCATCGCGTTAGTTCTACCCACTTTGTTACACAAAGGAATGAGCAACAGAGCCGAGGAGGTCAGGCAAATCAGGTAGGCATGGTGAGGAAAACTCTTCATCATTTGCCACATCCTATGACTTCTAGGTGTTCTGTTTAACCACGAGAACGCTTGAAGACTTTTTCACTTCCTTTATTACGCCTGTAACATTTTGACGCCATCTAAAATTAGGTCACATGGGCAACTTTTCGAACGCATTCTTTTAATCTCAGGGTGCATTCTTTTGAAGCTATTCTGTTCTTATTCCTTTAATGAGGAAAACAGAATAGGTCCCAAAAGAACACCATCACATAATATGGTTAATCCCAGATAGTCCGAAAAAATGAGCCCACGGATGACTTACCAACTGGTAGTATTCGATGCGCTCAGAAATATAGTCGGGGTCACTTTTCTGGGTTCGGGGCAGGACGATTAGTATACGTCTATATACACATACGTCATTTGGGCGAACAGTGCAGCAATGTCCATAGAGTAATTAAAATAATACCACTTATAATACTGGTTAATAATTAAGACATTTATTACTCTGGCAAGGAAAATTAAGTCAGTGTCCTTCAATTCATTACTAAAGGCCATTCGTGTTCTCTTCCTCTTAACAGTTTGTCCACAATAGTGAAGATCGGCAAAAATGCAGTATGTTTTTATTTCAATTTCTTTTCTTTTTTGTCTGAAACAAGGGATAAAAATCATTTCATTAATTTTTAATTGGTTTGGAAGAAATGGTGACTTGGTTTTAAACTATTCAAAGTACACATAGTATGTTGGCCATGTCATCAAATTCGATCTGAATCGTTCAATGATTGTTTTTCGTATTTTACCAGGGAGCGTTGCTGAAGCCGCATATTCCCTTGTTGGTTATTGCTCTCTTGGAGTCACTTAGCGGATTAGAGGATCAGGTTTGGAAAGTCCACCTTTTTATTTTCTCATCAATTTTGCGGAAGCTGATTTGCAAAAGGTAATTTGTGAACATGGGCATAAAATAGTTGAGGAATTTCCATTTTTGTTACAGTCGATGAACTACTTAAGCCTACAACTCCACAAAAGTGAAGAAGTTCAGGAGAAAGTACGTATCTGTTAGTTTTAGAGAGAGATCTACTGTCTTATTGTCGCCGCTAAGTGCTCTTTTCGTCATCCGTTTTCTTCTGCAATTCCATTTTTCCTCTGGTTATTTATAGCAGTGTTGTTTGGTGTTTCTTAGCTTGAAGGTGTCAGAATCGCTGCATCAAAGATGTCACCCATGATGGAAACCATCAACATGGTAATGAAATGCCACCAATTTTTTGTCCGTGTCTTTTCTGAAAGAGTTCGTCTTTCGTGGCATTGCTTCAACCATTTGATCACCAGCAATTTCCTTATAAAAATTTATTCACAAGTCGCCGTCCTTTCCTTTTGCAGTGCGTTCAATATGTTGACAACGCAGTGCTCCCAGAGCTCGTGCCGAGACTTTCCGATCTTCTGCGAACCGGGGTGGGCCTAGGAACAAAGGTGAGTATGTCTTTAAGCCCGTTCGCAGAAGCGATTTCGTTGCGCGATTTCGTAACGATTTTGTGGCCGTTCTGATCAGTTTGAAGAGGCAAATCGCAGGCTAATCGCATCTCAACTCAAGCAGGTTCAAAATCTCGGCGATTTGCCTCCGGCAAATTACGTTCAAATCGTATTTAAATCGCCGCTAGTTCTGATGTTCGAGCTGAAATCCTTCGTAAAATCGATTATTAAATCGCAGGAAAAATCGTTCGAAATACAATATCGGGACTAGACCACCAATTTCATGGAATCAAGCTATTCACCCTTGTTGCAGTTGTAATTTTAAAATATAATATTTATCCCTCCAGGCAGGAGGTGCTGGTTTCGTTGTTTCTCTTACAATGCAGTGTTCACAGGAACTGACGCCCTTTGCTGGTAAGCCGGTGTTAGGTCATGAAAAAGCTCACTTTCTTCCTGTGATTCGCTGGTATTGGCTATCTTAGGCCAGCCTAGAACAAAAGGTCTTTCCTTCCCCACCTTACTTAAGTCTCGGTCGACTGTTACTCGTTGATTCTTCCCACGCATTTCCAAGGCATACGAACACGAACGAGTTTATTGTTCACTCTCCTTTTGAAGTGGAATTAAATGAAGTAGTGCACATAAACAAATGGATCACTGCATGAAGTCACTTTGTAATTCTGTAACTCTTTTCAACAGGGAAGCTCCTGAATGCGTTGCTGTCTGGATTAAGTGATCGTAGCTCTTCTGTGAGGAGATCCTACGCTACTGCTATTGGCCATTTGGCCAAGGTAACCTCATTACGAATGCGAACATTGAGTTGTTACAGTAGTCCATAATGCGATGCGTTGAATGTTTTTCAGGTAGCAAAGGACAGCAGTGTAGAGAAACTTATCGACAGAATAAAGAACTGGTACTTCGAAAAAGAAGGTAAAGCAAGTTAGGTGAACTTGTTCGAAAAAAAACAAACAAACAAACAATCCTGATAGATTTCCGATTCCTTGAACGTCACCTGGGTAGACTTCAGCGGTATAGCTAACAGAGAGTATTCTTCTAACCCGTGTTCGACGCACCGATCTTTGAGTATTCTCTTAGATTTTCTTTGAAGTGTGAAGTAACACAAACTTGTGTAATTTAAATTGAAACGAAAACCTTATTTTTGCGGATCCGTTCTAGTGACAAGCCTTGTTGAATATCATGGTAATTTTGGGAAGAGATTACTGGCAATTTGAAAAAGGAGAAAGTCAATCAATCACAAAGAAATGGTCTGTCCCATTAACAAGCACACCACAAAACGCAGTTCAATCAGTTTTAAAGAAAGCCTCTTGAGTCCAATTTTGTGAAACCTGAGCGGGGATAATCTTTTACGAACTTATCAGCTTATGAAAATTGGCTGCCTTTCAGCCATACAAACTCTGAAGATTGCATGATTGTTACCTAAGGCCTGGTATTTTACGAGCTGGGAGACATTTTGTGTAACAACTGTTTGATTTAACTTGCCAAAGCCCTAATACTAATTTCAATGTTCGAAATGCTGGGTTCCTTTCTCAGTTATTTTTTTGTCAGTGAGCGGGCAAATTCCGAAATGTTTGCAATTTGGTTGGTTCAAGGAGTGGGAGGAAGGTAGCATTTTCACTCTTTAAAATGTTTATCGCTTCATAGCGTGGATTTCGGGCTGTACTCAAGGGTGATTAACCAACATCTGATTGATCTATTCCCCGCGTGCTCGGAACCTTCTGTGGACCGTCAGTGAAAGCCGCTCTGTCTCTTGCTTTTACTCAGCAATCATTATCTTTAGGTTACAATTTATCATCGCTGTTGAATTGATTTTAGACGAGGGCCTGCGGTTAGCCTGTGGTCTTACCCTTCAAGCGATGTCTCGGCATTCTCCAGATGTTATGAAGCGTCACGCAGCCAAGGCCTTGCCAGCGGTCTTTTTCGCGATGAATGAGAAGAAAAGTACAGAAGGTAACATATATTTGTCTGTATTACCGGGTGTATTATAGTATGGTTTTCAAGGTCGCTGAAAATAGCTTTCTAGCCTCGAAATAATATATCTGTGATTGTGTTCACAGCTGGTAACAATTTATCATCGAGTGATTCACTCTGGGAAGAAATTTGGTTGGAGAATACGCCAGGTAATCATTTCTCGGTCAGCTTGGTGTGACTGGTGCTTTGGATTAGAGCGTTGGTCATCTTTAATCACGTGTAATGATAACTGTTACATTACGTGATTCTGGTTTCAGGAACCGAGGCAGGCATCCGGCTTTACCTTGAGGAAATAGTTACGATCACTTGCCCTGCTCTGACGTCACAGTCATGGGCGACGAAGGTCCAGGCTGCTGTCACGATATCGGCCATAGCTAAGAAGCTTGGTAAGACGACGGGGAATTCTATGATTCAGATTATAGGACACTTTACATTTTTCGTGTCCAAGACAATTTCACGATTGTTTTTAGTTTCCATTTGCTTCCAGAAGCAAAACTGAAAACAACTATGACTTGCTGTCTTCCCGTGGCTCCGGCGACAACATTCATGTGCACTTCTCATTGGTCCATTTGTCGATGCTCAGTCTAACAGCTTGTATCTTACTTATCCAAGGTTCCTCCTTGTCGCAGCCCTACCTCGGTCAGTTCCTGGGCAGTTTGGTCAGCGGATTGGCTGGTCGAACCTGGACAGGCAAAGTGAGCTCCTTTGTCAATCTGTCTTCGTATGCCCTTTAATCTTTAGTTTCTGTTATTAATTCGCCTTATCAGCGGAAATCACATTACTCGCGGGTGTTTTTTTTTTTCTTATTATTATGTCGGCGCTTTGTATGGGCTAAAAAGCGGAAAATTGTTGGAGATGGCGGAGGTAAATTTAAGGCACATTACTGGGTCAAGGGAGGCTACAAAATATTGGAGATGGCGGGGCATTCGTTGCAGCCAAGTTCCATACAACGGGGTCCAGCTGTAGTCGAAGGTGGAAAGTGGAAAAGTCTCGAACGCAGAACGAAAAGAAAATACAAACGTGAACTCCGCCGATTGACTTTGCTCTTTGTCTTTCCAGGAAGCTTTATTATCTGCCCTATCTTGTTTGTGCTTAAAATGCAGGTAAAGAGTTGTGAATCATGTTATTAATTGCCACCAAATTTCTGACGACATTTAAACTTTCTGGCAAGCGACATTTTCAGTCATCTTATAAAGCGTTACTTGAGGTTGTCTTTGTACGTTGTGTTTATTATTATATAGCTCGTTTTCACATGACTGATATACCTTACGAATGGTCTATTGCTCTTTCAATATTAAAATAAGATTTGTGTATTGTTAGTATCCGATCTTTTTGTTCAGTGTAGTTTAAACGTCACTATACCATTATTTTTTGTTCACAGAAAATCCATAGAAGAATCATCACCAAATGTTAATATCGATATTGACAAAGTAAGTCAAAGAAGCATTTACTGAGGACAAAAAAACAAACAAACAAACAAACAAACAAACAGAAAACAAGTCCCTGTAAAGGAGAGATCATTTCTCAGTCAAGTAAAGAACGTTTGAGCCCCGAGAATTTTCTTGGCCTGTGCTTGTTCCAATAAAGACAGAAATTGTTTCTGAATGTAATCTGCGATCTTGCGTTTCGAAATGATGCGAGTTCAGTTCACATTTTAGCATTGTAGGACATGCTTTACAGATTGGCAAATACGACCACGACCAGTAAATGGTGGTGAGGTTACTGCTATTTCAATTCCTAATTTTCGCGTCTCATGTTTTTTTCCGTTTTCGTCTGTTTCAGGTACTTGACTCAATATACAAGGAATGCAGAAAGGAGAATCCCGTATACAAGATGGCTGCCCTGAAGTGCTTCGGAGAAATCGTCCAAGAATATTCTGTCGACAGATTTCAACAAATATCCGAACTTCTGTTTCCTATCCTTGCCCCTGTGAGTTTCACTTTGTAGTTGCAACCCCTCGACAGTTAGCACATTCGGGGACGGTGAAGTGATCCAGGGTTCCGATTGTCACTTCGCTTTGTTTGTTTCCCGGCGGTCCTCGTTACCGAATTTTAACTCGGGCCAAGTCTCCCTCGGGAAAGGTGTCCTTGAATCTGGTAATGTCTGATTTTCACTATTGCTTCTGGATGAAATTATATATGAAATGAATCACTATTGCTTCTGTTGCGATGCTATGGGAGTTTTACTGGTGATTGCCTGGAAAAAAAATTGTCCCGCAATTTCAAGCTTAAAAACAAGCAGTTTACGTGAGGGTTAGGTTTAGGCTACGCTAGGGTGTCTCTTGCCCGCGAAAGAGATTCATTGCTAGCAAGTTCGCCTATAATTTCCTGTAATACAGCTTTCAAATTTTAAGTTCATTTTTTTTTCAATGCTTCCTATAGTTCATGAGCGCGTGAATGCCGGACTTAAGCTGAGCATTGATCTTCGTTTCTTGTATTTTTCAAACGACAGGAGTCAAAGAAGGAAGGCGAAGATGAAAACGAAGAAGAGAATGACGAAAAGGTCAATCAAGAATTCTTGGTTTGTGCGTTTGATTGTCTGGGACAGTCTTGGCCGGAAAATGCAACAGTTTCACAAGGTAAGCACACAAAACTTGTTTAGATCCCTTTAAACCCAAGCGAAAAGCACTACACGCAGATATAGCACCTTCTTCATTGCGTCGCAATAAGGACAATAAAGCCATTAGTGCAACCAAAATCATGCAACTGGCGCAAAGCACAGGAAATTGACTGGCCAATGGCGGGAAAACATCCATCTGCTAAACAGCTGGTACATTTATCGCGGGAAAGGAATTAAATGGTGGATATTGAAGAAAGTTTATGACCAGTGCCAAGGACGCGAAAAATTCGAGGAAGCAACTAGATTGCACCACAGTGAAATGGCGTGGAGAACGGAAACCTCGTAGGGATTGCTTTAGTCCGTGTGGATGCGACATTTCTCCTTGATCAGGATAAGCACGTTATTGGGATATCCAGTGAAAGACAAGACTCAGTAGTTACTTCAGAGACAGCTCTAATCCTTATAAAGAACAGATAGCTGCAATGACGCTTTGCTTCGGACTTTTCCTTCTTTCTCTTCCAATAGATAAACACGGAGAGCGTTTCTGCTCAATACTCAAATCTGCTCTCGAAGCGAATACGTGGAAAGTCCAAATCGTGGTTTTAGGAGCTATGAAGTCGTTCATCGAAAGGTCGGTTCATTGTTTACTTTTCGTGTTGGAAAGTTAAATTGTAACCGTTTCGGCTCAAGCTTTTTTTTCTTTCTTTTAGAATGGACTGGACTACTGGAACTGCGGATGGCGCGGGAGAGGAAAACATCGACAGAATAACTATGCTTAGAAGGCTTTTAGAACAGTTTATTCCTTCTGTTTGTGAATGCTTAGGTTTGTTACTCAGCTTATGTAAGCATTAGAATTTCGGAAAATTCTATAGCAGTTCTGTCTTCGAGTGGTAAGGCTGGTAATTTGCTCTTCTTTTACAGAAGTTAAGAAGTACGCTGCGGTGCGCCTTGGAGCAGTTGAAGTTTTGGACGCGGTTCATGCGGCTTTGCAAGGTCATGATTGTATTTATTTCATGTTATTTTACTGTACCTTTAAATCCTACTGCCCTCGTGTAGTCATAACTACTACTAAGGTCATTTAATTTCTTTTTCAAAACTCTCCAACAACCTGTTCGTTGTAACAGGTCAAACTCCCAGCGGTAGTGACGATATGAACGATACGCGCTTGCTCATGTCATTATCGCAATTGATTAGTAAGTTCACATTGTGTGTTTTGTTTTGTTTGTTTGTTTGTTTTTTGACGCCCTACACACGGTTATTTAACGAGTAAAAAAGAAGAAATGGTGAAGCCCTGATGAAATGAAAAATAGTAGTCGTCAAAAGTTGCTATTTGTTGTGAGAAAAATTCTTCCATACATTGAATGCTTATAAAGACGAAGGGCTAACGCTCGAAACGTCAGCTTTCTAAATCTTTCACGGTGGTAATTCAACCTTTATCAACTCGTGTGATAAAACCAAATTTTTATTTCACTGTCCCACCGACGCAGTACCACAGTTTCTTTAGAAACTAGAAATCCATTGAATGCTTCCTATTGCCTCCCGGCAACTCCCGAGCAGCTTTAAGAGGTGATCAGAAAACTGACCTACAGAAACGCGTGACAAAGGGGAGGAAGGATTGAGTGAGGAGCTGTTTGCGACGGGGGCTGTTGTTAAAGAGGGCACAAAACACTTGTCAAACTTTTTTCTTCAGGAAACTCTCGGCGCTTATTATTGCTGACAGGAGAACTGAAGGAACATGTATTAGACAGTTTGAAGTACATTTACAGTGACAAGGAACCAAATATACGGGTCAAAGCTACAGAACTGAAAAAGAAACTACTGTCAACTGTTTCCTAGTAGAAACCATCTGCTGTGATCCAGCCCCTCAGGATCGCTTTCTGAGCAATAAATACAATGGATTGTGAATGAACAGATGGATCATTCATCATGAGGACTCACGCAATTTGGCCAAATAATGCCAAGAATAGTTCGTGGTAGCAGTAGAATTCGATGCGGTGTGCCTAGGTTCTGCTTGTGAAAACTTGGATTTTGATCGTTTCATCATCAGCAGCAGCAGTAGCAGCCAACCGCAATGCATGGGACTTCGGAGCAATGCACTTCAAACTGGCGCGCACGTACAGAATCACACGACGACAACCATAGTGGTTTCGCACAAGGTTTTTCTAACAATATCTTTGTAACACTAGTAATAGTTAACATTAAAACTGCCCCCCTGTTAAGCAAAAACAGATATATCTCCTTTGTTGCTGATTACCTATTCTCATCATCTGAGGCTCGGATTCAACAAAAAGAAGAACGGTTCCGATGTTTGCTAAGGAACAGTGAATTGTTGTCCTAACCGTAACCCGCAGGATCAAACGTTGCCTCGCATAAGGGTCAGTTCGCTCAAAAATTTACCTCGTGCGAGTCCTAGTCACAGGTGACTTTGCGATTCATTTTCATTGATCCTTTCCGGGCGTTCTGTTGATCCTTTGCAAACCACACATGGAAATTCCACTACATGGAGCCAACAATCCTTAATTTCGTACTCTGTACGTATAGGCGGGGCATCCTGTGATACCTCCTTAGGTTTCGCCGAAACCCTGCAGGGGCAATTAGAGACAGCAGTTATCTTAAGGCAAGTCAAAACGGACAATGCCGTACTTCCGGTTGCAGTCTCTCAGAATCGCGTGTGCTAAAATTCCTTATTAATTTAGATAAATAAAATCAGTGAAAAGCAATTTGTCTCAGGGTGCGAACAGTCACTATTCGAAACAAATGTAATTTATAAAAAGGACAAAAAAAAGTGAAGTTATGAAAAATGTATAAAAAAAAATGTATAAAAAAAGTTACCTTGTGCCATCAGGGGGGAGGAGCTGAAAGTTACTGAAAGTGAGAAGGGTCTTGGAGTTGTCATAAAAAGCGATCTCACTTGGTCTGAAAATGTCAACGGTCGCTGCTTCAAGGCCAAGAAGCTTCAAGGCTTTTTACGCAGGAACGCTCTCGAGGTGGAAACCCAGAAAACTCGCAGATCACTGTATATAGCTGTTGTGAGCTCCGCCTTAATCTATGCGACCCAAATATGGGGACCATAGGAAGTTCAGAGAACGTGTGCAGAGAGAAGCGACTAAATTTATCCGGCTTTGGTCTGCCTTTTTCATGCACAGAATCATACCAAGAGCGCCTAGTGCGAACCTCGTTGTTACCGATATCCTATTGGCATAAAATATCGAGATCTGCATGGTACTTTTCCATAAGGCAAATAATGGCATAATATCTCTTCTCATGTTTTCCCCCACCCTTGAGCGTTCGCACTACTTGATCTAATAGTAATACGAACGCTCTGTTATTGAGGCCAAGAAAATATTCAACTGTTACCTTCCAATGCACCTTTATATGTAGAATCACTAGAATATGAAATTGGGGACTCAAAATGAAAGCTTAAAAGAGTACTACAGGCAGGGTTTGTTAACTGTCTATCTGGCCGTGCCTGTTACATGCTTCTTTTAGATTTTATTTCTTCCTCCAATGTGCGTAGATGTTTTCAGGAGGCACAGTAATTGGCACAGCTGAGCTGTTGCGGTTCCCCTGGGTTTTTTAGTACCTAGTTACATTATTATCCTTATTCAGCGGAGGTTAATAAATAAATAAATAAACACATACATACATAATCAAATAAGTAATACACAAGAATTTGTTTTTTTTTTCAAGAACCTTTAGGCCTTCGCCTTTAGAAGCTCACAGCTTCATTGAATAAACGAGCGGCGCTCTTATCCACTGCGGCGATCGGAGCGGAAATTGCATTTTAGTAAATTTCCATCCCTCATTCAATTATTCAACCAATAAACCAATCACGCCATTACCATGAGAAAGCATAATAAATGTAAAAATAAACAAAAGAAAGAAAAAAATAAAGGATCAACTAATAGAAAGTGTAACATCATACAAGTGTACATGTGAAGAATTTCATTTTAAAAGGGAGCGGAAGGGTGGAAGATTTTTATATGTGGTCAGACTGTTTAAAGGCTCAAGTTGTTTCCCGCCAATTCGTCACACTCGCGCGATGAATGCCGAAGGAATGGAGGTTTCAGATTCGGGCGACGACTGTCAGTTAATTTTTTGCGCTTTCTTTCATTAAAATGGTGCTTATTTAATGTAAAGGTGAATGTTAATACGAGTTTTTTGCTTTTAAAGCTCATTGATGTCACATTCAAAAGAAAGGGAGAATTCGTGGTGCGTACTGTTGGTACAAAACACCGTGATCTAAATTAAAATTGAATTGCAGCTTTTCCTTCCATTAAATCTATTCAATCGTTTGCTGTTTTTCCAACGATTACAATTGATTTTACATCTCCGGGTGAATATCGCTGGCTTCAGTTCCGTCCATATCTGTTAAAGTCCGCTGGACAGCCACACACAAAAAAAACGTGAAGATAGCGTCCGTGCTGACCAACATGTCTACGCAATAATATAACGTGAGCACTGAGGAGGTGAGGAACCACGCATCCGGTAGGTGGTAAATAACTTCTGATATGTTTTTGTTTTCTTGCTTTCTTTCTCGGCATATTTATGTCAGTCAAGACGAACAGGGTCCCCTCTCAATACTGATAGCAAATTGGGTCAGCACGATTCATTACTTTTTTTTCCACAAAGCTATCACTAATTGGTTTACCTTCTTTTAAAATAGAGCGGTTTTCAATTGAGTGTCGTAAAACCAATACTAAAGTCACTACTCCGACCAATCACAGCAGGAGCAAACAGCGCAATGAGCCAATCAAAATTCGTAGCAATCTCAAGCAGCTTGCTCAAAGCGCGGGAAAAATCGCGAGTGTAAGTCGCGATCGGTTTTGGTTTTCCTTCTCATTGGTTGATAAACTGGCGCGAGATTTTTAAGCCAATCAGAAAGCGTAGCAATCGCAACCGCATAATTACTTTCGACAGTCATTTGAAAACCGCTCTAATGGTAATGCATGTGATTGGTTTATTAGTTAAATAATTGAATTATTTATTTATTCCTTGATTCATTTTCTATGTTTTGTTTTTTAAATGATTATGAAATGTTTTTCAGTTATTTATTTTCAATTATTTTCATGTTCCGGGATGTTCCGGAATGTTCCATATTCCGGATTTTATCGACGGCCTGCGAACACCGACAAAAAAAAAAAGGCGGGAATTTTCCCGCCATTTGTAATGGTCGACAAGTCGTCACGCGTCACTCACATTCTGCCGACGACGTTAAACGACTCCAAAAATAAACCGCCAAAAATAAGCTGAGGTGAGTCCATCATAAACCCATATTATACTAAGTTATATTAGTTTTATTTTAATGTTACATAGTATCCGCTTACTCGTAAGTGTTAAACTGCACCACAGCTACTTATAACTTGTCAAGTTTTGTTGTGGTTCTGTTGTCGCTAATTTATATCCCGAGCTCCGACGGTGTACTGTCTTAGGGTTTAAATTTCTCCCATTGACTTTAAATTTCCGGGGTTATCGACAAAATAAAATTCGGTTTTACGCAAAGTGCACCTTCTTTTTTCTTGTTTTGAAAGCATGTAATGTTTAAACCATCGGGGGCCTATGTATTTCAGTTAGTTTGGTTTTTTTTAGTGGGGTGGGGCTAGACTTTTTTATCCCACCCGCGCCCGCGATTGCAGTCGTGATTGCATGCATTATGCAAGACATGCGCATCGGAAGTGGGAACGTGGCTCTCGGTTCTGTGAAGAACATTGAAATTTCCGATGATAGTGTCAGTTTTGTCTTAGCAATGTCCAAGTACCGAAATTCAAATTATAATGAAAGCCAGTCTTTCTACCAAGATGGTTTTTATGCAAAAAATTACGATCACACCCCGGCTATACCTCACGAAAATCGTGGCGGTTACGGAAGTGATGCGGGTGGACTATACAATTCACACGGTTATCAGCCAAACGGAAGAAATGAGTTCCAATCGCTGTGCACAGGGGACATGATTCAGGGAATACGTCAGATCGATGACGCTCGTGGCGCTGATTTCGAGGATGACCCACCGCTGCTTGAAGAACTCGGCATCGACTTCGACGACATTTGGGAAAAGACACTGTTGGTTTTGAACCCATTTCAAAACACAGATTCTCATATCATGCACGACACTGATCTAACAGGGCCACTATTATTTTGCTTCGCATTCGGAGGATTTCTTCTTCTGCACGGAAAAGTTCAATTTGGTTGCATTTATGGGTTCAGTGTGCTGGGGTGTCTGTCTGTCTACATTGTCCTTAATTTAATGAGTATGACTGGAGTGTCTGTCGGCTGTGTTGTTAGTGTACTTGGTTACTGCTTGCTTCCTATGGTTGGACTGTCTGGAGTCTCGCTCTTTATGTCACTTCAGGGAGTGCTTGGATCGATTCTTACCACTGTTGTTATTGGTTGGTGTAGTTTAGCCTCATCAAAGTTATTTGTGACAGCATTAGCAATGGACCACCAGCAACCACTTGTAGCATATCCTTGTGCATTGGTTTATGGAATATTTGCTCTTCTGACTGTGTTTTGAGACTCCAACTGATATGCACACCTCTGTGCACAACATTTAAGGAATACCACAACATGGAAGGAGTTTCATTCTAAATTATTTTGCTTATTATATCACCCACAGATTGTTTGATCTGTCAACATTTGCATATAATCTATTAAACACCCGAGGTTTACGGTGTTTAATAATATGAGTAGAAGAAAATAGCTGCATTATCACCTCCTTAGTGGTGGATTTGACAATGAGGATATGCCGGTCAGGAGTGGAAGACATTTTTGTCCTGCCGATTTTAGTCTCGTACAGTAAGGTTTGACCTGAGGTCTCATGGACCTCAGCGGAGTGCAAATAGCCAATTTATGGCAGTTCCAGTACTGAGTGATGAGACATTATATATTAATGCTTATATTATCTTGGCAGCACAAGATTTAATGAACGCTGGCTTTTAAGCACTAAGTGTGCCACTTGGCGCACAATGCCATAAGATCACAAGCAATTGATTTTGCAGGTGAAAATTCTTTAATAAGTTACCCTGACTGTTAGCATTAGATCTGACAACTTTCAAATAATGTCATTCACCCCTAAAATTAGTTGATCTTTTTTCCAAATAGATCAGATATTCAAATCCATGGGGATGTACTAATGATTTTGGAATATATGTGCTACTCAGCAGCTGCAAGGTCCATATTAGGAAAAAAGAGTGCTCAAGTTCTTGAGTGGTAGGTGAGACAGCACACAGTGTTCCCAATGTGGACCCAACAAAGCTGGTGAATAAGTTAAAAAAGAAAACAAACAAACTGTTAAACAGGACACCTGCTTTGACTGTATCTAACCTGATTGAATAATTTTCTATGTCGAAGCCAAAATTTTGGTTGGACAAAATCCATGGTATGAGAAAGTCCATTTTATAAATGACTAACACTATATAAAGAGTAAGAATTCTGCTTTTCAAAATGCTTGAATGACATGAATAATTTATGCTAACACCACAATAAGAAGTGCACTAAGTGGTACCTTTTTGACCAGATTAGGGTCTCAAAATTTAATGGCAGTGAACAAGTAATTTGAGATACTTTATTGAAATTGACAATAAATATGCCAGAGAATGTTTGATTCTATTTTGCTTCTAGAATGCATGTAGAGTATGTTGTGTACAAAGATACGGTTCTCAACAATTGTCATTTTGTCCAACGTGGATTTTGTAATTTATCTTATTCATTGGTGTAACGTTAGACATTGCAATTAATTAAGCCAACTGTAGGGTATATTTATATATAGATTACTGAAATTGATGAAGATACGTTCTATATAAGGACATGATATAGTGTGAAATATGACATTATGAATATGAACTTTGAAACTCTTTCTTTCTTTCCTTTTGCTGTTTTTGTTATAAATTATTTTTACCCTTGTCATCATTATTTTTTATTTTATTTTTTATTCACTTTTTAACACATCTTATGATATTTCTGCACTGAAATTGAAATTTGTAACCAGTTTCCCAACCAGGAACAATGTAATTCCCAGTTTTCCTCCCATGAAAAAGATGGGTGTTACCATTGTCATTGTCGTCATTATTGTTATTGTTATTATTAATATTGTTATTGACTGCTGCATTGTTGGTCGTTCCTCTTGGCACCAAATTGAGGCTGAGCCACGGTCCTTGGGTACCAAAGAACTCAGAATATGATCTGTTCCCAGACGAGTAATAATCTTTTGAAGCTTGGAGATATTGACTGATCCTTGGATCCTCTCAACATGCTTACCCAGTCCCTTTTGGATGATGCCGAGTGCACCTATCACAACTGAACTGTCTGTTCTCATCTTCTGCATTAAGGCTATTTCAATTTCAAAAGTCCTTATACCTTGAGAGTTTCTCCGCTACTATCACTGTAATGTTTCTGTTGGATGGTACTGCCATGTCAATAATGTGCCATGTCCCACACGTATTTTTGTGGTCTTTAATCCCAACATCAGATTTGTAGGCTGCCATTTCCGTGCCTGTGTGAATTGGCATATTCCACGCTATTTTGTCAAGTGTTCGTTCAAGAGTCCTGAAGACATTTCGTAGCTACGAGGGAACATCATTATCATAGCTATATTGACCCTCGGATTTTAGAGTAGGTTATGCAGGTAGTATCTCCGAGCATTTCCCACCAACCATGAGATTACACACCCAAAGGCCAGACCACAACATCGGGAGCTACGTCCCCTACTCTTTGGGAACAGTGTGTGGGTTCTTAAACATCCTACAAACATGCTTACTAAAATAAAATTTAAAAATTGGCATTTGTTTTCATCCCATTTGATGACAAAGTGAAATGGTACTGAACAAGTAAATACAAAGTCTTCGGGAGATATTTCCAGTGATAAATGCATGACTACAGACTCGTGAATGCTTCAGTTTTATTTGAATCCCAGCACCTTACAAAATCCTGCTGCAAATCTTGGATCTTTAGCTTAGTTTAGGGCTGATGGGTGTACATCAGTTTAAAAACTACATAATTGAAGCAGTTTACTCGTCCTAATTTAATATTAGCAAAAAGCTGAAATAAGGGAGAAAATTTTATGGGTCGGTTCATTGACGTTCGGTCTCTGGTCATTCTGTAAATTGTGTCTAGAAAGGAAACATATAAAACCGTTCATTATAGGTATAAAGTAGGTAGTTATCCATTTTTTAGCTTTTGGAAAGAGATTATTTCGAAGAGGCAGAATGCAAGCTTCTTTTTACTCTAAGCAGCAAGGAGTAGAGATTTTCTCTGTTAGAGTGGTTTTCAATTGAGGCAATCACGTTCTGAGGAAAATACTCCCTTTAACCAATCACAAAGCGAAATAATACACGACTTGGTTTTACTAGCCAATCAGAACGCAAAGCAAGTAAAGGCAACCAGCGCCAAGCGCGGGAAAAGACTAAGTCGCAAATTGGTTTTGCATCTGATTGGTTGATAAGTTCGCGGCAGTTTCTTGATTCAATCATGTAGCAAACCAAAACCAACGCTCAAGTGAAAAACTGTTCTATAGATCACGTGACCAGCAGCCATATTGATTTACTGAAACAAAAGGAAATATTTGCATAAAATGGACTTCAATTCCACGAAAATTGTTTTGAGGCACCAAAATGGCCGCCTTCTCTTTGTTCAGGTACACCAATATGGCCACCGTCGCGTCATGTGAAAACGATCTGTTGGCACAGAATTGCCTCGTACTCATGCTTTTGCCCCACTTTTACCTATTGTTGTTGTGAAACGAGATCAAATTTCGACCACTGGATCAACTCTTTTGTTGAGAGGTGGGGCGCTCATTTGGGGAAGCGCTCTTTCGAGTAAATACGGTAAGTGCTTTACAGTGATGCTGAATGTTTGTCACAATTCTCTTGGTAAACATTCCTTGTATTACTAAACCCACCTTCCTTCAACACTTCTGTTGCCACGATTGGATGAATTTCTGTAGCTCTTGCACCTGATCGTTTGGATCTCGGTACTCATTCCACTGTTCACCATTTGCGTCACCACATAGGCCACGCACTCGATCACGAAGAAAAGGAGACGCGTACACACGAATCTGGTGACTTTCGATTATGGCGTACAGGCCAAACTGAAAAGACATAGCCAACAGACAGTTTTTGGTTTGAGAATAAGAACAACATATTGTCAACACAAAGTTGTCACTGATTACACCAGATGTTTGTTTTATCTTGGGGTAAATGCCTCTGTCAAAGTGTTTTGCCGCATGGGTATTTCCCATTTTGCTTTATCGGTCAAATGTTGCTTCTTGCCTTCGAGTTTTGGTCAGACGAGTTTTCGTTTTCAAACCAGAAACTATGACCCTTGAGAGTAATTAAATGAGATTGGGAATTCTCTCTTCGTGCAGAACATTTCCTCATAATATTCATTTCAGAGTGAATGTTATTGCATTCATTACTTAGGCGGAAGGAGCCCAAGTGACCAGGACCATTTATGGTTTTCAGTCTCGCGCCACCTTACCGGCCTTGGCAATATACAATTTAGTTCGGGAAAATTCAGATCAGTATAACAAAAGGCCAAATGATTCAACTCTACGCAGAATTGTCAATGTCGTACCATCTTTAGGAGATATTAGTATTTTAGTTTTGTCATATGTACATGTACACACCTAGCAACGTGAGTGAGAGGAAATGCATTGGTTTTATGATACCGACTTCGTGAGTTTTTTTTTTTCAAATTGGTGACTGTAATTATATTACAAATGGGCGATCCCGGCTAGCCGGGCTGAGATTTCTCCATGAGCGAGTGATTTTTGACCACTTTCATTACTCCACTTTATAGCAAAATCTGAACACGCCGATTAGTCGGGGTTTTTTTATGTTTCCATAACACATATATATGATAGCAAATCTTAAGGCTGCTTTAAACTGTTAAATGGCGAAAGAAACGTCTCTCGACTTCTTTTTATCGTTTTGTCACACGGCACATTCTAAATTTAGTCCAAGCTGGGCCGAAAGTCATCCCAACAAACGAGACCAACCCGGTCAACAGATAGATTCCAATACACCTAGACAACAACACCCAAGTATATACGCTCCCACAGCGTCTTGTATGTCATAGCATATCACAGTCTTGGTAGTAAAAGGGTTTGTTTTAAGTGGTATCTGTACCTGTGTATTCAGCTGAATCAGACTCTTTCCTTCAGACATTATTACTTTATGCACAGTGGCGCCAGGTTGTTTCGTTCGGCATTCCTGTGTGGTACATTCCTGTTTCTGACCATCAATTAGTATTGTGGCATCTGCTTTAATTTCCACAGTTTCGTTGGATTTGCCAATAATCGCTTTCCAAATATTTTGCCCTTGTTTGTTGATCTGAACAGTGAGCTAACGGGAAAAGAGAAAAACATGCATGCCTCAGTTTAGTCACGTTTCATAGATGCCAAACCAATATGGAACAGGAGCTTGTTACAGTTCACTCTTTTGTGTACTTTTATCAGCTTTGTGTGCTGTGGTATAACAGGACCGTACTATAACAGGACTCTCGGCATAACCACACCCGTTTCGCTAGGCATTTCACTGCAGTCACGAGCTGTCAACATCGCGGCAGAGTCCGTGTGGATAGTTACACTTAAAACATTGTCAGAATATTATCAAAGCTGAAAACGTAGGGGACATATTTCCGTCAAAAATCTTATTTTTATCGTTAAAAATCGTTCACTGAAAAGTTACGTTTGGCTTTATTTCTCACATACCGCTGCCAACTCTCTCCGGGGTGCGCTTCCCCGCGAGGCCTCATCCACACTATTAAATGCGTTTTCAGAAGGGCATGTTCGTTTTTGTCTAGGCGCCGGAAAACGAAGCAAATATTTTCAGCCACACCAGCGTTTTCGCAGTCTTCACGTAAACGCAACAAAGTAGGACAAGCTATGCCCAACATAGTGCAGGTCCTTGTTTCAGTTTTATATGGAATCAAATTCTTGGTCACGGTAGTCACTCTCACTTTGTTTCGTCAGGACAGAAGTTTGCTGCTGTTTCGAGTGTCCGGTGGTTGACGTTCACCTTACGGAAAGACGCAGAGGCACCATGCATCCCTGACGTTGAGGCTGAACGTTCTACAACTGGTTGATCTCTCTCTCTCCCCTCTCTGCGACACGAGGTAAGTACGAACCTTTATTCGTTGAAAATTATTATTGTATAGCATGCATACCTTTATTCTGCTCGGCTTGCCCATCTTGTGTTCCTGAACCAGGACATAGGGACAGCCACCCTTCACGTTCGCAACGTATTTAAGCTCATCAAATACCCTGAAATGTTGGTCCTTGACTTGACACCAGGCTAAAATAAGAAAAACAAATGCACATAGCGTAATTATCACGTTTGAAACCGAGTCCCTTAACGTTGAAAACAACAGCAAGCAAAAACAAGGACCAAAAAAGGAAAAAAGCCAGCAAATACAATACCATGAAAAAAAAAAATTAACACAGTTAGTAAAGTTCGATTGCATGTTTAAACTGAAGCACTAATTTGTGTGCACTTTAAAGCTGATCCATTGCAAAGTGGTCTAACCGTTAATCTGTCAATCGTAACTGGGCCAAGTTACTCTCGGCTAACTATCGGAGACTGTGTTTGTATAAAATAAAAAGCAGAATTGAAAAGAAGGTTATACACTTGATAGCATTACCTATTATCGTAAAACGACCCGACGATGGTAGCAGTTTGATGTCAACTCTCCCAATAAGGATGATAATAATACATCGTGGTCACCAAATCAGCCGCATTATATGGCATGTTTTGATTCTGGCACACTCATTTTTTCGCTTACCGAAACTTGCTATCGCCAATGAAATATTGGTTTCGAGTTTTCTCAAAGTCGCGAAAATGGCAGCATCCACAATGCACGCATGAAACCAAGTGATTTCCGGCTATCAAACAGAGGCACTCAGACATCACCCTTTCTTAGTAGTTGTGGGGTCTACCGAGAACCAACGCATGGTTGTCAAGTTCAGTACTACTCTTCTACAACATGTTCTTTAAAACGTTTGACAGAAAACCAACATGGCTTCTCGTCTATTTCGTGGATGACAGCTCAAGGAGTCCTCATCAATCGATCTGTCGACTGATCGAGAGAATTTCACAAAAAGATCACTCCAAAAAATTGCCTGTAGAGATCGAGTGTTCTTCGAACAGCAGCAAACTTATGGGACCATCTGTGGTGTGGCTCGACATCTTTTAATCAAAGAGGAAATCACCAGTTTTATTGGGGAAATCATTTTTTAACATTTTACTTGTACATATTATCGCTTTTTGTGATTTATTTTATGTCGTATTTCATATTCCTAGGAAACACAACTGTATTTCAGATAAGTTATATTTCATAAAGCAGTATCATATCATATGATCATGTAAGCGCATTTCAATATTCAGCCTAAAGGATGTCATTGGTTTACCTCATTGATTAAGATTAAAGTTTACAATCACGAATAAGACCTACTAATTCTTTGTTTTTGAGGCTCAAATTGAAGTGCACATCAACCTTACTGGATATGCGATATCTTTCCTACCATAGACGTGGTTCATGATTTCCTCATAAGATGAAGGAAACCGCTCCACCCTAAGGGGAAGGGACAGGTCCGTTCTCCCAACTTCTACGTTAGGCGTTTTTAGTCTCAGATTGGCAGTGGTTGATGATCTTAGTTGAATTTTTAATTCCACTTCTTTCGTTTGGTGGTCCGTTCGTCTAACCCACGCAAATTGCTGGAACGCGTACCAAATCTGTGGCTCCCATTTGTAGAAAAAGTTCCTCCATTGTTCTGGAAGCTACGCAATGAACATAAAGAAAACAAAGAACCCCACTTACTTAGTGGAACCAGCTTGTGATAAGACGGCCTTGTCGCCACCAGTGCCTATCCAAATCAGTCTGCTGTGGAATCGGCCAAAATGCAGACTAATATTTACGTATGCTAACGTTTCAAAAGTTTCCCGAGCGGCATGTCTTCCTACAATCGCCACTAAGCAAGAAATCGCTTAAGTGTGGACTATCTCGGTTATTTATGTCAATCCGGCACTGCAGGATGCCACCAGTATCCGCTGAATCATTTGGATTAGAAGTGACAACGAGGAGTGTCTGGTTGAAGAAAAGGTGAATGTATTGCTGTTACATGTAGTCCCAGACCTTACCTTTGTCCACTCTGCCTGTATGCGCAAACATTTGCCGTTATCCTCAATTCGTCCTGAAGCAGTGATCTGATACTGAGGTTTCCCTTTTCCAAAATTTAGTCTCAGTCCACTGGAGTTAGCTGTAAATGTCATCATAGCGTCATGGTATCCTTTCACTTCGAGAGAATTGCAGGTAATATCCAGTTGTCTCCTATTATCTCTTTTGTAAGTTATCTTGTACGGAATCCTACGTTTAACTGTCTCTGACGACGCAATGATTTCGCCAAGGATCTGCTTCTCTGTAACACAACGTAAATAGGGCACCAATTAACCACTATAATAGCATATTTTTGCCAAGGGTTGCTAAGTCTCACTGTTTATATCGTGAAAAAACAGTAAAAGCTTGCAATCTTCTGACGTGAGTCCTTCAACTTGAGTCGATTCTCTTTATATCTCACCTTTTTTGTCTTTTTTGTCTGTATGATGTGTCCACTCTATCAAGGCTGGGTTGTCTGCGGCGGGTGCCATGGACAAGCGTACTTCGCCCTGGACAAAGGCGGGGAAAACCTGCACCTGTGGAAGCCTCAAAGCCGTAAGATCGGGGAATTGTCCTTCGGCGCAACACTGAACTCCAAACATGTCCTGGCCAGTGCAGGTCTTTTGTAGCTATAAAATAAAAACAGCATGAGTGGGGCTTTTTTCTTCTGGACATTTCCTTGTTAATTTTGTCGTTCTTCTAAAGATCTCTTGTCCTATAGGACAAAGAGAGGTGACTTGAAGGTGTGTCTCCGGACTTAACCTTGCCGGGTATCTTCTGGTTTCACTAAAGGATGTATTGCTGTTTGATCAAATGGCAGTTTTTGATGAATACTTACTCAGTTAATTTAATTACCTGTGTGAGGTGGTCGCGGTTGAGTTCCATGGAAATTTGTCGTTCCGTTCTATTACATTTTTCCGGGTCCTGCAGTTCGGCAAATCCTTCGGTTTTCACCCTAAAAATGTCCGCAAATTGCCAACTTTCAATAATGAAACCCAGCAGTAGTCTGATTGGTGAGAAGATGGTTCCGAACTGATTAACATTTGTCAAATAGGCTCAGGTGAAATTTCAAATGAAAGCTTGGGTGGTCTTCAACTAATGCCGTGAATTTCTTACTCCGAGCATTCAATATGTTGCAACTGAACTCTTTTGCATTTATTAAAAGAAAGTCTACCAGTTAATTGGCCAGCTTTGTACTTACTCAAAATGCACAATATCCTTTTGTCCCTGAGGGATATTGTACTTGACACTGCACTTCTTTCCAGCCTCAGCCTCGACAGAGGCTTTCTGATCACAATTGGATTTTGCGTTAGCTTTCGTCTGTAATCCCACGCGTAGGTAAGGTGTATGAATACCAACCGAGGCATGAGTGTGCATGTTTATACTGAAAAAGATAGTAGTAATGCTAACATCAACTACTCAACAAAAACACTGATTATCACCTAACCCCAACTCTAACCTATTAGGAATTCTTAATCTGTTTTGTTAATTTGTTGGGTTATTTCATTGTCACTAAATAGACTTTCAAGGGCAGTTATCATTATCATTCTTAGTATTAGAATTAGTATTAGTATTTGTATTATTATTATTATTATTATTATTATTTAGAACAAATGATAGCCACAAATCAGCCCGTAAGAATACACCGAATGTATAAATGGCTGCCAATTAATTATTCTTTTATCTTTATGATAATTAGCCTCACTAGTCTCGTCAGCATGCGGAAAATTCATCAAAATTTTTACACAAGAATGAGGTTAGGGAGTCTAATTAGCATTTATATAAAAGAATAATTAACAAACCGCGATTTATGCATTCGGTCGATAAAGGTCACCAAAGAATTGTTGTTGAACTTTTTGGTTATTAAAAATGGCATTTTTTATGCAGACTTTGCACTTTGACTACATGCAAATTTGGTTACTGATATATTATTTGAAGCTATTTTCATCCCTTCTCCCTGTCATCTACTTGTTGTTAGTTCCCTTCAGTCCCTCGGATCGCCTAGTCCAGATAGCACTTTCCGCTAATTGCACTTTATTACTCTATTATTTGTTATTATTTATTATTGTTATTATTATTATTATTATTGTTGTTGTTGTTCTTGAGCTAGTGTCTAAAGTTGCTGAACTCTGTAGACAGGTGGGAGGCAGTTAGGTAGCTGTTGGTCATCATACACATGTGATGTGATGTGTTGGTAGAATAAACGTTCTTTTCATTACTCGGGATATCCTCATTTGAAGAGGGTTTCATAAATGACAAAGGTGTTAACATCAGAAAAAGCAATCAGCAAAAGTTATCAGACGAAAAGTTACTCGATATAACTATAAAGTTATATACTGGGATCACGACTAAATTCGACAGGGAAAGGAGAGAAGCTACTTAACAGTTCCTTACCTTGGTTTAATCCCAACAGTCCCACCCATTTTTTCGTATTGCCAGAACGTCAGCCAAGATGACCCTACGTGCATTTCTGCGTTTGCAGTAACTCTAGCAGCGGTAGCGGATTTTAACTCCATGTCCAGCGTTATTCCCGCGAGAGTCGGGAGCAAGTGCCGAGCATGAGCTCCCAAAAATGCTTTCTCCAAAGTTTGTTGAATTTTGGCTCCATTGCTTGAGATAACAATACCTAGGAGAAAGTGGTTCATATAACCTGTTCCCCAGACTTGCACCACAAAAACAAAAGTCAGCAGTCTATCCTTAGATTCCACAAGAAAGCGAATTATTTTCTTATTGTGTGTCAACTAACCTGTGAATGAAATCACAGAGTATCTTTCATTTTTGAAATAAAAGCAGTCTATTTAGCTTTTCAGAATGTTTCAGTTCTGACGACGCCGATTTTGGACAGGGATTCTTACTTCAGTCTTTTAACCGCAACGATCATAGGGTATATCAAATAACTGTTACTGTAACACTGTTATTCTGTATACCAGGAGCCCGCTACCCGGGGCCCCATTTTCCATATTAACTCTGAGTCAACCGTGTGTCGTATCTTATGATTTTTAGATCCATCTCCCACAGGGGTTTTCGCGGGTGTCGTTGTAATTGCCTATCATAAGAAAGCAATCTTGGTCCGTTGTTAAATTTCGCGTGCAGCCGCATGAAGGTATTTCAAACTGAGAAAACAACTTTCGCGGCAAATTAAATAGCCATCGCAGATATTACAGTGCTAAAAATAAAAGATACAGGACAGGGTTGACTCGGGGGTACAATACATATGGAAGCTCCAGGTGATGGTGTCATGTTAACTATTGATAAACCTCCGCATGACGTTTACATTTTCAGTCTATTTTTGTAAAGCGTCGTTTTCCGTTGGTAAAACTCTGCAAGAAAGCCATCATATAATCATGAACTACGGAATTCTCGCAGTGTCCAGGTGTTTCAGTTTAGTTTTTACCTTGATCAGGGTATTCCAGCCTATTTTTTTTTCCATGGAGTAGATCTGACACATCGCGCGCCAGTTGATCCACATTTGCCTGCTTCAGTTCCATGAAATGAATTTCATTACCAAACACCTTCATGAATGCGGAAACGTGACGTTCTTTCTACGGTAAAATTAGAGGACGATCAGCCTATTAACCATAGTAATCTGTAGTTAATTGCTTTTAGATAATAATTTAGAAGACGCGTAAAATCCGAAGAGTTTACTGCCACAATAAACAATAGCTGATTGACCAATCAGAGCGCGCACGTTGATTTTTTAGTGATATAAATCTCTGTAGTTATCTACTCACAGTTTGTCCATCACTCGAAGTTTGGGAGGCTGAAAACGCCTGACTTGAATCCTCGGGCCGTTGAGAAATTGGTGGATGTGAAGAATGTTCATCGTTGTCATCTAATTCCTCTTCATTGAACAATGATGTAATCCGTCCCCATAAAGACCGCCTGCTTCGGCTGCGAATTTTTCTCATAACGTGCTCAACTACATCGTCCATGTTTTGAATTCGGGCTCCAAACTACAAAATAACACATTTGTTAAAAACTGCTATAACCACGAATAGATACCCTTTTTTTCATTTTTCGGTGAATAAAAATTGGAATGACGTTTGGATGACTCCATGTCATCAATTTCAAGTATGTAAAAAGTTGCATGTGATAAAACAAAGCTCTGTTCTTACTGAAAAACTGCGTTCTCTAGTTTTCTCTCTCGTGGTGAGTCGTTTCGTGCTGAAATTTAATTCCCTGTATCGATGACCGCGTAGAAAACTAATTGCAAACAATAGTTTATCCCTAACGGCTTCATCTTGTAACCCAGAAAGTGAAATTGTAGCCTTTTCTAAGGTTTCTCGGCAACACACTGGTACGTCACTGTTTGTTTGCTTCAATCTCATTTCCTGCTTGGGACTTTTCCGTTTCAGTGGAAGGAAAACTAATTGCAAACAATAATTTACCTCGAACGCGTTCATCTTGTAACCCAAAAAGTGAAATTGTAGCCTTGTGTTAAGGTTTCTCGGCAACACACTGTCTGGTACGTCAAGTTTGTTTGCTTCAATCTCAATTCCTGCTTGGAACTTTTCTGTTTGGAAAGAAAAGACAAGATTTTTGTCTGCGTTATTCATGACATCAATACGTTCTTTCTAGTCTGGGTTTCTCAAAATAAAATGAGAACAGTAAAATCGATGCCCTAAGATAAAAAGAATGAATAGTCTACACATTTTATGTTAATGAATGTTACCACATGATCTCCAAAGTAACAAGAAGAACGACAAAAGTGAGAGTAATCTTTCGTGAGGATACTAACGTCACAGTAAGTGGTCTATAAGAGTACGGAAGGGTCCTCAAACAACACGAACTAAGCTAAGACTAAAAGTATTCAAAAAACATTCGAATAATATTCAGCATTGCTTAAAAACAGTCTCGTTGATCAGTTTATCACTGTATCACAAATTTACCGCCTACCCTGAAAACTTGGTGTCATTTACCTGAGTTGTAAGCCAGTCGCACTCCCTTGGAGTAACTCAGTCCATATTTCATCTCTGGCATAAGTCGTAAGACCAAACGAGCCTGTATTGACCTGAAATAATAGCGATGTCACCTGCTAACAGACGTACTTTCCTTGAAGCTGCAAAACCTACCAAAACCCTCACCCTCTGATCACTGAAGTTCGCTAACAAATTCAGGTTTGTTTTGAGCTCGACATAATTAGCCGGCTTCCGTAAAGATTCGGAATGAGAAATACTCCAGTCCACCAGATACAAGCTAACGTCTATCTCTATAGCATTTTGTCACACGAAGAGGCCTTGGAGTTTGGTTTCCTCTATCTGTTGCCGCCATATTCACCCGTTTCTTGAACGATTTGTTCAAATTGTGACATATAATAGCCTGTTACTCAGAGTGAACAAAGGACGATCTTAAGGGCCGAAAGTGTTTCGTTAAAACATTTGAAAGCAAAATCACCTTTTCTTGGTGAAAACGTTGTTGCTATAGGCGAGGGCCGATAGATGTGAAAATACGAAAGAGGCAAGCTGGTTGCTACGTGGACCTGTTCGTGGGTTATAAATCTCTCGTCTGACAATATTTGCCACAGCCTGCAGTGTTGCGAAGTTAGGTCTTGTATTAAGCAGTTGTACAAAGGTGGCCATGCGTAGTTCTGGGTTTTCGTCACGGTCAGCAAAGACTGAAATTAGACATCGATAAGCCTAAACGAGGAAAGTAAGGGAATAGCTTCAATTTCTCGATTCAGCGTGAAAATGTTGGTGAGAGTCGGAACTCTTACTCTTCCAGGAATCTTAACGGTAGTCTTACTTTCTCCCTGCAACTGGTTCGAGGTGCGATGCGCCTCAGGGCCCAAACACACTCCACACGGATGTATAGAGGCTCTTGCTTGTCTTTGAGAATCTTCTGTAGGTCATCCTGCACCTCGCAGCTTCCTGCATTTCCAAGCGCCTGAATGTACGAAAGTCTGTCGTCCTGTGTCTGTTTGGAGTGGTCAAGCTTGTTCTTCATGTCCTGTCGGTTGAAAAAAGAAGATACAGTTTTAAGAACAGAAACAAATTATATATGGATAGAGCGATTAAAGTGGACAGACGTTCTCACAATGGAAGCAGTTGTTGCTACAGATGATGAATTTTCACAAATTTCTGGGAGGGTAGACAAAGACCTCAGGGGAAACAAGGAGATGTCTTCATACCTACAAACCCCTGTCACTCTCCAACAGTAATTGTACTGTGTTTAGGTAAAAGGGGAAACCACCGCTTTTGTTCAAAGGGACGATTTTGTTGAAATACAGGATATGCATTCGGTGCTCCATTTAAGGCCATGATTGTTTCCTATTTTACCTTAAGACTCCTCTCATAGGCCATCACATCTTTAGTGTCCTGCTGGGAACTTGGTCTCTGGCTGATCTTGTTTAGCAAGGCGCCAAATGACAGCAAGCATTGACGGCGACATGATTGATCTCCGCACACCTTTCTGTAGTTACAAAGGTCCTAAACCACATTAAGTGGAAGCAGATATCGATACAACGTAGACCAGATGTCGAGCTATGTTATGGTGGCAGGTCTAATTTAGTGTGAAGTCCGAGGATTAAAGAATCCCGTTGCGTTGTCTTTAAATTCTCTCAACATGGACCCAAAGTCTCTTAGTTTGCCTCCAAATTGTTACTTTGTTAATCCCCTTAAACGCAATCAACTGTTACCATGTTCATAACAGATCGGTTGGAGTATTGAGTGAATAGGTGGAAATTAGCAAAAGGTTTACGGTTAGGTTTAGACTGTGGAACCTCCACAGAGTGGCTTTCATCCATTCAATCAAGATGGACTTGGAAATTGAAAGTGTTGGCTCATACTTGAGGACAGGGAAACCGGAGCACTCTTGGAGCAGAGTGGAAAACCAATAACAAACTCGACTAGGTTATAACGCCACGTCCAGGTCACATTGGTTGGATTGGAGACTGAAGGGCGACGTTAATCTTAAAGTACGTAATTCAGATAATTCATATATACTAACCCTTGCAGCATTAATATGACAGGCACGAGGTCTGGGAGTAGCTGCCAGTCCTAAAAACAATCGATTGAGCTCATTTGCTTTAAACTGTTGGACGTTTTCCTTCAAAACTTCAAAAGCTTCGCAAGTTCCGACAAACGAAAGGGCGTCCAAGCTAAACTTTCTGCGGAAGAAAAAGGAAAATGCAATGGAACGGTTTTAAGAATCTTACTCGTTACGCTGATTGAAGTTGCCAATAAAGCTGTCTCGTTTTGTAACGAGTAGAGGTAGAAGTAGATACCTCTCTGTCGGGTCCTGGCGTTTGAAAATATTTTCTGCCACCCCTTTCAAAGTGGCTTTGTTGCATCTCCTCAACTCATGGACGACAGCTGCAAACGTCTCTCCTGCATTTTGGCCGGTGGGATCTTTAGCTGCCTTGCACATTTCGTTGATACGTTCTTCTGCCTATCACGGCATACGGCGAAAAATAAATCATTGCCATTTCTAACTTCTTATATAACCCGTCTAAGATAATTGCCCTATCACGATCGCCATTGCAAAAGCTTTACGTTCACAAGTGGTAATACCGAAAAGAAATTTTCTTTTTTTAACATTGAATTCTTCGATCCTACCAATACCTTGATTTGAAAAGTGTCAATGTTAATTCACGGTCTGTTAATTTTCAAGTGGCGACCTCTAAATGTTGGATATTCGCGGAAATTATCGCAAGTAAATGACTTTATTGGCTTTAATTTCTTACCTGTATGCCAATTTGATCTTGGCATTGTGCATCTTCGCGGGCCCTTTTTTCGGGATTTTCAGCAGTAAAAGTCTTTCTGATCGGTTTTGTCAGCTCGGTAGCTAAAGCAATGGATAAAGTAACAGATTATCCCTTTTTGACAATACTGTACATATGTTACTGTATATATGGTATTGTTGCAATTCAACCAGTGATTGAGTACAAACAAAGTTACTGTTGTCTTTGTTGTTATAATCAAAGAGTCAGACTAAGACAACCAAGTAGCAAAAAAACAAAGATATAAAACAAAACAAAACAAAACACTGTAACCCGCCCGATTAAGAGTTTCTATTTTTCTTTGTGTTTCTTTTCTTTTTTATTTAATTTTTGTCATTCAGTTTCTTTAAATTCAGACACTTCTTTGGTAAAACAAATTTGTACTCGTCTCCTGTTTTGCTTTTATGGCATCCAGACATTTTTCATGGAATGATCTCCTTTTTTTTAAATGAACTGAAGTATAAGTATATTCTTCATCACACAGTTTTTTCTAATTATTCAGCATTTGGGGAGAACTCATCGGCTGAAGACGACAATGCTGACGGCTCTCTTTTATACCAGCTATCTTCGTCTGTATTGTATGAAGAGATTAGGAAGAACAAGTAGCATACTTACAAGCTGCACCCGCAGCTGTTTTATTTTTAAACTGCAGAATTTGCCTGTTTGTAGAAAGAATTAAAAAATGCACAAAAATCAAAATGTGTTACAATAAAAACAAACAGATATCAATAAATAAATGACCATGTTGGGGTAACGCCGACCTAAGTGGAAGGGGCCCTCAGTTTCGGGGCTAACAAAGGAGCAGGGTTGTGGCCAAGGTACTTTTCCCGAACTCGGTGTCATATGTGAGCTTAGTTAGTTGGTTCTCTACGGTGCTCCGATAGGTTTTCTTCCAGGTTCTCAGGTGTTCACCCTCTCCACAAAAGCCTATGTTAGGCTTAGGTTAGGATTTGATTTAATTTGTCAGATTGTCCCAGTTAGTATCCCGTGCTTATGAATAATCGCTGTTATTATCTAACCGGAAAAAAAACTCACATATTACTCCTAGTCCGGAAATCAAACCCGGACTGCGCTGGTGGGAGGCGAGCGCTGTGACCGCTGCCTTATTCTCGCTCTTTAAAGAAGACCTCCTTTATGAATAATTAAATCGTGTAGCTGTTCTTCAAGTGACCATTAAAGGACAGAGCTAAACTAGAGAGACGAGAACTATCGCCTAAATTATCAGAAGCGCCAGGGCACTGAGGTATGCTAATAAAAACCACATTGAATTTTAAATTTGCTGAGGCATTAGTTTCTCACCCTAGACCACTGGTGTTGTCTCAGTCAAGAAACTGGATTTCGTTTGAAAGCAAAAGCAAACTCAAAATTTCCTTCCACCATCTCCGAGTTCGCTCATACTAGGATGTCAGAACACTTGTAAGTAAAGTCACCGTATATTGAAAGAATGCATGACTGCGATGAGTTATTAAAAAAGAACAAAAAAAAAACACCCCCAAAACCATGGGATTTTTAGAAGACGCGAGTAAGCGAGCAATGTTTCGCATGGCTGTGTGTTCTTATGGCCTGTAAGAGTAACTATGGGAACTTGTTTCTGACTTAAAATTACTCTAAGTGGTAAAAGGAGGCGGCTAATTCTAACCGTGTATATACGACTTTGGTAGAATTCTAGAATTACCTGGCTGTCGTCGTCACTTGTCCTGCTAAACGAGAGAATGGAGTAATCAAATGTTTGTCATAAGCTTCAGCTCTGGAGATTACGTAACCTGTGTGTTGTGAACCAGTTAGAGTGTGGTCAATCTGTCCGGCGGCGCGGTGGTATGCTGTATACCCCATGCCCTGTAGGGAAACAAAGATGTAATTGAATTGCACGATCATAGTTGATATTAACACGATATGTAGGTTTGGAATCACGTATGGAGCGATCTGGAGAATTGTAAGCCCTTTACGAATAATGAAATTGATTTCTAAACCATTTAAACATTCTCAAACAACATAAATGATGAACGTCTACATTTCGTGAAGTGATTCTCAAATGCTTGATGTTTACATTTGTGCAATTAATTTGAGATACTTGTATGGTATATTTGTTGGATTGCTTGCGTCCATTGTGTGGTACATCAGAGTAACCCCTGGAAATAATTAATAGCAACTGAATTGACAGTAACAGAATTCTGTTGTACTATAAAAGGTGAGTCGAAGTAATTGACTTTTCAAACGACAGCTTCTGACTAAGTAGTATTTCATTATTAATATAATTTTTATTGTGCTGTACGAGTTCAAGTTATTTCTACCTTTTGAACTCATCTATAAATTATACTTGGATCCTTGGATCGATCATCATGTTAGCAGGCGTCACAAAGACTTTCACACATTTGAACCTATATGGTGATGATCTTTAGAGCGATCATTTACCAGTGTCAGAAATTATTTCCAGGGTAATTTTACCATCCCTAATTTCTTAATTTTCGACTTACCCGCCGGCATTCCTGACACGGTTCTCCAAGATAACTACTCTGTTTGAACTCAGGGCGACCTTGACACTTATCGTAGTTGATCACTTTGGTTACCTCGACAACTTCTTCCTTTACCCCAGGATGACTGTTATCCCTCTTGATAAAATAAGCCACTTGACAATAGCCTACTGCCGTGGACTGAAACAGGAAGAACAGGATTGGTAGCTTTGGTATGGTCTGTTGAGTAACGCGTATAAAGTCCGTCGTGATCAGAACCCCAACCCAGGCGCTTTCCGATTGGACGTTTAATCCACTGCTACGAATTTACCTGGGAAGAGCATGTGACGAGCCCGAAGTACGTCTTCACAGGATCATGGCCTGCCTTAGATATGTCCAGTATTTTGTCTCTATGTTTTACATGACGACACTTTCAGCCATGAGTTCGCTGCGAAGCAGCTTTTGCATATAACGAGCTTTCATGAGTCTTTTACCATTGCCAAAAATAATTTCTAACCTCGTGTTGAATGACATACATCTGATTTAACGGAACTGAGATCTGGAACAGATTAACGAGCCCGCGTTTTACGTTCAGCGACCATTCAGGGTCCTGAGGGTGCGCACTAATCTCTTTGATGCTGCCATCTGATTTCATAGCGAATCTCACGGGTAGAGCGAGCTCCTGCTGCATAGTGGTGAGGACTTTAGGGTCTGTATTCTCTTGCCTCTGAGTGAGGTCCCCCTTGGTTCCTTGGACTTGATGTACTTGAATGTTTCCCAACTAAGGTGTACGGTATGAAAAATAGCATTTAAAAGATAAAAGAAAAGTACCTTAACTTTCATGTTCCTGAATTTCATGTATCATAAAACGACAAAGCAACAGTGTGAATCCACTTCAGACGTGTTTTCTCACGCCATGAACAATACTCTTACATTTCAAGATTGAAGCTGAACTTGCTGAGCTCCGAATGTCATGATATGGGGTTCTTTTCAATCCCTACCCAAACCACAGGGACGAGCCGTGCCCCCTCTACCTCAAATTGTATTAACCGGGAACCCATGAGCATTGCTGGTGCTGGAACACAATAGGGAAAAGCCAGTCGCAAGTGCTAGCCTTTGTTCAAGTTCACTTTGTTTCATTATACTGTTTGTAATCCCTTTCCAACGTAGACTATTTTCGTCTTTGAGGATGTTAGACCACAACTACTTTCTTAAATGCAAAAATCTAATCTGACCGTGACTTGCATCTCCGCCGTCTTGATGACATCAACGTGAGCGTCGCATTTGATTTGCAGTCCCAGAGTCTTCGTCGATCCTCCGGGCATGGCATGAGTGACGTCGCATTGGTAGCTGTGCGTGTAACGTTTGCCCTTCTCATAGCCTGAAGACGAATGGAAGATGTTGCGTTGAATCAGTGTTTCCAGTATGAAAGCAGAAATTAAATCATATGAGCCTACTTGAAAACTCCGGCCTCCTTGCAAGTCCCTCCTAGCCCTCATTAGGGAGCTTACGAAACGACAACGACGACGACGACGACGACATCGGTTACGAGGACGTCATTTAAAGGAGTTGAAAAATAAAAGTTCGCGTTTTTTGTATCACTACGCAACTATCTTACGTCGTTCCGCCATTCAGAATGTGTAGTGACTGTCGAGGATTAAACTGGTATGGGCGGGTTAAAAAAACTAAACCTATTGTTTTGTGTCGTCCTCATTGCCGTCGGCGTCGTCATTTCATACGCTCTCTAATTTTAAAACTACTGGTAATAATTTTTTCCTGATATCGCCCAAGATTAAGTGAACAGCCGGGATTATCATACAGACTGAACTTGGCGAAACGTTTATTGTAGTGGCATTTTTCTACGCGTACATCCTCAAATACGCCTTACAACACTTTGTGGCGAAACTGCCAGACTACTGTACAACTCAATTTGCAGGCTCGTGGCTCACAATCATATCCAATTGATCAGTAGAATCCACAGATTCCCGGCCTCTTCTCAAAACAAAATGAGAGATCGAGCACCACACTGTGGACTACGTCAACAATACAGTACTCACCCAAGGGCATCGCAGCTGTGAAAAAAAAAAGATTAATGAGCACAAAACAATAGGATTAATTAACAAAAATCAATAGGATTAATGAGCAAAAACAATCGCTCCGCACGCTCTGCACGTGCGTTTACATTTTGGTATATTTCTTTGCCGTTCTCGGCTCAACAACGACGTGAAATGACCAGATTTGAAGTTTTGTGTGGGACGTGAATGCAAGACGATTAATTGTCCATTCTTTGTCTTAACTTTAACAGCGTACATACGAGCTCTAATCCTGAACAGGTGGTAATTGTTTTACGCTCGGAATGAGTTGGAATAAGCGCGAAGTGAGTACAGTAACGTGAATTTATATTTTGAGACGACGTTGTCGTAGCCGTCGTCGTCGTCGTTCTTGCTTAAGCTCCCCACTATTATTGAATTACTGGACAAAACAAAATAAAGCGAGCACTGAGCATATGTAAAGCAAAAGAAAGAAAGTAAGAAAAGGAAGACATAAGTGCAAAACACTTCAATTTTCGCATTAATTTTAAGGCATAATCTGTAACAACCAATACTGTTATTTCTTTCAGATTGGTGAGCATTCAACTCAGTGACAAGAGCGTCGAGTCCTTCAGCTATACTCCAGGTCAGTACATTTTGCTTCAGTTTCTTGTGATAAATAAATCATCTTAGAGTGTTTTCAATAAGTTGGGAACTAGGAAGACTGTATTCAACCGTTGAGTCTTACTCAGGCCTCAATAAAGATTGGCTCGATGGAGTCGAAGCACACAATATAAACGAGAGACGAAGAAAGTGAACAATTCTTACTCAGCAGTAGTTGTATTTTCCCACTAACGACGGATAATTTGCTGTCTCAACAAGCTGAGGCTTATCTGAAGTTTTATTTACTGAAAAGAATTCGACATAAAGAAGGACAGCAAGTTAGAGAAAACAGTGGTACTTACAAAGTGTCCCCAAAGACAGAAGTATCACGTAAAAGACCTTCATGGTGACAACGTAACTTGCGAGTGCGCCAGTAAGGAAATAGACAATTACTGAGCTTTTATAAGCTGTGTTTAGGTTGAAAGCACACGTTGAAACTCCTTTTAGTCACAACATAAATGTCTTAACTTCGATGTTCACCATAAGCCAGACGTTCTCGATCTTTGGACCCGAGTAAAAGCACGGGTAGAAATATAATGTTTCTCTAACTAGCCACAACATTTCCTACGTGAAGTTCTTGAATTTAGCCTATATAATGTTTTGCGTAAACTAGACCCTCGCGAATTCCTAGACAACACGTGTTTAATTAGACCCCAAACATGGTCTTAACTCAACGAAATGTCAATACTTTCGTTCCATATTGACAAGGTAAAATTGAGCTTAGACTCTTATCTGTTGACTTGAAAAGGCAGAACTCTCCAATCCAGCTACAACTGTCCAAGCTGTGCTTAAGTGCTGAAGTTGTTTTAATTATTTGTGAATTATTTTTGTTCATTGTTATCTCATGAGCTTAATTTAAGTTGTATATTCTAGTTCCGTTTAATAGCTCAATGGGTGCAGTCCAGAAATTTTAGTTGTTGGACAAGGTTTAATTTAGAGGTGTTATTAATTGTTGTTACAAATCAATTCTGGCATTTTCCTGAACTTTCCTTTTCTTTCCTTTCCTTTCCTTAGAATTGAATTGTATACCACTGAATTAGCAGCCAGCGACTTTCCCAATAGAAATTTTGAAATTACACCTTTGCAGGGATGGGTGGGGAGTCACTCTCTCTCACACGCCCACGAGGACAAAAAGACCATCGTGCGCATACGCCTTTTCTAACCACTGTGTCAAATATCGTAGCATATATTGTTGTAAATGTTTTAATTATCTAGTGGGAGTACTTTTATACGAACGTGATAACTATTGAAAAACCTTTTTGGTAGCGTCTTGTTTATTTCCAGCAACTGTTTTCATTTTAATTCCCGATGGATTGTGATAATTTTTAAATAATCGGATTATGTTAAGAAAGCGTTATATTAGTCACAACATTCTGCTTTGGATCCGAACGACTGTGTTGCATTCTGGGATAAAGAACTTTCTTTTAAGCCAGTGTGACATGCAGTTTCACATCCATCGTTAGTTTGTCAGAGTCTTTTTGGGAGGCCATCACTCAAGCACCAATTACGGCATGCTACAGCTTAGGCTGTGTGAAAAATTGTATATCTTGTTGTAGATCAGAGGGCTGTCAGTTCTACCCCCCTGTTTATTGCCACTCATGCCCTTGATTCATCTTGCTGAAAGTAAAAGTACAGATGAATAACTTGTATTCTTGGCAAGTTGTAGTTTTAATTAATTTTAACAAAAGTGATATCTATATATTTTTTATTACGGCATTGCTAAGCCAAATGAATACAACTCAGCGGATTAATTCAAAGAAACCAAAGCAAAAGTAACCGTGAGTATTTTCTAGCGTGGTGTTATTTACTTTAAAGTACAGCTTATTAATATTTACATTACAATCTTTACAAACGAAGAATCCTAATTTGCGACCGTTTAATCTCTTTTTCTTTGGTTTGAAAAAGGACAACTGAAAATGAGGAGGGGCATAGTCCACAAGACAGGCTGATCAAAGGCTATATGTTTAGCGGCTTTGTATGATAGTCAACCCAAACATTTTATGTGAGAAATTTCTCAGTTACATGACATCACGTTTTTAAATACAAACGCTTTTTTTATGGAAGCTTTTATGTTCAAAGTCCATTCATAGACAGGGTGAAGACCGGTTATCGGTTTTCATTGCTGATAAGATGGCTGTAGGTTGTTTGGACGCACTGCGATGAAACATAAAAGCAACTAATTAAAACGGAAACTATAGTGTACGCATGGTGCTATCAACTTATACTCACGACCTTTCTGGCTCAAAGTTCAGACGGCAACTTGAAACGGATCCAAGAATTTTCTGAGAGCAACACTCCGTCAAGGTTTTGGAGACAAGTTTAATTTACAAGATCTTTTGAGCGCGTTACCAGCTTAAGTCCATCGTCGGTTTAGGTTGGTTCCCTATTTTGAGTGATTTTGTGGAAGAAGACAATACGGAATTACGGTCTTTAGAGTATGGCGACATATCCCCTCAAAATTCGATGTTTTATTTTTTAATTCCAGTTCACATTTTAACTTTTCTGTCCACAATTCTGTATTAGAGTTCGTGGTACGAAATTCGATTTCCTCTTATCAAATTACGATTCCCATTTTGTTTTTGCTGCCCGCAATTCTGTATTAGAGTTTCACAATGCGACATTGCATTTTCAAAATTCGACAGCGCGCCAGTCACGTTGGACATTCTCAATTCGACGAACGTCATTCGACATACAAGTTTGGTCATTTTATGCAAGTTCGATTTTCAACTTCCGACACGGTTGAATGGTTCACCTTTCCAAAGGGAACCCGCTGTACTTGTGCGGGCGCAAACCAATTTGGCGGAAGCCGAACGTGAATACCGCGAGAACCTACGCCAAGCTCACACCACAGTCAATCAGGTATCCACGGCCTTAGAAAGCATAACAGATCCTCTTGAAATCGATGGATTAGTCTTGAGATTGGACTATCTTATTCGCACGATGGTTCATCTAGGCAACCGCAAACAGTTGCCTTTCTATTCAGGATGTCAACACGCACAATAGAGAGGTTAGATTTTGCTCTGCACGGTTTAAATAGCACTTATTAACCGAGAGTGAGGTCAGTACAGGGAAATCTCGGACCGAGGCCTTGAGGTATTGACCGAGCGATAGCTGGGTCTATATGTCAAGGCCGAGGTCTGAGATTTCCCTGTATACGTAATGACCGAACGGACGAGGTTAATGAGTTATTTATTATATGGCCTTTTTAGCGCTGGAAAAGAAAAACGGGAAGCGTTTTTTAACATCCTTTTGCGCGCTCAAGAGGTCATTCGAGGTCATGTTCACTGAAGCGAAACAAACCTGGCCATGCGATCGAAACCAGAAGTGACATAAGAAACAGTTTCTTTGAAAATGAGACAAGTTTTGTCTTTATTACACCAAGATCTAGGGCAAATTAAGAAATTTTCATAATGCCCGTCATTACAAAAAAATCTTGCCCGCTCGGCAGCCAATCAGAGCGCGCGCACTATTGTAGCCATATAATAAAAACAGTTCTCTGTAAACTAATGAAAATAATTTCGTGTGCAGGGATATGAAATTAAGTGGCCAGGAATTCTATCATTACTCCTCCGAGTTGAATTTTAAGTTCACTGGGAGTGGGGTGTTTTAAAAAATGGCCTTTATTAAGATTACGGTTGCCAAACTCTTTCTTTCCATGTTGACAAAGAGCACATTGGGTCACTGCAAAAAAATTGCCTCTCGCTCCCACCCCTCCAGGTTGAGGACTGACTTTCCCAAAACATGCAAGTTAGGATTAGGTTTATTGTTAAGGATGTTTTGCTTCCTTTTTTTACATCAGCTGTGAGGAATAAATTACATGATACCGGAGTTAAGCCTAATTTTAAGAATTTCTCATTCTCTGTAAGAGTCCAAATCACAAGAACGTGAGTTGATCATAGCCAAAACCGTGAGTCTTATGGTCAGACTGTGATAGTTCGCAGTTTTGCTTACTACCCCTAAAGAATTCAATTAAGCATATTAATCCCGGATAACTTCCATAACAAATGTTTTTATTCCTGAAGAATTTAACCAAAAATGCATTTAAAACCAGCCCTGAAGAATTCCAGGAAAATTCTTTGTTTGTCTCTTGATAGAGCCTCTTAAGAATTGTAATAGCAATATTGGGTTTTACCCGGCCTGGAGAATTTCTAACCTTTACCCCAAAGAATTCTTCCTCTTTTATCCCCTACCTCAGAAGAATTCCTCTGGTTCCTCAAATGGGAGAAGGTACCTCAAATTAATGCAACAGCCCATTTTATTCAAACATTTTGTTCAAATTACCAAAATACCACATACGTACACCCAACACCTTATTATGTTCATCAGTTTACAGAGGACTGTTTTTAAACCATGCAGGACAGAAAGTTATCCCGATAATCTAACCTGATACTGAAAGGGGATACTTCAGCATTCTCCTCTCTATTGTGCGTGTTGACACCCTGAATAGAAGGGCAATTGTGGGGACTTTAAACCCTTCCTCAATACGAAAAGACAACTGATCTTCCTTTATTTCGAAGGTTGGTCTTCCACGACGCTGAATGTAAAACTTGGGAATTGAATTCGGCGGTCTCTCTGTCAATCAGTCTTGAATAAGAGTCGCTTGTTGCAATTGTTAGCTCGTTGCAAGCCACCCCAAGCAGTTGGATAATTTCATCTGCTTGCGGGTTGCCTAGATGAACCATCGTGCGAATAAGAAAGTCCAATCTCAAGACTAATCCATCGATTTCAAGTGGATCTGTTATGTTTTCTAAGGGTTAGGGTTAGGGTTGTGGGCAGCAAAAACAAAATGGGAATCGTAATTTGATAAGAGAAAATTGAATATTGTTCCCTGAAAGTCCTGAAACTACAATGTTGCCTTGTGAAATTCTAATGCAGAATTGCGGACAGAAGAGATAAAATGTCAACTCCAATTTAAAAACAAAACATCGAATTTTGGCGGGATGTAACACCACACACACACATACACACCCACACACACACACTGCATTCTGAATCTAGAAAGCGCGTAACGTCACTTTAGTCAGCAACGGCGGACAATTAGGACAGTTTTCAATTGAGTGTCGGAAGTAATTACGTGATTGCTTTGAGTTTGGCTTTGGTTTGTTCTATGACTGGATCAAAAAGCTTGCGCAAACTTTTCAACCAATCCGATGCAAAACTAAACCATGAACACCTTTGTGCCTTTACCTACCTTGCGTTTTGATTGGCTATTAAAATCAAGACGTGAATTTTCGATTTGTGGTTAGGTTGTATTTCCTTCAGAACATGATTGCTTCATTTGATTCTATATCCGCAGTTCAATATATGATTCATTTTACATATCATTTATTCCCTTCATTCATTCATCACGGGGAACATTTGAACCCACAAATGACCAGCTCCCAACATCAGTGATTTCATAGCTCAGTTGGTTAGAGGGTCGCACTGGCATCGCGTGGTCACGGATTCAAACCCCGTTGAAGTCCTGAATTTTTTTAGGCTTCTCTACGCAATTGCTTAAATTGCGTCCATAACTGCGAGGATCATAGCTTCATTTGATGACTGGTATTCCGACAATAAACTTTTAGCCAACAAGGAAAAGTTCCAGGCTATGGTGATTACTAAGAAAAAAGGGCAAGATCTCCTAAGATCCATCTCAATGTTGATAATGAGGAAATTGAGCAAAAGACATGTTTTAAACTCTTAGGAGTTACAACAGATCACCAATTGTCTTTCAGCGAGCATGTCAAACATATTAGCGTTAATTCTAGCCAAAAAATTGGAGTTCTCCTAAGAATGAAAAATTTAATTCCAGAGAAGGCTAAGTTACACATATTTAAAACTAGTATTCCATCACATTTGACATATAGCTCCATGGTTTGACATTTTATCAGATCTTCGGAAAAACGAAAACTTGAAAGGTTACAAGAGAAGGGGCTAAGGGCAGTCTTCAAAGACAAAAGCAGTTCCTATGAAGACCTCCGAAATAAAGCGAAGCTTGTGACTTTAAATACTCAAAGACTAAAAAACATAGCTATTCTTATGTTTAAAGTTAAACATGGCATCTGCCCCACATACATATTAGATCTTTTTAATCTACAAACCACCCAATATAGCCTTAGGAACTCAAAATTCGTCATACCACGCTTTAATACTGTAATGTACGGAAGGCATTCCATTAAGTGGGAGCAAAGTAAAAGCATTCCATTAATTGAGGGGAGCAGGGATGGTGCAGTGGTGATAGCACTCGCCTCCCACCAATGTGGCCCGGGTTCGATTCCCGGACCCAACGCCATAAGTGGGTTGAGTTTGTGTTGGTTCTCTTCTCTGCTTCGAGGGTTTTTCTCCGGGTTCTCCGGTTTTCCTCCCTCACCAAAACCCAACATACAGCTGATTCCAGCTGGCTGTAAGCTGTGCTCCAAGGTCACACATGGACCGTATAGCGGCTGCCAGAGGCGCCATTGTAAGCTTTCGGTTCGACCTTGTTGAGCTGCGTTGTTGCTGTACTTGCGACGGCGATTAGCCGCGAGAATTATTATTATTATTATTATTATTATTATTATTGACTTGTACTCGTAGTTGAACATTATCGGTTAAAACAAATTATGATCGGATAAATTTTAATGCATTTGTAAATATTTGTATTATATTAGATATATTTTTTAATTATTATTGTTATTCCTGTAAATTATGTATACTTTTCTAAGGTAAATAAAGTCTGTTATCAGGTTATTATTATTATTATTATTATTATTATAAGTATCTTGGACCGACACTATGGCGCCGCCTACCTCGGGGCACAAGAAATGCAAGCACCCTGAGTCAGTTTAAGAAATTAGTAAGAGAAATGGATTTCTCGAACTTGATAAGCAACGAATGGACTTGTACTTGTAGTTGAACATTATCGGTTAAGCAAGAATAATAATTAAAGGACTAGTACGTCTTTAAGAGCATTATGGGATATACACCGGCTTTGACAGACGTTTTGAATTTAAAACAAAAGTGCAAGAACTCTTTCTCAGTACAATTTTGTTTGTTAAAAACTTTTTTTCATTAAAAGGAATAGTGTCAAAGCAGTTAACCTATCTCAAGAAACTCTTTCGCCTCACTTCCAGTTTCTGGACTTATCTCGTCGTAAAACAACTTGTGGGAATGAGGTTAGCACATGACCACTCAAAAAGCAAATGCGCAGCATGTGGAGCGAAAAAACAAACAAACTGGTATTCGCACTCCATCTTAACAATTAACAATTACCGTGTCCCGTCTAATATTTCTATGCTCTTTACCCACTCCGAGCAGGTTCATCATCATTTCACAAGATTCTCAGCAGCGGGTAATCTATACGTTAAAGCCTCTAGAACTAACCAACTATTATTTTCGTTTGCTAGAATAGGTGTACGAGTGTGGAATAGCATCCCAATGAAACTCCGTGTCAAAAATAGAACCCCGTTTAAGCGTGAACTCAAAAATCGGCTGTTAAAACTAATGGAAATTGAGGAGATGGATGTTGATTTACGCTGCACGGAAATTTGCAAATATCTCTCGTCCGCTAGTTAAAGTTAAAGTAATTTTTCGATAAATCTAAATATTAATTCAAATTTAATCATTTTAAATTGTAATTAGTCATGTTTCAACTGTGTTAACTGTGTAATTAATTAACTAATTAACTGATTTCTTATTTTGTATGTACTTTGGGATTTTAACAGGATTTTATTTAATAATATGTGTTCAATAACAGAGACAGGACTTGTTTTAGAAAGGTGGCCCGCCTAGACTAGCTTCGCTAATTACGGGTCGCCTAGGACTGTGATGACATTGTTATGCTAATAATAAACATGTATGTATGTAAACATGTATGTATGTATGTATGCATCTCAGCGCTAATAAGTAGAGGGCCTAATCATACAAGTTGAGAGGAAAATAATCCGCATGGCGCGCTTCTCACACTTTTCCAGGTCAGTTACCAGGAACTTCGGTAAACCTTTATTGCAGTTCTCCCGGAGTAATCTTGGTGAGCACCAAGTCGGGGATCTCTCCCGATACTCCTACCACAACTGGCATTGCAACGGCTTTTACTCTGTTCTGCTATTTCCTGGGAACTTGACGATTCTCGACCAGAGTGATGTCAGACTTGTTGGATACCATGCGCTTATCAGTTTAGATCTTAAAAACCCAAATAATCATTACATTTCCTTACTCAATTCAAATATAACTGTCAGCTCAACATGTAAGCAGGCTTATTGTGCCTCTTCAAGCCAATCTCAGGTCTCCTCATCTTCATCGTTACCGTTACCGTTATGGTTCACATAATCGTTATCATTATCAGAAAATTCGCAATAACTATGGCAAATTTAATATTCGATCCCTTGAACCTAGACCTTGGAATCAAATAGATAATAGACTTAAGATCCTTACTGCCAGACATTTTAAAAAGGAAGTGCTGCAATGTTTATTAATACTTACTAGCTGCCTGAATTTTACATCGGATGTGTCGATATGTACTTTCTTGGTTTTGCTGTCTTAATTTTTTGTCTCTTTTGTGTGTGCTTGAAATTTCTTAGCGAGACTGCAACTCTCTATCTCTCTTTTTTGTTTAATTGCTACAATCACAGCGGAGCGATACAGAAACAACATATACATGCGCTACACAGAGGCATACAGGTGCAACATTCATTTCCATATATGGTTCAAGTTGTATGGACAGATTAATTGATTTCTTGGAGGATGTTCTTCAATCTAGACCATTTCTTTTTAAATGCGTTTAAAGTATTGCCATCCTTTACAATTTGTCTTTCAATTTCCATCGAGTTCAAGAATATTTTGGTGAAAATTTGTAAGTTACGTAGGGTATCTCTAAGCCAGCAGGTGTGAATAATAATACCTGGCGTGAGCTGTGCGTGGTGATTGCATGGTGAAGAAGTAAGTCTCCTATGTCGTCAATTATTCCAAGGCGCAAAACTGAAGAGAAAGTAGTGTTATTGAGGTCCTTGAAGTTTTGCAATGCGCCTGTGGAACAGTTTAAACTGAAATTCTCTAAACTATGTTTTTTTTGTACAAAGAAAAGCTAATGAGTACGTAGTTTTCCAGTTGACATACAACTTGACAGCAATTATATCTTCAGCTATCCATTTTCTTTGACTTTTTATTAGCACCGAGGCCTTCTTTTCAACAAGATGCTAATATATTTTCTTACAAATTTTCAAGTGAGAGAGAAGATTTTCATTATCAACTTTAGTACCACCTCGCAGAGCTGACGAGGGCACTTGCACTTTCTTGTTTTGTTTTATGGCGGATGTTACCTTGAAGTACTCGAGATAATTAGTGGGAGGCGTGGTGGCCTCATGGTTAGAGCACTCGAATCCGGATCCAGTGGTCCAGGTTCGGTTCCTGGCTGGTGTTCTTGGGCAGGACACTTTACCCTCACAGTGACTCTCTCCACCCAGGTGTATAAATGGGTACCGGCGAAATGCTGGGGGGTAACCCTGCGATGGACTAGCATCCCATCCAGGGGGGAGTAGAAATACTCCTAGTTGCTTCATGCTACGGAAACCGGAGATAAGCGCCGGCCTGATGGGCCTTCTAGGCTCGTAAGCAGACTTAACTTTTGTTTAAATAGTTTGATATTGAATTTGCTAACAAAAGTATTGTAACTGGGAAAATTATTGTCCTCATCCAGTAAACCTCTTATTTCCTTGACACCTGCGCTAAACAATGATTTATATAAAAAAAGGTCGATTCTCAATCCTTATCAATGAATTATGCCAATTGAGCGAAGAAATGAAATTCTGTTGTTTTTCTTTGAAGTTTATAACGGTCCAAAGCTCAACGATTTCTCTCAAAAACGGGTCCTCAAGTTGAGTTAGATCTTTCCTCTTAAGATTGCTTTGGAACAGCAGTTTTCCTCTATGCGTTTTCAGATGGTGGTCGAATATATACTCGTCCATTTTCCGTTATTATCTGTGTTTAAATGACTTTGTACCCATTTCATTTTCAGAGGTGTATTAAAAATTTTAATATCTATCATTTTCAGACCGCCTTTGTCATATTCATTGATCATTTCCGTCCTTTTCACTTTACCGCTTTTACTATCCCAGAGGAAGTCATACAGTAAAGAATCAATTTTTTGTAGTATTCCTTGACGGGTTGGAAGGGCCCATAAAAGATAAACAATTTGTGACACCGCTAGAGATTTTATAATTGTAATTTTCTCTGAAAGGATAAGTCTTCTCGCCGACCAGCTATTTAAGACACTTTGTACTTTGCTTACCTTTCCCGTGAATTTGTTATCAAGTAGTTTATTGTCCGCCGTTGAGAATCAGACTCCTAAGGCGTAAACGTTTTCTTAAGCCCATGTTATAGGTTTTCCTGAGGGAAGAATGACGTGCGAACCTTTGCACGAACCTATCCAAAGGGCCTCTGTTTTATCGTAATTAACTTTAAGCCTGGAGATAAACGCAAAGGCATCCAGCAAGTATAACGACCTAGAAAAAGTAGATCGTGAGCCGTCCAGAATAAGGGTTGTATCCTCAGCATACTGAGATATTTTACGCTGAGTGTCGAGAACTTTAATGCCCCGTATCGTTTCTTACAGCATTTCCTAATATTTCCGCTCCTGATATAAACGGGTATGACGACAGGGGATATCCTTGTCTTACACCTCAGCTTAGAGTAAAGAAGTCAGAGGACCAACCGTTATTCTGGACGCAACTACTAGTATTGGAGTAAAATAATTTGGTCCATGCGACAAGGGATTTTCCAAAGTTTAAATAGTTAAGGGTTTTTTCAATGAAAGACACTCTGAAAACCCGGTAAAATGTCAACATTTGTGACAGCTGTACCTAAACTAGAGCTGATCAAAAAAAGTCTAGACGGCATTTAATATCTGGTTTCCTTCTCCTCCAAAGCTTTTTGCGTCTGGATTGAGGACCTGCCAAATGTCCACAAGATCTAAAGAATCCATAAAATGCTTGACTTTTTAAAGCATTTTTCATGAGTTACCGGGTTGCCACCACCTTTGTCTTTTTGTACATGAAAGACCAGGTTAAAATCACCGCCAAGAATTAATTTTCCGCAATCAAAGGTGGAAAGATGATTAAAGACCTTTTCAAAAAAGTCGGAGTCGTCGTTGTTTGGTGCCTAAGTATTTGCTAAAGTTAGGGTCTTATTTTCTGTAGCAATGTATACAATAATAAACCTTCCCTCAGGATCTGAGAAAGATTTCAATATTTCAAATGTAAAATTATTGTTGAAGAGTATGCCTACGCCAGCGCTGGAACTGGAAAGACTGCGGAAGATGGCAGGATACCCCCATTGTGAAGACCAGAAAGTTTCTTTGTTTTTGGTCGAATGCACTTCTTGCAGATTATAGATTGTTCAGCCATCGAAAGGTTTCACGCGTTTTCATGGTGTCAGAGAGACCCCTCACATTCAGAGAGCAGATTACTAAGTCATCATTGAATGTAGTGTTGCCAATCTGAAGGCATTGTTAATCAACAATAGAGTTGGATATGCAGAAATGACGGGAGCACCCTGTGAGACCGATTGGTGATTAAAGGGTTACCCAAATAACAATTGTTAGGAATAAATGTGGGTCATCCAACTAGTTTAGCTTTTATATTGTTCTGGATGATCATGTCCGGACCATGTTATTGTTTGTCTCAATATGATTGTAAATTGGTAAACTTGTAAAGCTAAGTTGTGGTTACCCTGGGTACCAGAGGAATTTATCTTCCGAGGTCCTAGTTAGAGCGCCAAGCTGGCAAAGCGCCGTTCGCTCACTAGCCCGGCGCTGTCCGTCGGACCTTGGAATAAATTCCTCTGCCACCCAGGGTAAGGTGTGGTACAATATTAACAATTATTGTTGTTGTTATCATTACCATTTTTCTTAATTCAGCAAGGTTTGCTTTCGCTAGTCATTCATTGGTACTACATGACTTTTGGCCTTCTCAGGTACCCACGGCCTTTCTGATTATTCTTGGTGTTGCACGCAGACCAGCTTCTTTGAAAGGAGCACTCTTCCATCAAATTCCGCTTTATTTCGACACGCTGAGTCTGGAATTTAGTGTTCCAGTCATGATCAGGAGGACAACAAGTAAGTAACTAGTTTCATTGGGGAGGTAGCGTGGACAAGTGGTTACGAAATACGATTTGCACGCGGATGCTTAAGGTTTGAATCCCGCTCAGACCATGAACTTGATGAGTTGTCTTTGATGATCCCGAAGTCAACTCCACCACGCATTCTAAATAGCCTACTGGTGTGAACTGAAGTTTTCCATATAAACAGAAGACAAAATTCACCCCGGTAACTGGGCTCTGCCGAGCTCATATGAAGAGACTGTTAACCGTGCCATAAACACAAGCACATGAAAATGAGTCGAACACAAGCGAAGTAACGCCGTCGACGAAATACGAGCTACTTTTACCCCTTCTGCTTATGCTTATTTCGCGTCCGTTCCCGCTTGTGAAATAATCACAAGCGTGAAATAAGCCTTAGGTAAGCAGATGCACATGCAAGGGAAAAGTTCCTTTTCGTGGGCTCATGCTTACGCTTATTTCACGCCCGTTCACACACGATTTTTGTCAAGTCCCGGTTAAACAGACAGACGCAACATCATGCGACATTGTTGCGCACAATAACATTTTGCGTCTGTTCGACCACACTGTTGCGGCATGTTGCGAGATGTCGACATGTTGCGTGCAAGTTGCGTCAAGTTTGAATTAGGTCAAACTTTCCATGTCACAACTCACTTTTATTGTTCTTGGGAATGTTTTAACATGTTGCGTCGGCTTGACATTGTTGGGTTGGCGTGTGTGAAAGTTTAACATTAAATACGTGATTCAATTATAGGTTCCGTCAGAGTGTTTTACTGAAACGGCCTTTCTTTGTCTCCTCTTAATCCATCGGCGAGTTTTGCTCATTTCAATAATACAATAGACCGCTGACCACGGTCGCCGGTCAGTACCATTTGACGTAAAAAGTTAAAGAGGACAGAGAGTGCTGGCCGTGGGCATAGGCCTAAATCGGTAAACCGACGGGAAAAAGCCGAACATGGTCGGAACATGTGTGTATTTGACCACCTCCGATCGCAACAAGTTGCAACAACACTCGACAATGTTGCTTGATGTTGTGTGAAATGTTGAGTCTGTTTGCACGGGGCTTTATGCTTATGGTTGTACTTATGCTTATCGCACAAGTGGGAACCAGGCAACAAAACACGTACTTGAGCTGCAAGGTTGGTGCATGTGCAAAGAAACCGTTGGAACTAATAATCGTTCTGCCTTAGGATCGCTTCATATTCTCTTACGGCAAACAATTCGAATATCTCCTCAGGGTCTATTTCCAAGTTATAATCTTTTATATTGACTCTTCACTATTATGCACGTGTTGTGAACATTTCACAAGTCTAGATATACGACGGGGATAGCCCGGTATGCATGACCAATTGTCGCCAGGACGCCACGACCAGGCCGGCAAAATCAAGCATATTGTTAAGGTGAATTTTCGACTTAGACTTTTTTTCACTTAGACGCAACATCAGGATTTTGAAGCAGTTACAGATAACCCGACTGTTGAGCGGATAAGGTCAGGGAGGTTGCCTTATCGCTAGAAAAAACCTTTATGGGTGCACGAAAACCAGTGTGGGGTGCAACTAATCCGTCCTAGTAAATTAACCTAAAAGACTATCGATTGAACGTAAACACCGGCTAAACGATTCTACCTGTAATGACAGCGAATAAAATAAACAGGAGACCCTGAGGTCACATTCCGGTTAGGCACGAGGGAACTGAGTATGAATAACCGATAAACAGAAGCCTTGAATCGTGCACGTCTTCCATAAAACTGGAAGATCAAATAACATATTCTTCTTCTCAAAATACTCAATGCACTAGTTCTTTTTTTAAAAGAATTATCCTGTAAGAGGTGTTTCACTTTCAAGAATCTGTCGTGCTGTCATTGTCGGTCATCTTACAAACGTGACTCCCCATGTTTTCACAAAGAGCACAGCATTATGAACTGACATCAAACTGAATGGGCTGGGGGTCATAGGTTTCAACTATATAAAAGAAACTGAGGTAAACTTAACATTTCATCATTATGTTCATATCCATTGCCAGTCGAAATAAAGATGTGGTGACAGTTACTGCTTATCATATCTGCACAAATGGGAAGCAACGGTTTCGGATAAAAATCCCACGAAAAGCCTGTTTTTGGTTTGGGTTACATTCTTACGGAGAATGCACCCACGCAACTAGAAAAGGCGTGATACTGAACAGAGATCTTTCAACAGTTAAGAATGTTCATTTTCACCTGCCTTTATTCGAAACAAGAACATCATCACGTACATCAACCGTGCATGAACTAAACAAATTACAACTTTAAATATTTACCAAACTTAAATCCATTTATCCTGGTCCGGCTTCCTTGAGGTGAAAATTCCTAATAACGGAGGTAGTGAAGATCTTTTCTGAAACTGTCTGATGTTGTGTTCTGATACTTTCCAGCGGATTTACCGTAGAAAGTCAAAGCAAACAGAAGATAAATTCAGTTTCTCCCATTCATTTCCGGTTTTTCGGCTGACGAAATTTCGGCCGATTTCCTTGTTTGACTCAGTGAAAGAAAGCTTATGGGAGTGTCCTGCAATTTTCTTTTTCAAGCATTGGAGGTCATCCACTCGCAAATCAGACACTCAATTTTCTTCGTTCTTTGGCCCAAATAGATCCTAACATCCGCAAGGTCTCAATCCTATTCTGTAATCCTTGCTCATCATACACAAAATTAAAGGGTTGATAGCGCTATTTGCATAAAACAGCGACAAAACCGCCACCAAGCCTACATTTACCGACGGAGTTCGTTCCATTCTAGTGAATTCCAAAATTAAGGCGAAAGTTATGTAGGGCAGTAGGCACACGCTGAATGCAATTACTATGATAATCAACATCTTCACAAGTTTACGCTTCTGTTCCAGCCGGATGGTAGTTAGCGTGTTCTTCGAGCAATCACGGTGGATTTTTCTGACCTTCCACAGTGCCATAACTACTCTGAGGTAACAGTAGCCGATGAGAAACAATGGCAACGTCGCAAGAGATGCCGTGAAGATCTTGTGCATCTGTCGAACCGTGTCGTTATCCCAAAATGGGTAACAAATTTTCACACCGTTTGTCGACACCAGTTTGAGAATGAGAGAAGTCGGGACTCCAACTACCAAATAACAACAAACCCAGATAACGCAGATACATATTTTGGCCTGAGTTTTGTTGAAACGTTCCTTAAACGGCGTCACGATTGCGCGGTAACGATCTAAAGCGATCGCCGTCAGAGTCATAATTGAGACAGCAAGAAAAACATCTCCCATGGGGAAGAAGATCTTACACGCCAGCTCACCAAATGGCCAAGACGCTAGTTCTTGTAAGAGCCCTACAGGCAAACTGAGAACTAATACTGCTAAGTCGCTGAGGGCTAGGTTTGCGATGAAAATACTACTGGTTGTTTTAGCAGATCCCTGTTGAAGCACCCCGTATATAACAATGCAATTACCGAAAAAGCCAACCATAAAGATAGCGGTGAATACTATCAGTTGGAAAATCGCATGTGCTGGAATGCTCTCTCGGTACATCTCTGGCTCATTGCCTGCGAAAGACAGAGAATCGTTTTGTGAACTATCGAATTCATCCGCCATTTGGAAACGTCGTCACAGCTTTGCGCGATGTTGACATATATTATAAAGTGCGTCGATCTCGAACACAAGGACAGCTTTCGACACAAGTTACCTGAACTGTCTTCAGACCCAGCAGTGACCGCGCTTTGAGATTTCAATGCTCGTGTTTATCAGGCTCGTAAAGGTATGCTTGGTTATCGCTAAGGATCGCGTCGGCTAAATGTCCAATGTCCAGAGCTAAAATTTCCTTCTCACAGGTAATTACACGAGTCTTCAACAACCGCTGTTATCAGATTGCTCTAGCCAGTCTACCAGCGAGCGGAAATCCCTGCTCAAGTCTCTCCCTAAAACGCATCTTTTCGTTTTGAGCCAATATTGAGAGTAAATCACTCTCTGTGCACCCACTGCTCGGTCAAAAATGTTAAAAGGAGCGTCTAGCGTCTACTATGGAATTAACGCCCGTTTGACAGCGATTAGTACGGCTGGAGCAGTGGACTGCCAGCAATGTTTACATAACACTAACCAATTTTGTCGAGAAATCTGACTCCCTTCTTCTGACTCAGTAGTGTCAGCTTTTTATTTTATTTTCTCACTGTTGCAAATTATTGACACATCACAGGTTAATTATTTCCACAGGCGGCGAAGCATTGCTGTGGCTGTGCAATTAAAAGACGCCAAAGTTTCAACCCAAAACGCAAGTCCCGAGTTCCTTTCACTTTCAAAATGAGGTGTTCAGACTGGTAAAACGTCACTTCTGTTAATTATAAATTGAATTTTTAGCGACTCTTAAAAGCTTCTGTTTATCGCACGTTTCCGACACATCGGTAAGACACTCTGGCTCCAAAATGCCTGTTGATAACTACTGCTGATAAACAAAATTACACAGCGGAAATTCTCCTATTATTTCGGATCACGCAATCTGTAGTCACCTCGTGGTAGCGTAGGTACGGCTGTTCG
>BLFK01000037.1:53971-56010 GCA_014634185.1 Astreopora myriophthalma | reverse complement strand
CCCCCCCCCCCCCCGCGGATTTGGAACCCCCGGTCCAGATCCGCTAGCAGATTTGGACCCCCTTTCGCGGATTTGGACCCCCTGAAAATAAGCGTTCTTCAGGTTTGATTAAGGTAATAAAATCCCGTTGCATATTGTTTTTTGAGTTGCAAACAAGGCAAAATGAAAATATTAGGTAGTTTTGCTTTTCAAATGATCTTTATTACTTAGAGTAACACACATTTTGAAAACCAAACTTTCTCAAGAATAACTTACGAAAAAGCCACAGCGGGTGCTTTCAACAACTTTAACTGAAGCTTAATCTGACTTTGCTTATTTTTCCTTATTAAAAAATAACACGACAATTCTATGAGTTCCAAGTGCGTTATTTAAGCTTCTGTCAAGAAGGAGTTAAAATTCACATCTGAGATCTATATACTTTATGAAATGCCGCCGCGAATGCTTTAAACAACAAATTAACTGATCTAAGTCTTTTCCTCAAGTTTCCCCGATCTAGCGGATTTGTACCGAGGGGTCCAAATCGAGTGGGGTCTAAATTCGCTGGGACAGCGGCAAGATCCCATTCTCGGTGCCCAGATCTGTGACAAGTTCAACTGGACACCCTCCATACTCTTCAATGGCATCAAGATAATAGGCTGCCACATATTTGATCGCGTTACATATAACCACATAATCTTGCGGCTCCAGCCGTCAATGCAGCCAAGAATTGCGAATCCATATGGCTTACGTTTATCGTAGCCGTCACAGTGCCATGCATAGTTTGGGCCAGGGTTGTGATATTTTCTTTTCTTAAGGCGATGTGCCTTTCGTAATTCACTGCCTTCGGGATCTATTTCCCTGAGGAGCTTTTGCACAACGATGCGTGGTACCCTTTTACCTCTGAGCTGTAGTGTATGCCATACTGATCTATATCCTTGTAAACATCGCGAAGACCTTCCGCCTTGAAATTCACTTCCACCGTGAGCGGATTTTGGTTTTGCCGTGATTTATTTGATTTTGCCGTGATTTATTTGATTTTTTTTATTTGTGGGGAGGAGCGTTGCGTGACGAGCCTAAAAACGGCTGCGAAGGAGACTAGCCAACCACAAATCGAAGTAATTCATAAATCCAATCAGAACGCAGACTAAGTCAAGGCAGCCGGCGCAAAGAGCGAGAAAGTTTTGCATCTGATTGGTTGAAAAGTTCGCGCAGGCTTTTGAATCACAGGGGAAACCAAAACCAAAGAAATCGCGTAATTGCAGTGTGTCATGCCGTGTTGAATGTTGAAATAGGCCATTCAACATGTCCCGGAACATGTTGAAGGTTGTTGGACGTAGTTGAACGAAAATAGAAACAAGCTCCATTCCCTGTCTATTTTATTAAACAAGATGCTGCAAAATCGTGCAACATTTGTTGAGCAACATTTACAAATGTCGCACGATGTTGAACCGTGTGGACCATCAGTTGTACGAAACCTGCAATACGTCGAGCCGACTTTTTTGAAGATTGCAATTAGTTTCGATCTTGTCGATGTTTGTCCATCCATGCACCTCTTCAGTTTTGATGTTTTTTTGTTTTGTTTTTGTTTTTGTTTTTGTTTTCCTACAGATTTAACTAGTCCTCAGCTATGTTCGCTCCTCCTTTAGTGTCACTAAATGTCCCCGGTCACGCTATCAACAAGTCACGTAATATATTGGACTGTTTGATCAAAATTTCATCCTCGACATTCAAGTTTTATATCCGACATTCAAGTTTTGAATTTGATATTCGAGTTTCATGTTAGGGTTATGCAACTCGTGGTATATTTACATGCAAAACGCGTATGTAAAACTACAAGAGCACATGGCTTCGACTGACAACGCAACAAGTAAGATCACGTGAAGAACAAAACTAGTTCTCAGGACACCCCACAATTTTTGAATTGAACTTCACGCTAGAATGATTTGACGTTCAGCCCCTTGGTATCCTTGTTAACAATAACCACTGACCACGTTGAACGTGGGCTCGCAGTACTCCATGTACGTTCACGGTCCGTTCGCGGAAATCTGACAGAAGTCTGG
>BLFK01000037.1:46471-48971 GCA_014634185.1 Astreopora myriophthalma | reverse complement strand
ATGATCTTTTTCCGTGTGTAATTAAGAATATTAATAATAATAATAATAATAATAATAATAATAATTTAATGAAACAATTCAAAAGGCAACGTACCATAGTATAAAGGCAAAACTGTGCCATACTGAGATCTTAACACCGTGTTGTTGAATATGCAGATTAATACGCTGGTTTGTAGTGACAAGCCAACTGAAAGTCTTGTGCTTAATGCGTCATGTGTCCAGAAGCAACAATAATTGCAAATTACGTCAACATGTTTAAACAGCACAACAGGGGAACTGCTCAAACAAAATCATTTCGTTTGTAACGGAGTTTCGCTGAACATTTTGTCATGGGACCGATGAAGGGCTGTTATATACAAACACCCGGAGCCGATTTGTCGAATCCCTGTGCTCAAGTTCTCTTCCCAAGTGGACATTATACGTATGCGTTCGGCAACACTCCTGCAGTGGAATTAACGGAACACTTTGGAACTTGGAAAGTTGAAGACACTTTAAATATATTATTACTTGGCGCAGGAGACATCAGAAATCTGCTTTTCACAGTTTCTGAGTTGTATCAGCGGGGTGAGAATGCTGCTCCAGAGCGTCTGTGCTTTCACCTTAACGATTTTGACTTGTCAGTACTTGCTCGAGATGTTATCATTTTAGAAAGTGTTTGCTCAATTGATTGGGATTGTGATCGTGATGTGGATTTCTTATGGAACATTTGGTACAGTCTAGCACTGTCAAAAACCGATTCTACGCGACTACAAGAGGTGATGCAAAGTCTTCTATTGCAAGAGCATTTGAAAAGCAATGTACAGTTTGGTTCCAGGAGTGTGTTTACGGAGTGTCAAGAAATATGGAAAGATTGGCTCCACTCGGAGTTGAATATTGACGATGTTACCTTTCAGCGACGAAAAGTAATGTTGACTGGACTAACCCCGAAGGATCCTGATGATAATCCGGATGAAGTACAGGAACAAGGTCGTTTTGCTGCTGCTGTATCATCTCTCACTTCAGATACAATTACGCAGTTGTTTACTCCAACAGACGAGGGAAGTCTTGATAGACGCGTACAAACGCCAGGCTCATTTTATCGGGAAATTTACTCGTATTTCCAAAGCGGATGTAGTTCACAAGTTCACGCTGACTCTGAAGTAAACCCAACACTTGTCCGCCCGTTTGATCACAAATGGAAGGTGCATTATGGGAGCTGTCCATTTGTCAGCTATATCCCAATAGACAGGTCAGTTGTCACTGTCCTTAAGCCTTCTTATAACACGCTTTCGTGTAAGACCGTACACTTATCCGTCATGTTTCGACAAAGATGTACTTCTACTACAAGTCCACGCTTTCACAATTGACTAAAGTAAATATTTTTCGGATGACTTCTTTAAACGCTCTAGTTTAACTTCGAACTCAAACCGCTTCGATTCGTTTTGCTGGTCTTTTTTACGAGCGAGCACATAATATACACGTATCGTCACCGTTTTCTTTCGAGAAATTAGTTAACAAACCTGCTTTCTTTGTTGGTGTTCGCCTTTGAAACAATTTGACTCACAGTATTATAAGCTATGCATGGATGAAAATGACCGACGAAAGTCCTTCAGTAACACAGTTTCCTGACCCTTGGAATAGTTCGTACACAGTTTTGAAAACAGATGTCATAGGAATTGATTTAAGAACGGTTTGTCTGAAACCACTTGTGCGTTGTTTCTTCTGTGACCTGTGCACTATTTTTTCCCTTAGGAATCTGTTTGAAAAGTTCAAAAGCGTAGCAAGATCATGTAAGGAAAAGCTGAAAACATGGGTCAGACATTTTCAGAGCTATTCTAGATTAAACTGTGAAACTCCCCCAATAAAGGTAAGTTTAAAGTTTTAATCCTGGAATTTGTTTTAGAGTTATTTCCAAAACATAATCAATTGCGTAACAATTGTCTCGACCTGACCTTTTTAATCTTACTAGTATCTCACAGAGTATCAGAGGAAATCCAAGGGCTTATTTATTTCTGTACTTGAAGCTGGGAAGTTACCGTCTAGGGGATTTGCATTTTCTAACCGTACCAAAACAACGCAGTCGATTTTGTGGTTTGCTACTCTAATAAGGCGATTTTTACCATGGCGAAAGTTAGGAAATAGAGAATGATGATGATGATGATGATACAGGTGATTGTTTGGGGTGGAGATGCCTTACAACTGTGCCGCAGTGGATTACCAAGGGACGCACTGTTTGATGTGGTGGACACGAGTAACCTCAGTGACCACGTTGGATTGTTGAATATTCTTGTTTGTTGTGTGAGGAGACTGAAAGAGTAAGTCTTCAAGCTGCTTCTACGCCCTATTTTAAACTTAAAACATAACTTTGAGCATGGCGTTATTCGAATAGGGTTAGACTCATGAACCCTACTTGAATCATTTTTTACCCTTTTACCCGGAGTGTACATTAAGCTTCTATTACTAAAACAATTTAAGAAGAAGCTAAAATCAATCATCATTGCAAGTTACTAACTGAATATTG
>BLFK01000037.1:28971-38971 GCA_014634185.1 Astreopora myriophthalma | reverse complement strand
GGTCTTCACCACACTTGCGGAGCGAGTTCTACCACCAACTCAGAGACTTGTGACAATCTCCCTTTCGGCTCCAGAGAATACCGATTCTCAAGCCACTGAGTCATTTGCATTTCCTCAAAGAACTCAACCACTGTGGCGCAGGCTGGGTCCACCAGCTCCTTCAATGCGTGCCTATACTGCGTCACCTCTGCCACCGTGAGGAGGGCTATCTCGCAGAACTCTTGCCACCATTCACACCCCGACTCCTAGAGAACAACTTCGGCCAAGATGTTGTAATCCGCTTGACCTGGGCGGGGTGGGAGTTGTGGATGGGGAAGTGCCAGCTTTTCTCCCATCAGGGGCGACGGTTGTGGTGGTGGCAGTGGCTGGCACGGCATGGGGCAGGAAATCCACCTCCTCAGGCCTAGAACCGGCCTCTTGGCATGTTTCTTTCGAGGGGCCGGCAAGGGATGCTCTTCAGTGGGGTGGACTTGGGATGACATTTTGGGGTGGGCTCCTGGGTGATTCCAATGTGCGCAGAGATGCATTGAGTGGCACGCTGTCAATTTCTCCTTGACGGTGCAGCAGCAGCAGAGATCTCACATCATATCCAATGTTCGAAAGAGTTTAATTAGCAACACCGTTTCTCTCATGCAAAATTATTAGCCCATTCCTCTATGTCGTCGCAAACGCTAATAACACGTCCCTTACAAAAAACTATTTTAATGTGATACGGGTACGATACGGGCACGATACGGGCACGGTAACTGAAAACAAATAAATTACGAACAGAGTTAAATACACCGACTAAGTGAAAATAGGGTAAGTACAGAAAATGACAAACTAAAGGAGAATGACGAATACTTACAAGACGAATGTGACGACAGGATACTTGAGGACTTGACTTACACTAGACTTTGACTTCTAGAATTATACTTACTAACTTACTTGACCCGAAACTACCACTGAACAAACTAATATTAACAAGTAACCATTATATAGTAATATGCAAAGTGAAAAACTAACAAGTACGAAAAACGACCTACTATGACAAAGAACGCTAATGAACGAGAAACTTAAGACAAGAGCACTAATGAACACGTGAGGTGACAGAACAAAACGGTGTTACAACGATAAGACTACACAAAGCTAATTACGAAACTGTACATTCGATTCCGCGCCTCTACACTCTAACTGATATTACCCACCCCTTAACACGACTTTGAAGCACGAATCCGAACACTCCCCTGGCCTTCACGCAACTCTTGAGGGTCTTCTGGGGGATATCCCATTTCCCCCTCTGAATGATTTTGTTATAGAAGGACTGTGACCGAGTCAAGTGACCCACGTGACCCCCACGAGGGTCGGGTCACGTGCCTTCTGATGGACGCCTGTCAGTCATGGTGGTGGATGCTGTGATGCTCGTCCACGTCAACGATGGGAGGATGGGGGAGATCCCAAAGGATAGCTTGTGATGCATCCCTCATTGGTTCTCCCCTTTTTTATAAAGGGCAGTGAGTGCCTGGGTCCCCTCATTTCTCACTCGAGCTCTTCTCGGTCAGACGTCTCTCTTAGGAAGGCAGTAAGAAGACGACGATTATGTACTGTTGGAACGCGGACTGGGATGATGGGCATGATGAGCTGATGGCCCAAACGGGGATGGCGTACAACGCGATGGACAACGAGGTATATGTTTTTTTCCGATGTTTACTTGTTTGTTTGTTTGTTTTTTTAATTGCTGGGATCTTTTTTCTCATTCACGTTTTTTCCTCTACACTTTCAGGACGATGCTGGATTGTTGGCGGACGTGGAAGGTTTACGGGAGGCCATGAATGACCTCATCGAAGACACTGCCAAACGGGATCCCTTTCTACACCTTGCTGGCATCCGACCCTGGCCCTAAACGTTGACGTGCGTTTCTGCCTGGCCATCAATCATTAATGCAGCTCAAGGTCTTGAAGAAATGCATCGTGGAAATGTAGCAGGACGAGGACAGTCTGTGTTGTGCTCATGCTATCGTGACAGGATGGGGTCTCCACCTGACGGGTGATGACCTCAACGAACGCCACAAGTGGACCCACAAGCCTCAATGTAAACACCGACGGGATTATGAGGCAATCAATCTGTTGTAGGAGGAGGTGGGGTTGGTTTGTGGACCTTGCGGCTCTGAGGAGCTGACACATCTGGCTTTAGCGGCCACTCTCTATGACTACAAGATCATGACATCGACACCAACCGGGCTTATGCCCCCTTTGTGTACGGGCAGGGCGAGGTCTTGCTGGGCATCTTCCAAGAGGACAAATACTATGACACCATGATGTCATTGCCTGGCTTATTTCATCAGGTCATTTCTGCCTGCACTGTTACCAGGCGGGCAGAAATGAATTCCGGTCACCCACAGTCCATTGCCTGCACTGCCATTGCTTTTTTCATGGGCAAGCGTGTTTCCACCAGCACCAGGCCAAGACCTACAAAGGCAAACCCGCTTTGTCAGAGAATCCGAATCCATCTGCCAAACACACCACAAGTGTCCCCCTGCCCCCACGTTCCCACCTTGTAAAAAATATTTTTTCATTAAAACCTTTTATTGTCAAAAATTCATATTTTGCGTGATTTCCTGGTTCACTTCCGGTTTGGCGTGACTCGTGACATCATACCCTCTCGTTTCCTATTCGTTTTTCGTTGGGACTTGGTGATTGCTTGCATGATGTCCTCCCTAATTCCAATTTTTCGGCCAATCACAGCCCTCCATTTCCAACCGTCCACACCCATACAACTACTCAGGGCCCTTGCATTAAAAGTAATCTGTTTTCACTTTCAGCACGTTCTCCAGATATTCTCGACGCTTTGAAATCTATAGCATTCCGATGCTGTAAGTTACCGGCTTCTTGTGAGAGTCAATGTCTCCAGCTGTGTGGTGCAAACCTCTCCTCCCCTTTAACGTTTTTCGTGGCTTTTCTGCAAATGGCAGAGTGTTTTCAAGATTCAGGTCAGTTGAAGGGATTTCATTACAGTTTTAAATTTGCCGCATACTTGATCATGCGCAAAACGCTGCCCTTCCTCTATTTGTCGGTAATATACAGTGCCAGAAATCTCCCTCGAGGATTGCTTAAATACGAGGCAACCAGTTTAACCCTTGAGCCACATGAAGATATCTCAGGAACTCCTGCTATCCTAGTGACCGCTGTACTGGTTAATTCCACGAGTCCAATGCTACGTTACTTGAGTAAGGAGACATATTTGGTGATTACTTTCAGCGGGAATTTCTGTCCACTTTTCGGACTCCCAGTCTCACGGGTCTCACTCCACCCCACCAATCCAGGACTCAGGAATGAAGGCTTTTAATCCTTTCTTGACTTATTTTTGTTTTCGCTGATTTAGCGGAAAATGTTCTGTCATACGTGGAAGAGGCAATGCCAACAGTAAGACTCTTTCAAATGAGAACTCGCTTCAAGATATGTGGTTTGTCGTGGAATGTCCTAAAGAGCATGGCTGGACTATCAACAGGTGATGACAGAAACCAAAAGGAGCAGGACCAGCTTGGTTAGGGGTTTTCGTCTCCCGCTAAAAAGGATCTCCACCCTTCGTACTAATTGTTGCCAAAGACTCGGGCTTACAGCAAATCCGAATGGACGTATTAGGTTTAGAAAGGAGAAAAACGTAATTTATTCTTGCTTTGAAGATAAAATGTCCGTATCTTTCACGTATTAGTAAAGCAGTTATAGATGTTTCTTTCAAAGCATAGTAACACAAGTTTACGTGATTCTAGAGCTGATTCCCATTCCCTCATGTTCACAGGTGCCGTGCTGAAAGTTCAAGTACAAGTAACATTTCCTGGTTTTTCTCGGCGCATCACACCTGTACTGCAAGCAGTGCTGTTTGAGGACCCCACTGATGCTGGATTTCTTAACACTTGGCCCGTGTCTCAGGTGACGGGAGGACATTAAATATAAACTAGTTCATGGAAAACTGGTGCACGCTTATGGCTACCCTAAAAAAATCCTTTAATCCAATTATATGGTCAGTAATTTCCCGGTATTTTTCAGCATTGGTAGTAATCTTCGCATGCACCCAGTGAATGTTGGTTTTGGTTGCCTATTTTCCAGATGGAGCAAAGAACATTCCATCGACCAGTTCACTTGTTTTACAACAACATCCGCTATGACCCCAATGAAGAGATCGCCAGTTTTTTTATACTTGGATCTGACTGGGAAGCTCTTCATCCGGAAACAGTCCTGCTTTTAATTAGCTCTTCTGTGAACTACATTTCCTGTCCTGTAAAACTTAAGACTGGTTGTAAACATGAGGAAGCAAGGAACAATACACGCTGCTCCAAGAAAGGAGACATCATGGAAGAGAAAGACTCCCTTTCAAAGAAAAATATTTTTCGATCCAAAAGGCGTAAATCAACCCTTGGGAGAAACCTTTCATTTGTCAGTATGAGTTGCATGAGCAACTTAAGTGGAAGTGGTCTTCAAAAGTATGACAGTTGCTACCAGCTTGAAATGTTCACAACCCAGGATCTTAACACTAGCAACTCTGGCAGCGTACATAGTAGTACGGATTGCTTGGTCTCGACAGAAAAGAGGGCTGAGCGCCTTTTCCAAATGGGCATCGACTCGCAGTGTTTTCAGCTAGATGATGATGTTACCCTCGGGAGATACGCAGGTGATGCCGTCCTTATTCACAGAAGTGATAGCACCAACAAACGCGAAGTTGGTACCATGACAGCAATAACAGAACAGGTTGATGATATGCTGCAGTCCCTTGGCTTGCGTGACGTGACGCTGGTAACGCCATGCATTTCAAAAAGTGATCATCTTGAGGTAAAAATGAAACACTTCACAAATTAAATTAGCTAGCATGGGTGCTCAATCTTCGTTCCCCTCACCATCACAGTTTCGAAACGAGCTATTCGATTAGTTAAGACCAGCTATAAACAAATGAAAAAAGAAAGTTACTGAGACCCCTCACCGTTTTCAGAATAACCTGGCTAAATTTCGATTGTGCCACCGGTTGCAATTAATAAAAAATAGACCCGCAAAGCTTGCATGTGGCTACGGCTGTACAGATTGAAGTTGATTGGTTTGATTCTATTTGTATTGTCCCCAGCAGAGGCAGCAGCGCTAAATCCACTGAACTTAGTTCATTATCATTAGTTTGGGATCCCCTGTCGTGAGCGGCCACTGGTACTGTGGTAACTGTACTCTTTTAAACTCTCTCAATTTCAGTTAGTGGCTCTGGAAGAACATGTCTTCTGCTATAACGCCGATATTGTGATTCTGCGGGCTTGCCCCATGGCGGAGTACCACACAGTAAAATATCACCCTAAGGGCATGTCAACTATCGTGGAAATCTCTTTTGATGAAATAAGGTATAAGAAAAAAGATCCATCAGGCCTGAGAGGCTGACCATAAAGTCCTGACCTCAAACTGCTTGGACCAGCTTCTTACGTATGCGTTCAATGTGTAGAAACAATTAAGATGGCTTATTTTTAGTTGGACTGGTTACTTTCGGGGAAATCTATTATATCACTCCTGACAATTATAAGCTGGTAGCGATTTTGCTTTATGATTGTAAGAGGGAAGGATAAGAACTAAATACCCCCTTGCTGTTTTCCTGTCATCTTCGATTTTCCACTCCTGACCTTTCTTGACCATACAAGCCTCTTCAAAGATGCAAAAAATGCTTTTCCTGTAACTTGTTTCTTATCCCTTTTAAGGCCGCCGCTGAAGTTGTATTTTTCTTGTCCTGTGGTCGAAAAGTCTTCCAAAGTTCGGATGCTAGACGATAAGAAACGGCTCAGGTGTCATTTTCCCAAGAGTGAGCTTGGTTTTTGTGGAGGAGCGTGCATCAAAAGACCTCCCGTCGTGGACGTCTCAAGTCTACCGACGGGGTCTTCCATGGAGGGTTTAAGGTATTGCTTGTCTTTTTTTCCCCTTGTCTTGTAGTTGTGTTTTGTTAACTCTAAGACGAATAGACCTTTAGCTTCGTTGATTTTCCCATGTTAGACCACGTGATCGTGCTCTGCGGAATTGTCTCATTGAAATAACACCATTAACATGATGGCAGGAAGCTAAAATATGTAGAAACAATTTCTCTGAGACTATTACCCGCAGGTAGCGTGACATATTTCAGTAGCCATTTGCAGTTAAAGACCTCTGACTCCCTCCCACCGCAACGACTCACACCGGAAAGCCGGTTTACTAACTTAGACCTCCACCGTTGCCAACAATTAGCTGCACCTCTGCACCTCTGCACCTGACGAATGACTTATTGACAACACTAAAACCTGGTTCACACGACATAACGTCATTGACACAAAGGCATAAAGAAAAGATCAGTTTTTTTTCCTTATGTCATTATGTTCCTAGTACAAGGGCGTAGCCAGGGGAGGGTTGCAGGGTTTCCGGAACCCGCCCCCTTTGGGCTACGACATTGGCTGTAATTTCAAGTGGATATACCAATCGGTTCTTTCTTTCGAAATTCTAAGGGATGAGATCTTACCTGAAGGCTACGGAGCACTCGGAGTTTTTCTTTATTCCAGGCCTGTTGCGTCACTCAGTGATTCTTATCAATTTTAAGTTTACCATCTCTTCAGAAAGCGAGCTTTGTACTTCCCTCTCAGAAAATGCTGTAGCTACATGTGGTACTTAGCTTAATGGGAATTTGTGCTCAGAATCACGGAAATCCCATTTCTGAGGACCTGAAATACAACAATTCTCTGGGGAGCATGCCCCCAGACCCCCTAGGGAAGAGCATTTTCGGCGGTCGATTGTCAGTCTCGACCACCGAACCCCTCTAGGCAAAACTGCTGGCTACGCCCCTGTAGTATGTCCTTACGGAGTCATGTTCATACTGGAGACATAAAACATCAACGCAAGGTGCTTTTTCTCATTGCGTGACCTTCCCGTTATGTCGTTATGTCGCTAGTGTGAACCAGGCTTAACAGAACAGACAAGCAATAGACATAACTGACTAATTTTACTGTACTACCTACATTTAACGGATCGAAACGCACCCACTGTTGACAGTCTGCACAGAAAACAAACAACACACGGATCGAAAGGCATTAACCACGGTTGACAGTCTTCACATCCAGTAACATCACGGCTTGCCTGCCAGATCACCAATGACATCACGCAGTCAGGTCAATGACCAGATTACCCATACGAACCACTGACAAATACGCAGATAACTTGACTCTGACCACGACGTCCGCTCACGTTGTCGAAACGTTAGTGTCATCAACAATAGTCCTCTTCAGGGCCGAGTTGCTCGAAGTCGAGTTAGTGCTAATCCTGGGTTAAATTCGATTAAATGCTATTGGTTGTTATGGTATTTATCCGGGATTATCAGTGAATCTGCTTCGAACAACTCGGCCCAGGACTACACTCACCCGGAAGATCTTACTTTATCAAGTTATGAGGTCTTGAGTAGTTAATTTAATAAATTCCTCACAATCGATTCCAACGAGCTGTTTTTATCGACTGCCGGTAGGAAGACCAGCAGAGATGCTTTATTCGTCCAAAATTTGCAGTCATAGGCTGAATCGTCATTGGACTTAAAAGCAATAAGAATTCCAAAAATCTGATCTTAATATCTTATGTATGAATATGGTTAATACTTGCTTATTCTCAGTTATCTCCTACATACATGACTAATGATAAAACTATTCTTATATCTCTCGGTTTTGCATCTGGGGCTCATGGAAGTCCTCGAAGACTTTAGCGAGTGCATGGGCGTGTACTTGGCTGAGAGCAACTTTGTAGAGGCTGTGCTCAGGTGTTGCACAGAGTTTGTCGAAAAGCCTACCAGCGATTGCTTCCCTTCGAGCAAATAATGTTGGAAGCCCTGACAGCTCTAGGGCTTGGTTGTATGACACCGTAGGATATATTCCCAAGGCACGCTTTTGAAGCTTTTCTCTTCATTTTGGTAACTAGGCAATAAGCAATGAAACACAGGACTTGCACTGAGCTTCTCTAATAATAATAATAATAATAATAACAATAATATCATAATTTATTCATTTCTAGTGCGCATCTTTACATGACTATGATCAGATGCGCATTCCTGATAAATAATAATAATAAAACCAACAAAGAATTTTTTTAAAATATACAATATGGTAAAAACGAATTATTAAATATTTAACAAAAGTATATATTATATAAAAAGAGAAAATGCTAATAATATGCTAATCAAATCTCTATGAAGCTCACTGGGCAGAGAGTTCCACAATGACGGCGCTGCGACGGCGAATGCCCGATCTCCGAGCGTCGCCTTAGATTTCACTGATGGCATAGCTAGGAGTAGAGTATTAAAACCCCTGAGATTATAGCATGATGTCTTTATACTAATTAAGGACCGTAGATACTGAGGCGCAAGGCCATGTAACGCCTTAAACGTGAGGAGAAGTACCTTGAAGTTGATGCGTGCCCTGATAGGCAACCAGTGCAAATCGCGCATTATTGGTGTAATATGACAAAACCTAGGCGCATTACATACCAGCCTAGCAGAAGCATTCAGAACTCTCTGAATTTTCGCAAGCTGGCTTTTTGGCAGTCCATACAATAGGCTATTGCATTAGTCAATGGCGGAAGTTATGAAAGCATGGACTAACGTCTCCGTAACGTCTTGAGATAAATACTTACGTATGCGTCGAATATTAGACAGTTGGTAAAATGCAACAGAACAAAGCTAACTGATATGACTAGACATAGTGAGCTGTGAATCGAACCATGATCCAACGTTCCTAACTACCGGAACAGGACTCACATTAGCAGAGCCCACCTTAATATGATCAATATTAACTTTGGCTAGCTGCTGCTTTGTGTCTAGTATAAGAAACTCTGTTTTGTCGTCATTTAACATTAGATTGCCCGATATCATCCAGCTCCTGACAACACTGATGCAGTCAGTCCTTATAGCCTTATAGACTTTATAGCAGCGTCCACTTCCGCAGATTGGTTTGGGCTGAAGGAAACATACAGCTGCGTATCATCAGCATAGCAGTGGACTTGTGGCAGGTGACGCTCCACGATATCAAATAGTTTGCGCGTATATATGGTGAAGAGCAGCGGGCCTAAGCAAGATCCTTCAGGGACGCCTTGACACAGGGGGAACCTCTCGGAAAGTCCACCATTGACAGACACTCGCTAGAACCGGTCAGATAAATACGACCTGAACCAAGAAAGCGCATTGCCAGTTACTCCACAATCAGACTCGAGACACTGAATCAGCATCTCATGGTGTATCGTGTCAAAAGCTGCACTTAAATCCTGTAAAACAAGCAGGGTGACATGTTGCTGATTCGTTGATATCAGGATGTCATTCTTTACTTTAAGTAAAGCTGTTTCCGAGCTGTGTAGAGGCTTATATGAGATTGCAGCAGGGAATGGCGCTCGGTGACTGTCAGATGCTCAGTGAACTGATCAACACACGCCCTTTCCGAGAGCTTGGATATATAGGCGAGATAGCTCACTGAACGGAAATTCTTATAGGCAATGTCCAAGTTAGGCTTCTTAAGAGAAGGCAAGACAAGCGCGTCTTTCCAGGACCCAACAAAACGGCCAATCTCAAAAGAAAGATTGACTAACTTGGTTATGACTGGCAGCAAAATGTCCAGCGACTGAAGAACAATAGACGTTGGGACCGGGTCAAGCTGACATGATTTTTTAGCCGCCTTGTCAATGAGCATGCGCACTTGGTCTTGCGTCAGGGACTCGAAACTGGTAAACTGTCAATCGACGCATGCGCTATGCTCATCCGCGCGAGGAGGCGATTGAGACTGCGCAGACAGGTCAGCTAGAGACCTATTTATCCTCTCAATCTTCTGGACAACGAAGCTGCCAAAGTCATTGGCAAGCTGGTCAGGGTTGCCCGGAGGGATAGAAACATCCTTAGCATCACACAACAAGGCCTTAGTAGTTTGGAAAAGCTTCCTCTGGTTAGAGCTGTTTTGTTGAATATAACTGGTGTAATATTCACAACGGGCTTGATTCATGATGAATGTTGCATG
>BLFK01000037.1:16471-21471 GCA_014634185.1 Astreopora myriophthalma | reverse complement strand
CAGCAAATTGCTTCCAAGGCGAGCGACCAACTGAGATTTGGGAAAAGTGGCTGTCGCTTCGAGCTGGTAACTCGATTTATTCACTAAATGGCTTCTTTTAGTGGCCATGTTTACTCATCCTGGATCTGTTTAGATGCTGGAGTTAGATGCTTGAAGGTGTTTTCTTTTCCAATTTTGAGACCCTGAATTAACGTTACGACTCGACTTACACCTGTACTGCGTTCCCATCATTGACTTCTGCATTCACGAGTTGGCTTTGATTCGTACTGAGCCTTTGATTCGTACTGGGTCGACAGCCCATAGAACGAAGTAGCTTAGGGACGTTCATGGTTCTGCATTACCAGTGGGGCAGTTATCGCCAAACCGCGTCCTCTTTCCTAGTAATTATTTTTTACTCTGACAGAAATCAAATCAACATACAAGGCAGGAAAAAAAAAACCAGAACGTCTTACCTTGTTATAAAGAAAAACTCCAAAAATGGCCACCAACATGCCCAAAACGTTGACCACACTAACTGGATTACGTAGTAACGCAACAGATACTGTTATTACAAGTATTCTCTTGGTTGACGCAGCAACTGAATAACTTAAAGGTGTCACAATGGATAGAACTGTAAATGCAACCATGTTCTGAACAAAGTTTAAAAATCCATTTAACGTTAGAACGACAAGTAGCCATAACACCTCTTGCTTGCCCTGAAAATAAATAAATAAAGGTCTCACACCCAAGATTTCAGCTCCATGAATATAGCCTATCGATAATTAAGTGCTGGTGTATAAAATAGAATTCAAAACTTTGTATTGAAAAGCTCTTGAGGTTCCAGAGTAACGGTGTACGGGTCACAGTACATTTGTATGAGTTGATCCTCTGAAAACTGATTGAAATCGCGTGGTAAGTTTGCAGACTGGTTAGCAATAAGTTGTGCTTTGGAGTATCATTCTCGATCCCAGAGCTCTTCCCTTTTGCGCATGTCTAACAGGCATGACGGCGGGAAGAGCCCTGGGCAACTCTACGCAAGCGTAGCCAAAATCTAGCTATTGACGTTTCACAGCGTATGCTTGAGTTTTGCAAACAAGATTTACTGACGTTCTTTACTAATATCCTATACAAACGACTCCTAACGATTTGGCCAACGAAATCTAGCTCCAACAAACACCTCGACCAGAACAGCTGGAAGCGAACAAACCAAATTAATGTCTTCGCTACCCTTATAACTTTGTGCGTGAAAACTTGACAGAATTCAGCGTAGACGCTGCACGCTTGATTAGAGCTCTATTGTTGCTGGACTTGTAATAAGAAAATAAAGAAAAAAGAGAATACTTAATGTCTCTTGCGAACAAGGACTCTTAAATTTCTCCTAAAGGTAGAGCAGAAATCAATTATTGAAACTGTCGTTTGTTCAAGGAAGGACGTTTTAGGTGTTTCACTCATGTTTGTTTAGTGAACTTTTTTTCGAAGCTCGTTCGCTTCACAAGAGTAAACCGTGGGCTGTAAGTTCAGTTTTTCACGTGTACCGAGTTGGCCAATCAGAAGTAATTTCTCAATTGATGACCAATTAGAACTGGAGGCTTGAGTAGAGTTGCCAAGAGCTGTTCCCGCCATCACCCCTGTTAGACATGCGCAAACGGGAAGAGCTCTGGGGTCGAGAATAGACCTAATCGGTTGACTCAATGTTGTACCCAATTCAAATCCTTTGGGAATAAAACGTTTTGTTCCAAGTATTTCATTTAATGTGAAAGCTACATGATAATGCAAAAAAAATACAATAGACAAAGAATCTTAACCCCGGGAGATTTGAATTGGGTACAACATTGAGTCAGCCGATTTGGTCTATGTTGGAGTATTTGAAAGAGGGCTTTCTTATCATAGGGTGGAAGTTTCTTAAGCAGGAAGGTAAAGAATGACGCAGGCCAGTCCACATCACCACCACATTATGTCGATGTTTCTTGCCTCTCTATTGAAATATTCAACGTTACCAAGGTAGGAAAGAAGGTCATTGACACACTAGCTTCCAAATTAAATTTGCTTTTTATAAAATACTGGTTAGAGTTGTTTAATCGTGTTTCTTGGTTGTTCCAAAATATATAACACCATTCCTTCTCCCCTGCGAACATCTCCAGAAATTTTGACCAATAGGAGAAAACCTCACCGTTTGAATTAAAATAATTATTCTTCGTAAATCATTAAGTGCCCAAAATGGAAGCAGCATTGCTGAAGCTAGAATTGCTATCAACAGCAACAAGCGTAAGTGATTAAGCCGCAAATCTCTCATTGCCTAGGAGAAAACAAAAGAAATAAAACACCAGGAAATAGCACTCAAATGAGAAATTAACGTACAATCCAATGTCTTGGAGCAGGGTCTGAAAGTACAGTAACCAGCTTAGTTTCTGCTGCTCCAGGGTGCAGAATCATTTCCCACTACTGAAACAAAGGGCTGGTAACTATTCGTCTGTCACCGACTTCCATTCACTTGTAAATCCCCAGAGTAAACCGGAAAAACCTCAGCTCTAATCTCTACGCTACAACGTGGCCCAATTTAGCCAGTGAAATTGTCCAGTGAGCTACAGGTAGAATCCTAATCTAGGCTTAAACTCTGATTAGCATCAGTTTATTCTCTTGAATCTTAAAACACATTTTTTGTACCCCGAATTACAGCAAAGACCTGCTGACTAATGCCAACGTTCAGATGCATGCTTAATTTCTTACTTCAGCCGGCAAATACATAATTACAAATAGCCTGCTTAGCTAATCAGCCTTCAGCTTCTATTACTACTCCGCTTCTCAGCAACCAACCTACAGGTAATACACTACCTTCCCAATCCAACCCAATTTATGTAATTCGCCATTTACTACTAACCTTTTTGGTAAAAATGTTCTGTATAGAAAATGTTAAAGTTGCCATCAAGGCACTCAAAAGACCAATTATGTCAAAGGACAGTTCTGTAACAGTAGCAATCATTACTCCTCCAACAACTGGGATTAATGAACAGTAAACCTGCAAGGAAAAAACTAGAGCTAACAAACTACAACCCACAGTTTTCTCATTGAAAGCTAAAAATTGTGAGTAAAATGTAGATGAATCTCAATCTTAAAATGCCATTGTCTAATGATTACCCATCCCGTCAAATGAATGAGGGGTGCTAAAAATACCCAATGAAGCAATGCCGGGTCCGAAATTAACTTCTTCCAAAATGAGCCACCTGACGACTAACCTTAAAATTTTACTCGCCAGATCTTAAACTTCGGTCCCAAATTTCGTTTTTTCTTTTTTTTTTCTTCCAGTTTACTCCAAAATTTATATTTTACAATCACAACGCAAAATTTTACCTCACTTTGTTTACTGCATATAACGAAGTTTTAAGTGTACATGCCGTTACCAAAGCTGATTAAAGGATTGATTACTGCGATATCGCCTGGAGCAGTCTTCGGCAACAGGACACGGACAGACTACAGCGTCTACAGAATAGATCTGCCCGGATTATCACACGTTGCATTCGTTCGTCTGAGGCAATAGGGTATCTGCGCCAGCCAACCCTTTCTAGCAGACGTTCATACCACAAGGCTAAACTCGTATTTCTTTGTCTTCAGTCATTAGCTCCCAGCTATTTTTATCATATTTTACACGATTTTCGAAAATTCATGAATACAATACCAGGAACAGTATTAGACTATCCATACTAAAGGTTAAACCAAATTATGGGAGACGGACCTTCCTTTTCAGTGGTTCTAGTATTTCAAATGAACTCCCGTTAAACATTGTTGAGAGTGAAAACGTACGGACGTTTTGCCGAGGGGCACGAAATTTTTCAATAATTGATTTACGTTATTGTAATTTTTATCATTTGGCTCCTTCGATGTAAACTCTTTCATAGCTTTTAAATGTAGTTCTTAAATTCTCTTATATATTTTAGGCTTTGATCTGTAACACTTTTAGATATAGGGCCCCTATATGGAGACCAGCCTTGGAGCTGAATGGGCTATCCTGCTATAATTCCCGTGAAAACGCTACCGGGCGACGTCTAGCCAAGGTTAGTCCCTAAAAATTGGTCGCTATAATCCTTTGCCCTGCACCTTCAGTTCGCAATTCATAAATTTTTCTGAGCTACCGTTTTACGAAGAATATTTGACATCGGATCCCCAAACAAACGCTGTAGATTCTTTACGCTTTGCCCAGCCGGTAATTACCTTGGTTTGGGCTTTACAAAAACAAGCTTCCCCCCCCCCTTCCCCTCTTTAATTTATACGAATATTTACATTAAAAGCTAAATTACAGGTATAATGAAGAAGCAAGGGGACTGACTGTAATAGCTCCGTACTAATACTATTTCAGGATCTTGATTCTGTATTTTTTAAGGTGTTCATGGTTTTCTGAGTTTGACAGTGAAGCAACAAGGTTCACAGTGTAAAATTCAGTGCTGCTCACCTCTGTTGTTTGTGATTCTCCTAAAACAAATCTTGACAAAATTACTGTGAACACTGGCATTGTTGCCTACAGAGAATAAATCCAAGTTACACCATATGCAAAACATGTATGGCAGTTATGTTATTCAGCACAAATAAGAATCAAAGTGAAGGAGGCTCAAAAGGGCATTTATTTTAGCTGAGCATGTGTGCAAGCCACACACTATGCTTGTGTAATGCTTGCGTCACATAATGAATTGAAAGTAGCAAAACAATTCAAGACCAGAAACCACAATGCTGTGCAAAACAGAATAAACCAGAAATAAAAGGTGCAAGTTGATGACAAATTTATGTCAGAATTAATTGGAAAATTAAACGAGACTTACCTGTAAGTTGAAGTTTGATTGGGATTCTACCGTAGCATTTGCAGGAATGAGGAGGTCACGTGAGATAGCAAGCATGTGATATCCGAGCTCAGTCTTCAAAGCAGTTTGGTGTGGCTTTGATGGTACAGGAAAAGAGGTCAATGTGAAGAGCACAAGGGCCCAAGGGCGGGTGGGATGTGACCTCCTCATTCCTGCAAATGCTACGGTAGAATC